>WOXC01006126.1:70000-381545 GCA_011680675.1 Gymnobelideus leadbeateri
TGGGACAAGCTATTCTTTCCAATCCCCATCCTCTTTATCCTACATGATAATAGCACAGTCTGGCCACAGGTGCCTGCTGAAAGGTTATAGGGATAGGAAAAAAATTCAAATAATGCTCTCGATGCCTGGAGGGTTACTGTGAGCCCTACCCCGCGGTTATCAGCTCATCCTTCAACACTGGGCTGAGGTTTCAGTTAATTATGTCTATCAACACACAAGATGAGAAGCCCAACAGAAAAGGGATGGGGGTGGCATCGTTGGAAGGAGAAGAGAGTGGAGAACTCTCTAGTCCCCACCTCGGAAATTCCCCACACAGTAGCCTCAATCTTTGAAACACAGCCACACTAATCGCATAATTACACCCACTAAACTTGCATGTTGTGGGAGGGAAGTTACATCACATCATACAGCCAGCTCTTGGATTGCAGGAGGCTGAGAGGAGAAGAGCCAGCAGTCAGTCCGTCAATCTGTCAGTTAGCTAGCATTCATTAAGCACCTACTGTGTGCCAGCTCTATGCTAAGTGCTGGGGATAAAAAGAAAAGCCCAGCTTTCTCCTTCTTTCCCTCCCACTCGCTTCTCTCTCTCTTTTTCCTCTCTCTTCTCTCCTCCCCCCATATATATACTTTTTCTCCTCTTCTCTCTTTCTCCCTCTCCATATATATATATATATATATATATATTTTTTTTTTTCTCTGTCTCTGTCTCTCCATACATATACACATACATATTCCTTGCTTGCAAGAGCTCACAGTTTGATAGAGGAAACAACATGTAAATAACTACCTACAAACAAACTAGAGGTAGTCTAGAGTGGGGATGGTCTCAGAGAGAAGGTGTTAGGATTCAGGAGATCCAGGGAAGGCTTTTTACACAAGGTGGCACTTTAGCTGAGTGAAGGAACCCAGGGAAGCTTGGGAAGCCAGAAAGGGGCAATTTAGAGAGTGTTGTAGGAGTCTAGGACGGGTTAGGGGGACAGCCAATCAGAGGACAGTGTTGTCTTTCGGGTGTACAAAGAAATAGACTAGCCAAATGATGTTCACAAATAATAGTATGGGAGGTGAGTTGTGAGGGGTGCTCTGTGTGTGTGTGTGTGTGTGTGTGTGTGGTGTGTATGTGTATGTGGTATGTGTGTGGTGTGTATGTGTGTGTGGTGTGTGTATGGTGTGTATGTGTATATGTGTGGTGTGTGTAGGTGTGTGGTATGGGGGGTGGCATGTGTGTATGTGGGGTGTGTGTGTGTGTGGTGTGTATGTGTGTATGTGGGGTGTAGGTGGGGTGTGGGTGGTGTGTATGTGTGTATGTGGGGTGTGTGTATGTGTGTGTGGTGTGTATGTGTGTATGTGGGGGGTGTGTTAATTATATTCTAAAGGAAACCTTTTCAAGAAACTACTTATATTTAAGCCTTTAAACATTTAAAGATGTTGCTGGATTCTTCAACCTCTTAATCGAAAAAGCCTAATCAATAATTTCAAGAGACAGGTCTCAAACCCTGGTCTTCCTGGCTTTCAGGGCCAACTCAGCACCCACTAATCTCTACTGTCTCTGACACATAGCGCTTTCTAATTGTGGGCAAGTCACTTAACAGCTCAATGCTCTAGGCCAGGGGAGGGGAACCTGCAGCCTGAGATCACACGTGGCCCTCTAGGTCCCCAAGTGTGGCCCTTTGACTGACTCCCAAGTTCTACAGAGCAAATCCTTTTATGAAGGGGATTTGTTCTTCGAGGCTGGGATTCAGCCAAAGGGCTGCACTTGAGGACCTAGGAGGCCACATATGACCTTGAGGCTGCAGGTTCCCTACTCCTGAACTAGCCCATAGTCTGACACACAGTAGGTACTTAATAAATATTTAGTGGTTTGTTGATCAGTTGGTTAATAGTTTATCATTTCTGTAGGCAGTGCTTAGCTATGTGATACTAGCTATGTGATCATGGACAAGTTATCTGGCCTTACCTATAAAAGAGGGATGATAACTCACCTCTTTACAGAGGTGGGGCATTATGGCTGTGGGATATCAAATACATCATCAAACAGGCTTTCATCATGTTGAACTACTTCCCTCTCTTCTCCCCCCATCACTTTTTTTTTTTTTTTAAGAAAACTCTTCATTATAAGGAATGGCTTACTGGGGAGGTTAGTGTGCGGAAGATGTTCAAAAATAAAAGCATCATGAAAACAAAAAGTATAAATAAAAATAAGATTAAAATACACTTAAATTAATAGCACTTTTCTCCCATGGGTATTGTTAGGATCAAATGAAATCATGTCCTTCAAGGGTTGTTGAAAATAAAATAACAACAAGGATGTAGTACGATGCCTGGACTATAGTAGGCATTTAATGAATGCCCGTTTAATTATCTCTGATCTTCACTATTTTCAGAGAAGCCACTTATTCATAGTAGAAAAATAAGAGCTGGGACTAAAAGTCAGGAGAGTTCACTCTAGTTCCTGGCTCACTGAATGGCAGAATCATCAATATAAGGCTGAAAGGGAGCCGAGGGTCAAGTGTGGAAACTGAGGTCCAGAGAAGGGAAATGGCCACACAGCCAGCACGAAGGGGAACCTGGATTTGAATCCAGGTCCCCTGACTGCCAGATCCAGTGTTCTTGCCAGGGTACCACAAAGGCCTCCCTTTACAGGCTGCAGATGAGAGAGAAGTCTTCACTATTTCCCACTAATAACACCTGATATTTGCATGGCATTTTGCATACATTATCTCATTGGAATCTCATTACACCCCATTTTTATGTTGTAAAAATATCCATTTTATAGGTTAGGGAGCCCAGGTCAAAAGTGAAGTTTGGGGGAGCTAGGTGGAGCGGTAGATGGAGCACTCTGGCCCTGAGTCAGGAGGATCTGAATTCAAATTCATCCTACTCATGTCACCTAACCCCAATTGCCTTTCCTCAAACCAAAAAGAAAACAAAAGTCAAGCTCACTCTTGCCCAGGGGCATAGTTAATAAGGGACAAAGGGATTGAAATCCAACTTTTCCCGAGTCCATGTTCAGCACTCTATGCCATTTTTCCTCCATGTGAGACCCTTTGGTGTATAGAACCATGATTTGCTTTCCTCTGTAACTTTTAGCTCATAGTTAGGCTTAGCAGGGTCACTCAGCCCACACTGCACTTGGCCAATGTCACTCTCAGCTTCTACTCTGTGAAATCTTCCAGGACTCAACCCCAAAGTACAAGGGGGGGTGGGGGTAGGGGGCTCTCCAGGTGTTGCCAGAGCCACGAGAGAAAAGAAAACTTAATTAAAACAGAAACACTTCCTAGGGACTTGTCCTGCCTGATAACATTCCTTTCATTTTCCAATAGGCTGCATGTGAATTATTGTATTCAGCTTTTCTGTTCATTAACAAACCAAAAATATTTTTAATTCCATTTTAATTGGGATTAAAATACAGAGCAAAAGTTGATTTGATTGGAGTTAAATCGCATAGGACATGAAGCAGAAAGTTGAAAGCAGTGGGCATTCTTTCCACATCAGTGAATATTTCCATTGATGCCCCCAAATAGTAACATTCATATTTTCTTTCTCTTTCTTTCTTCTGTATTTCTCTTTCTCTCTGTTTCTTTCTTTTGTTCTTTTTCTTCCTCTTTTCTTTCTGTCACTCTTTTTTTTTTCCTGTTTGGCTCTTTCAGTTTTCTTTTTCCTTCTGTCTTTTCCTTCCTGATCGCTTTCTCTCTTATCATATACCACAGTAATGAATGAATGAAAAAGGAAAACAGAACCATTTGTAAAAATGGCTTTGTAAATATGTACATTTATGTGTGTATACACAAATGTATGTGCCTGTGTGTAGATATAGATGATGCAGAAATACCTCTGACATATATTAACTCTGTGCCTAAGTCATGTAACTTCTCAGTGCCCCCAGAAAGATAGACAGATGGACTGATGGACAAAGATGAATGGATGGAAGGAAAGACATACAGGAGTCAGACTTGTGACTTCTTTATTTGAGGAAATCCCAGTGGGGAAAGTCCCTTCACCAATGCAGAATAACTCTTTAATTTATGGTCTTAGGGAATTAGTTGCCTGGGACACTGAGTGACTTGCTTAGGGCCTGGCTATGCCCACTTCTTCTGACTCTGATGTTAATTATCCACCATACCAGTATGTCTCTCAAGTATACTTCTCTCTAAATATTCCAATCTGCCCCTGGGATGATCTGGACAGTAGATTACTTATCAGTGGGAAGAGACCCAAGAGGAAAAGAATTTTCATTCAGAACCCACTTCAGAAGTTTCTGGATAAGTTTTAGCTTTTTTCCTTCCTTCCTTCCTTCCTTCTTCTCTTTTCTTTCTTTCTTTCCTTCCTCCTGTCTTTTTTTTTTTTGGCTTGTTGTCCCCTTGCTCTGATACCCCCATAGGAATAAATAATTAAAACAGGAAGATGATGAGGAAGTGCCTGCAGATGCCAGGGGCTTTGTAAGGAGAGCCCAGTACAGTCAGACCCTGTTCCAGCCCTGAGGCCTCCACTATCTTTAATCGCATTAGCCCTATGATATGTTTAGTGTTATACAGTAGGCACAACCCAACCTAGAGAAATGCTCCTTGGCGGAGAGTGAAATGCTATTGGAAAAGGAAACGTCTCCCTATAAAATCACTACTAATAAATTGACCTGTTGGCATGGTATTGAGCGGCCCATCACGCTCAGGAATATAACTCAAGAGTATTTCCCAGACTTCTTCTGGATGACTTATCCATAGAAACCCAACCTTGAAATGATTCTTGTTTTTCTCCTTGACTTTTAGATGCATCCTCACAGGAGTATGCTTTCCAAACAGGTGAGCAGTGTCCCAGGAGGAAGCCTCTATCTGTCAACCCAACCCAGTGGGATCTAAGCTGGGAGGGCAGTGGGAAGGGAGGGAGGGAGAGAGAGAGAGAAAGAGAGAGAGAGAGAGAGAGAGAGAGAGAGAGAGAGAGAGAGAGAGGGAGAGAGAGAGAAACCCTAGAGTAAACAATGGTGGCCTTCAGCATCTGTATCATTTTACAGCCTGAATGGATGTGTTTAGCAGCAAAGCTTCCAAAATGAAATCATAAACCAGGCATAATCAACTTGGGCTAAGATAAAGATTCTTTAAGTAACTGTGGAAGCCAGACTTGTTTCAGTTCCTCCCCCCACCCTTTTCTTTTCCTTCAGTCACACAGATTATGCCAGTAACAAAATGAAATAAATTTACTACATAAGAAAAAATAAAATTAAAATATAAAACAATTCCCCCTCCCAAAAACAGTCATGGTAGGGGTGAGGGTGGGAGTGGGGGTGGGGGCTGCAGGGGGACGCTCTCCCAAGCGAATTGTCTGGGTAAGATGATATCTGATGTAGCATACAGAGAAAGCAAAGTTCAGGAGACAAACATATATCAGCTTTTGGCAAACTCCTCGCCCCACTGTTATGCGTTTTACATAACTTGATGCCAGATAGTAACAAACCCCCCTTGCCAAAATCCACGAGAGGTCAAGCCAGGATCGGACTGTGAGCTCAGAGATGCTGCTTTAAAAAGCCCAGGACTGAAGTCTATTTTGAGTTTTGAAAAAACAAGAGACTGTCTGGGCCTCTTCTCCCCCTCCCCCCTTTCTTCTTTCTTTTCCTTTTCCTTTTTTTCTTTTTTTTAAACAGATAAATGTTCTCCCACTCTGCCTCCAAGATCCAAGCCTTACTGTCACAAGACAAGGCTCCCTTCCTTCACCCAGACCATTCTGGGCACCAACACATCTAGCACTGTTCATTATAGCTTGAGAGAAAGTCACTGCTGGTTGGAGTTAATAGGCAGGGAGAGAAAAATCACCTTCTTCCATAATGAAGAAGCATTCCAAGGCACCTGACCACTCTGGACATCAGTCTCTTCATCTGTAACCCCAGGTGGGGGAGTGGGACTAGACGACCTCCTCTCAGTTTTAAAATGATGGTCCTATGTTCTAGGACTTCATCTATGCGGGGGACAGCAGTGGGAAAAGGATTCCTTCCTTCTACTTTATAGTCCTAGAAAGTTCCTTAAGACACGGAGAGGTTACATGATTTACCCAGGACCACACAGTATGTTGGCAAGACTTGGACCCAGGTCCTCTGGGCTTTGAGGCCAGCTCACTAGTCACCATGCCATACTGCTTTGCACAAACCAGGCATTTCATAAATGTTTGCAATCTGAGAAACTTAGAGTTTATCTTGTAATCCATTTTCCAAACTCTCTGACACCTCTTCTGGGGGCCAAAAGGTCTCAGAAGATGGCTGAGACACTATCTTCCCCTTCCCCTTCTTTCAGAACAGACCCTGTTCTCAGATTGTGCAAAGTAAGTCCCCTAGAACAAGGAGACATTTTTGATCCCAAAGAGGCCCCATTACTGACTCTGTTTTCTTTTTCCCTCTCTGCCTTCCTTTCTTTCTCCTGCCTCTGTCTCTGTCTTGCCTTGTTCTCCGTTTGTGTCCATCACTCATTGTTCAATTGTTTCAGTCATGTCTGACTCTTCCTGACCCCATTTGGGGTTTTCTTGGCAGAGGTACTGGAGAGGTTTGCCATTTCCTTCTCCAGCTTATTTTACAGATGAGGAAACTGAGGCAAACAGGGTTAAGTGACTTGCCCGGGGTCATACAGCTAATAAGTGTCTGAGGCTGGATTTGAACTCAGGAAGATGATTCCAAACCCCAGGCTCTATCCAGGGCGCCACCTAGAGGCCTCCTCTGTCTCACAGTAAGTGCTTGATAAATGCTCAATCTACAAATTGCCCCCTCCCCTATAGAAAGTAAACTCCCTGAGGGCAAGGAATTTTTTTGTTTGTTTGTTTTGCATCCAAATCTGTTGTTTATTCCTTTTTCCTCCTTGGTCTTTATACCTCCAGCATCCAGCCCAGTTCCTGGTAGGTATAGCTAACATTTAATTCATGATTTTTTGAATGAGGGAATGGACAGATGCTGTGAATAGGACCACACGTTGGGTCTTAGATGCCTACTTAGATGCCTACTGAGCTTCCTTGTGGATGCTCAGGTTTTCTCCTGAAGCTAGCTCCCATGTGTTCCTTCAGAGCCTCAGTGTACCCATCTGTTTAATGGGAGCTACGCAGTCTTGTCTCCCAGTCCTTCCCTCCAGTGCCACACTGAATCTACATTTCACCCAGGGCTGCAGACTTCCCCCACCTCCCCCCACCAAAAAAAGGGAGGAGTAGGCCCTGAGTACAAAGTATCATTTATTAGGGAAGGCACATTGCAGGTTCTAACCAGGCTGACAGTGTCCCTGGAAAGGGTATTGTTCAGCTCCAGGCCAGGGCTGACCATTTGGAAAATGAACTTGTAAAGGCCTCCGGGTACCTGCTGCTGGGAGGGAAGAGTGGGGGAGTAGGGGGTGGAGGGGACTCACAGGCTAAGAACAGGAAAGAGAGGCTGGGCCACAATGGGTCGCTTTTCTGGCCTTGTTTATTGAGACAGTCCGGAATATTTAAACAGTTGTATATTCAAAGCTTCCAAGGGGGGGGGGTGGGAGTAGTGGGGTGGGGTGGGGTGGGGTGGTGGAGTGGGGATGGGGATGGGGCGGGGGGAGAATTACCTAAAGAGCTGGGTTTGGCCTGGGCTCTGGTCGATGCATAATCAGATAACTGCTCCGGCTTTTTTTACAAGTCTTTAAGCAAAGATCACCCACTCAAATTCTAATTCCTTTTGCTAATTAAGCAGCCTGTTAATTGCTCTCGGGTCTCTAATGCCATGTCATTATGCTTTTTAACAGCCTTCCTGACAGCCATGGGGCTTCAAGGTCCCCCTAAACAAAGACTCCAGCCAGCACTTAATGAATTAGCTTAATGCCGGGTATTCGAACTGGCCATTGGCCCGGCGCCTTAAGAGTGAGGGATTTCGTGGGATCATTTCATAATCTTTCAGTGGGGGGAACACAGAGAGGGAAAGGGGGGGGGGGAAGAAGCAAGTTACAAATATTCAACACTTATTACAAGAGACAGCAAAAAGTACTGAGCCCAATGTGAATGGAGAGCTAAGTTTTTTCTCTCCCTTTTCTTCTGCCCTGGCTTTGAATGTGGGCCCCAGTCAAAGGGACCCGCATAATTGCTTCCTCCAACAGACCATCCTCACAACCTTTAGAAGCCCCAGTTCCCGGGTTCTCAAGTCCTTTTGACGTGATCCTTGTCAGTCATTCAAAGCCTGGATTGGCCGGGCTGGGGGTGGGATTGGAGGCTGGGGAGCAGGGGGCGGGGGCAGTGCAGGCAAGGGTGCCCAGGCTGCTGGGGACATTTTGATGGAGTTTAGGACTTGGAGCTCTGAGGGACTTTGGAGGCTGAAGTCCAATATATCCACCGGGCAGAGGGAGAGAGCCAAGTTCAGAGAAGGGAACTGGGTGAGGGCTGGAGATCATTTTAACTATCTGTCTCACTTTAAAGAAGGAAAACCAGGGACTCAGAAAGGAGGGGTGAGGTCATATTATAGGTAAGAGCTGGAAGAAACCTGGGAGATGATGGAGGCCAACACTCATTGAAAGGAAATCCCAGGGCTAGAGAAAAGTGGTTAAGAATTGATCCACTAGTACCAAAGATTACAGTGGGTAGGGACCTCTCTGGTCCTGTGAGTCACTCATTTGACAAAGGGGGAAACTGAGGCCCAGGGAAGAAAAGTGATTGAAGTGATTGGCAGAGGATTTATCAAAACCCAGGTCCGCTAGCTCCAAATCCCTAAGGATTACTTTTTTGAAGACTAATAGGAGACAGTTACTGAGTTAGCAGTTTACAGGATTTTGAGCTCGAAGGGACCTTAGAAGTCATGTAATACAATGCCTTCATTAAACAGATGAGAAAACAGTCTAGAAGAGAATTAGTGATTTGTGCAAAGATCTATATTAGTGAGGGGTAGATCTACATTAGTGCAGAGGATAGAACTCCAGGCCTGAAATCTTGAAGACCTGAGGTCAAATATGACCCCAGACACTAGCTGTGTGACCCTGAGCAAGTCACTTAACCCTGTTTGCTTCAGTTTCCTCATCTGTAAAATAACCTGGAGAAGCAAAACCACTCAAGTATCTTTGTTAAGAAAACCCTAAAATGGAAGTTGGACATGGTTGACATGATTGAACAGCTACACCAGAACTGAACCCAGGTCTGGTGTCTACAAATGCAATGCTCGATCAACTCTACCTCCAAAATGTGACCACTCCCCCCTCCCCCAGCCTTAACATCTGATCCTACCTTCTGAGCACCTGCCACTAGAAAACAGTCATTGCTTCTAGCACATGAAAAGTGGATTTCTTTCCCTCTTCCTACTCCTTTCTCTGAGTCATAGAGTGTCTGAGCTGGAAGGGAGCTTGGGGGCCAAACAGGGTCTGAATAATAATCTTCTCTCCAACATGCTGATGAGGGGCTTGTCTGATCTTTGCTTAAAGACCTCCTGTGTGGGGAGCCCACCCTCTCCCCCAGCAGCCCATTTCATTTTGGGACAATTCTCGTTGTTCAGAAGTTTTTTTCCTACATCCAGCTTAAATGTGCCTCTTAGCAAATTCCCTACATGGCTCCCAGTTCTGCCTTCTGGGTCCAAGCAAAACAAGTCTAATATTATCCTCTTCCTTATAGGAGCTCTTCGAATACTTGAAGACAGATATCACGTCTTGCTCCTTGCCCAAGTCTATGTTTCTTTAGGTTAATCACCACCACCCACAGCTCCCCCCGCCCAGTTTCTTTTTTTTGTGTGAAGGGGGGCAATTGGGGTTAAGTGACTTGCCCAGGGTCACACAGTTAATAAATGTCTGAGGACAAATTTGAATTCAGGTCCTCCAGGGCTGTTGGTCTATCCACTGTCCCACCTAGTTGCCCTTTGCCCACAGTTTGTAGAGTTGTTTTTCAAAGTTCTAGAAGTTGAATATTAAGACCTAAAGAGATATAATTTCTCCTCTACCAGCCTAGGCTAGAAGAACAAGCAGAGCCTTCACCTTGTCTTTCCTTGGTTTAAAAGTATTCACATCTCCTTGGAGGAAGCAGAATACAAAGGGAAGAGTATTGGTTTCAAATCTGAAAATCCCGAGTTCAAATTCTGATTTTGTTATTTAATTACCTGTGTGATCATGGGGAAAACAGATTAGAATGATCTCCCCACACCCTAGTGTGGTCGGATGGGAAAGGTCATAGGATCTGAAGTTAAACTGCTAACTCTTGATCTGTGTGAGGACCAAGTCACCTTGCCTTTTTAGGCCTCAGTTTATGCTTCTGTAAAATGAGGCAGTTGAAGGTTATGACCTCTGACGTCCTTGTCATTTCTAAATCTTTGATCCAAAAGCTCCCTGAGCTGTAATAAAAGCATGTTCAAAGCTCTTTCAACAATGTGGGAAAAGGGCAGTTAAGTAAACACCATTAGTTTCCATCTATTAATCAATCTACATATATTAAAACTCCTACTAGGCACCTTGCTAAGGACTAAAGATATGAGAGAGACAGAGAGAGAAAGAGAGACAGAGACAGAGAGACAGAGAGAGAGAGAAGCAGAAAGAAGACTGTCTTTGCCTTCAAGGAGCTTACAATCTAATGGAAGCCAGATTGGTAGGAATTTTTTTTTTCTTAAACATGAAACCTGTGCAAGCAATGGATGGAGCCCTGGGGAGGAAGGTTTTTCACCAATGCAGTCTGGTGCTGACTCAGCAACTCCCAAGAGAATGACCTTGAGTCCTGAGACTTGCCTAGGGTCACACAGCCAGGATGAATCAGGGGCAGGATTTGAACCCTGCTCTTCCTGACACTGAGTCTGTCTCTCTAACCACTTTGGCCAAGCTGAGCAACTCACTGGTTTGGAATTTGTCTTACTCCCCCTTCTCCCCCTACCGGCCTCTGCGGCAAGATTCTTGAGTTGAGAGCATTGTTTTTCTAAGAAAAAATCCAATGTGGACTATGCCAAAGGTCCTTAGGCAATGGACAGAGCTTGGAGAATGTGGCCAGATTTCCAAGGTGTTGCACGATGAGGAGCTGAGAGCCCCCAGAGGGTGGGCTTCCAGAGACTGTATGTGGTGGGGAGTGAAGGGGGAGATTCACCACCATCCTGGGAGGGACAGGATAGGCTATAATTAGTCTTTTGTTTAACTTCAGATGACTTTCTTTCTTTCTTTCTTTCTTTCTTTCTTTCTTTCTTTCTTTCTTTCTTTCTTTCTTTCTCTCTCTCTCTCTCTCTTTCTTTCTTTCTTTCTTCCTTCCTTCTTCCTTCCTTCCTTCCTTCCTTCCTTCCTTCCTTCCTTCCTTCCTTCCTTCCTTCCTTCCTTTCCTCCCTCCTTTTTCTCTTCTGTCCTTCCTTACCCTCTCTCTTTTTCCCCTCCCCCCACCTTTCTCTGTCTGTCTCTATCTGTCTCTATCTTTTTAAAAAATTTCCTTTTTTCTGCCTCTGGGACTCTGTCTCTCTGTCTTTCTCTCTTTGTCTCTGTCTTTCTGCCTCTCTGTCTCTGTCTGTCTGTCTGTTTTACTTCTCCACATGTTACTCCATTTCTTTCTTCACATCAGCCCTCTTTAACTGGGTCCTGATGTGGAAACCTGGCATAGAAAGGTCCCTGCCTTGCTAGCCAGCCCCTGGAATGTACCAGGCCACTGAAAAATGGCCTGTAGCCTGACCTCCACCCCAGCCCCCAGGCTTCTCCTCTCACTGCAGGGGAGCAAGGCTGAGAAGCACTAGACTTTTCCACTACAGGCCTAAAATGGTTACCAGCCCTGCCTGGAGCTATGGTCTTTTCCCTCCTCAAATCATCATATGTATTCTCATTTGTTTACAAATTCTATGTCCTCATTGGATTGTGAGCTCCCTGAGGGCAGAGACTGTGTATGTGTATGTGTGTATGTGTGCATATGTATTTGTGTGCATGTGTGTATACGTGTATGTATGTGCGTGTGTGCATGTGTGTGTGTGTGTGTGTGTGTGTGTGTGTGTGTGTGTGTGTGTGTGTGTAACCTTTATACTCTCAGCTTTTAGCACAATGTCTGGTTTATTGTAGTTGCTTAATAAATATTTGTTGACTGATTGGCCATGGGTCTAGATTGGATTGAATCGCACCAGGTCAAGTGGGAAAGCAGTACTTCAGCAGCCTAGAGCCATCAGACTGAGGCCATGTGGTACAATGGATAAAGCACTTGATTTGGCCCTGTAGGGCAATAGAAAGAGTCCTGGCACGGGAGTCAGAAACCTGTGGTTCAAGTCCTGCTTCTGATGCTTCCTCTCCCTGGGACCTTAGATTATTCTTCCCTGGGCTTCTGTTTCCTACATCTGATCTGTCCTGATTGGTGAGATTCCTGATTTGACTCTAGATACACCCCCTAACCATACTTTGCCTCATTCATTTTTATCTCCATGTCCCTTTTGAACAATCCCAACCAGTGAGCATCCAGCCCCAACTATAAGACATCCAGTGAGGTCTTCACATAGCTCCTTCTAAGGCAGGCCATTCCACTTGGGGGTATCCTTAATTGTTTTCTTTGTGCTATGCTTAAATTTGCCCATTTCAACATTCCCCATCGATCCGAGTTTTGCCCTCTAGGTTCAAACAAAAGAAGCTTTTTTTTTCCCCATGGTAGTCCTTGAGACAATGGAAGACAGGCCTCATGCCCAACTTTGTGCCCCACTCCCCTCACTAAATCTCTAGACTAAATATCCCCAGTTGCCTTAACTGATGCCAATATTGCAGGTCTTCCCATCCATCAATCAATAAGTCAACAAGTTTTCATTATGTTTACTAAGTGCCTAGGATACAGTGAAAGGAGAAAATAGTGTCTGGCATATGGAAGGAGCTTGTCCCATTAGATTGTCATCTAATGACAAGCTCCTTCCATATGCCAGACATGATACTAAGTACTTCAGTCCTCTCCCCATTGTGGTTGCCCTGCTCTGGAAAAGCTCTAGTTTATTGACATTCCACTTAAAATGTAGCGCCCAGAAATGGACGTGATATTTTAGATGTGGAGAGAGTTTGGTAGAACTACCATCTCAACTATCCGCTCACCCTGAACATGCCTCTTTATTCAGTGCAGTCTAAGTATTCATCAGCTTTCTTGACTGATTTAACCTAATGTTGACTCATTTCTTGCAGACCAGCTAACTCTCCTTCATGGAGATCCCAAGAGAGTAAAATCAGTGCAAAATACATAATTTTCTCCCCTGCCCAAAATACTTCCTAGATGACTAGTGACCAGACATAGTAAAAATAAAAATTACAATAATACTGATGAGAATGATAAATGGTATTTATATAGAGTTTTACAGTTTGCACTGAACATAGATAGGCTTTCTCATTCAATCCTCACAAGAACCCCAGGAGCTGCTATTGTTATCCTCACTTTACAGGAGAGGAAACTAAGACAGAGGACAAGTGACTTGCCCAGGTTCATATGGCTAGTCAGTGTCTGAGGTTTTCTTGACTTCAAGTACAACATTCTTCTCACTGCAACATCTAGTGGCCTCAATAGCAGAAAAGTGATAGAAAGAGTTTAATATTGAGTGTCAGATCTGGGTTACAGATCCAACTTTATCACTAGTACCCTGATGTCTGAGTATACGTGGGGCCTCAGTTTCCCTTTCTGTGAAATGTGGCATTTGGATGAGATGACCTTGTAAAGGTTTTGTTCATGCTAAGTCTTTGATCCAATCGCTACCCAAACTATAGTGATTGGTCAAAAGCTGTTTCCACAAGGTTGGGGAAAGGGGAAATGGGTGGGTGGTCTCAATACTTCCTTCCAGGTCTGACATTCTAGGGTTCTGAGAAGTCACCAGTATGACTATGCCATAGTGAGTTATAGAAGGTAAAGTATTAGAATTGGAAACTGGAAGCCTGAATTCAATGACTTGCCTGTAGATACAGGCAAGGAAATCTCTTAAGCATTTAGATGTTCAGTTTTTGTTGTTCCATTATTTTTTAGTTATGTCTGAGTTTTCCTGACTCTAACCTGATGTTTTATCCACTGTGCCACCTAGTTGCCCAGATCCTTAGTTCCCTGACTACAAATAGGAAATAATGCTCCTGATGAAATGCTTTAGAAACCTTAAGGTACCATATATACACACATGTATGTGTGTATGTATGTATGTATGTATGTATGTGTGCACACCCATATGTAGACACACATCTGTGTAAGCATGTATACACATAGGTGTCGGACATATGCACCGTGTATAAAAATATGTGTATGCATGTATATATTTTTCTGTTATACTATTTCTCTCTTTTCAAGATAGTAAACTGTCTATTTACCCCTCATACTAAAATAGACTCATAGAACTAGATCATAAAGGAACCTCAGAGAGTATCTAGGCCAACCTATTTTACATATGGAAAAATTCAAGGTCCAGAGAGCTTAATTAACTCGCCCCAGGTCACATAGCCTCTACAGGAGAAGACTTGAACTCAGACCGTCCTAGCCTCAAGATTATCTCTCCATCCACTGCATTATACTGATTGGTTTTGAAAAGGAACTAATTTAGAAGCAGCTTAGATTGTTTCTGGAAGAGAGGGAGAGTCCAGCAAAAGAATGATTCTGCTAGGCAGGACACAGGGAGACATGAGAACTTGAGACTCTCCCCTTCCTCAATTAGTTGTAGTCCCTAGGAATTTCCTCATCACTAGGCATTTTGTTGCCTTTGGAGACCTCACTTTCATGAGGCAGACACACACAATACCTCTGCAAAACAAAAACCCAAGGACCATGAGTAACCAAAACCCCTGTTGACTTTGGTTTTGATTTTTCATGTGTTCCCTCCCCTGTTCTCCCACAGAAACAGGAAGAGTTACAGATAGGATCTCTTAGTTAGAATTCACCGGGAAAGGTGCTGCTTGGGGAAAGTCATAGGGCACCTAGTGACGTATTACCACCTTGAGCTATCCTCCAGTCTTATTAAAAACCCTGCTAGTCAACACCAAGAAATCTCACGAGCTAAGGGAGAAAAGAGAGAGAAGAGATTCATGGGCACCACTCAGCCCACAGCCATGAGGGATGCCTAGAAGGCCTGGGCAGAACTACACATCTATGACTGAGAAAAAGAAAAGATGATGGAAAATATACAGAACTGTTCTCACTCAAAATCAACCAGTAAACAAGGATTTAAGTGGAAACGTTCATTCAGGTGCTGGGGAGACAAAGATTGACATGAATGATGGTAAAGGAAAGGAAATTTCATTGCGTTATCTAGTCTAATATTTCCATTGAACAGATGGGAAGACTGAGGGGAGCAGGTGGGGAGAGGGAAGGGAACAAGTATCACTATGGTTCAGGCACTGTGCTAAGCACTTTACAAATAGCTCATTTTATAACTAATGACCAGAGGGAGAAGTGAATTGCCCAAGGTCATACACACAGGTTATTTGTATAGGGATTATATTCTCCTGATAGGATGTGACTCAGTGAGGGCAGGGCCTTTCACTTAATTTATTTTGGTATTCTTTCGGTCAGTCATTCAACAAACATTTGTAAAGCATGTAATAATAATCTCCTTATATTCCCTACACTGATGATGACAAATCTCCATGCTACAAATACAGACCTCAAAATATCCTTGTGAATTCAAACGATACACTGCCTTGGAACATGACCCTCATCACAGACTAAATGAATGTACCATTTATTAATAAAAACACAAGAAAACAAACCCAGGACATATACAAGTACAAAACACTTTTCAAGCAAATGAAGTCAGATCTAAATAACTGTAAAAACATCAATTGTTCATGGCTGGGTCAAGCTAATATAACAAAAATGACAATTTTACCTAAATTGAATTACATATTTAGTGACATACCAACCAATCTACCAAAAAATTATTTTGTAGAGCTAGAAAAAATAGTAATAAGATTCATTTGGAAGAACAAAAGGTCCAGAATATCAAGGGAATTAATGGAAAGAAATGGAAGGTGGCCTAGCCATACCAGATTTTAATCTGTATTATAAAGCAGCAGTCATCAAAACTACTTCGTACTGGCTGAGGAATAGAGTAGTGGATCAATGGAATAGATTTGGTACACAAGACTCAGCAGTCAATGAGTATAGTAATTTACTGTTTGCTAAACCCAAAGACCCCAGCTTTTGGGATAAGAACTCACTATTTGACAAAAACTGCTGGGAAAACTAGAAAATAGTATGGCAGAAATTGGGCATAGACCAATATCTTACACAGTATACCAAAATAAAGTCTAAATGGGTTCATGGTCTAGATATAAAGGCTGATACTGTAAATAGTCTGGGAGAGCAAGGAATAGTTTATCCATAAGATATGTGGAGAAAGGAAGATTTTTTTTTTGACCAAACAAGAGTTAGAGAGCATATTAAATGCAAATGGATAATTTTGATTACATTAAATTGAAAAGTTTCTGTACAAATAAATATGTAACCAAGATTAAGAGGGAAGCAGAAAATTGGGAAAGAATTTTTACAACTAGTGTCTCTGATAAAGGTCTCATTTCTAAAATATACAGACAACTGAGTCAAATCTATAAGAATATAAGTCATTACCTAATTGATATATGGTCAAAGTATATGAACAGGCAGTTTTCAGAGGAAGAAATCAAAGATATCTATAAGCATATGAAAAAAGGTTTTAAATCACTATTGATTAGTGAAATTCAAATCAAAACAACTCTGAGGTACCACATCTCACCTGTCAGATTGGCTAAGATGACAAAACAGGAAAATGATAAATGCTGGAGAGGATGTGGAAAAATTGGAACACTAATGCATTATTGGTGGAGATGTGAACTGATTCAACCATTCTGGAGATCAATCTGGAACTATGCCCAACAGGTTATAAATAAGTGCATACGCTTTGGCCCAGCAATACAACTTCTAAGGTTATATCCCAAAGAAATCAAGAAGTGGGAGGAGGACCTGTATATACAAAAATATTTATAGCAGATCTTTTTGTGGTGGCAAAGAATTGGAAATCAAAGGGGTGCCCATCAACTGGGGAATGGCAAAACAAGTTGTGGTATATAAATGTAATAAATACTGTTATGCTATAAGAAATGAGGAGCAGACAGACTTCATATTTACCTGGAGAGACTTATATGAACTGATGCTGAGTGAGAAGAGCAGAACCAGGAGAAATCTGTACACAATCACAGACACAAGGTATGTGTGACGACCAACTCTGATAGACTGGGCTCCTCTCAACAATGCAAGGTTATAAGACAACCCCAAAAGGCTCATGATGGCAAGGATATCCACATCCAGAGAAAGAACTACAGAGTCTGAATGCAATTGAAGCAATCTACTTGCTCTCTGTTTTGTTTTGTTTCTTCTCTCTCACTGTTCACTCCATTTGTTATAATCCTTCTGCACAACTTGACTAATGTTTAATGTGAAGGTATTTGGAGATCCTATATTTGATTGCATGCCACCATGGTGGGGGGGAAGGGGGTAGGAGACGGGGAGGAAATTTGAAACTCAAGGGATTGTGGAACTGAATGTTGTAAACAAAAAGTAATAAATTTAAATTTAAAAAACAACAACAAAAACATAAGAAAAATATTTTAAAATAGATGGCACCATACCAAGGACTAACAATCCTCAAGGTATAGGCAATGAAAACCTATCAAAATATAGAAATCTAGCAAAGGGGGTTAAAATTATCTGGGAGCAAAGTGGGTACACCCAAGCTCTCCCCATCAGCCTATATGCTCCTGCATTTGTAACAAGGACAGCTTCAACATGCCTTCAGAGAATTTGCCAACCTTCTTCTAATTGTTCAGTCATTTCAGTCATGACTCCATTTGGGGTTTTCTTGGGAAAAGACACTGGTGTGGTTTTCCATTTCCTTCTCCAACCTACTTTACGATGAGGGAACCAAAGCAAATGGGGTGAGTGACATGCCCACACCTAGTGTGGCCACATTTGAACTGAGGTCTTCCTGACTCCAGGTCTGGTACTCCATCCACTTCACCTTCTAGCTGTCCCTACTTTTACTTAAATGAGATGAGGGGAGAGAGAGAGAGAGAGAGAGAGAAGGAGGAGGAGGAGGAGGAGGAGGAGGGAGGGGAGGGAGGAGGAGGAGGAGGAGGAGGAGGAGGAGGAGGAGGAGGAGGAAAGAAAAGAAAAGAAAAGAAAGAAAGAAAGAAAGAAAGAAAGAAAGAAAGAAAGAAAGAGAAAATTTTATCATGTGCTTTCTATGTGTGTTAGAAAGTAGAACTTAGATCATATGACATACATTTCTCACCACACCCTAGCAGAGGATCCTTACTTTATATATCTATATATTTGCTGAACGGTTATATTTGTTGAAGACATGGATATCAAAGATCAAAGCCATGACTGACATTATCAGCATGGGCTTTATCTAAACTGATGTGACACTGAGAACGAATATTCCAGCTTTTGAAACATAAAGCATCACTCAAATGATCCCCATTTTTCTGAAAAGCCCTATGCTACACTCAATCAAAACTCCAAATAATTCCATTTACATCATTATTTGAAATGCTGACCAAACATAGCACCCCATCCTTAGCTGCCTCATCCATAAAACGGGGGAGGATCTGCAGAGCTTGCTGCAGGGCTGTCTTGAGTCTCAAATGAGATGATGTATGTAGGTTTTTTTGCCAGTCACAAAGCGCTACATTAAGGTTAGTCACGATGATCATTACTGCATGCATGAATTCACATGTGTGTGATTTCACTCATATGCCCTTCCTGAGCATTAACTCTTCATTTGGCAACAGTCTCTGTCTCCGCACCAACACCAGCCTTAGCGTCAGCAGCTTGACCACAGGCAAACAGCATTTCTTGGAGGAGTTTAGAAAGCAAGTATGGAGGGAGGCTTCAGTGTACAGTTGGGCTGCTAATGAGCAGTACACAGGGAAAGGCACACCCCCATCAATTTTAAAGTCTCAGCATGAAAAGAATGCAATTAATTAAGATTTGTTGATTTATCTGAAGTGACATCACAAGATTGATAGAGAAATCTTTTCCCTCAGATCAACCCTGATTATTTTGTACCAGACTAACCAATATACTTTGACACACATTTTAAACAGTGCAAAAACTCTTCTGATTTCTTTCTTCCTCTCATTCTTTCCCTCTCTTTTTAAAATTTTCTTCCATTATTTTTCTTTCCTTCCGTTGTTCTCTCTTTTCTTCAATTTTCTTCCCTCCCTTCTTTTTTTCTCCTTTTTCATTTTTTCTTTCTTCTATTTCCTTCTTTCTCCCTTCCTTTCTTATCTTTCTTGCTATCCTTTCATCCTTCCTTTTTTCCCCTTTTTGCCTAAAGTCTTACTTTCTCTTTCTGTATCTGTCCCTGTCTCTGTGTCTCTTTCTCTATCTGTCTGCTTGTCCTTATCTCTGTCTCTCTCTTTCTGTCTCTGTCTTTATGTCTCTATCTCTCTTCCACACACACACACCCCTTCTGCCTCCCTCTCTCCCTCCCTGCCTCTTTCTCTCAAACCAAATCCTCTAAGTCTCATAGACTCCTGGTTTGAATTTACCCTTCAGGGCTGGTATTCATTCCTAAGCATCCGTGTTCCTATAGACTTACAGGAAGGATTCAACCTGTTCAAAGCAGAAATAAAATAAAAATCGAGCAACAACTTTCTATCCCTTATTAAATTAAAAAAATTGGGCCATTAAGGGAAACCTTACATTTGATTTCCTTTCATGGGCTGCTGTCAGTAACTAGAGAGACGGGTGAAAGGAAGGATTTGTACCATTTGTTGAATGAAGACATTTAATTTCTTTTTTTTCACTTATATAATGATCCTTCCCTTGTGTGTTTCCTCTAGCCCCTTCCCTACCTCCCCAACTCCAGGCCTTTGAGTTTTGTTTATGCTGTCCAAGCTCTAAGCTCCCAGATAGGACTGCTCCTGACTGCCAAAAGCACCCCATGCCAGGCTCTATGTGCTAAAGATGTCTTTGGGTTTTTTTTTTTTTTTTGGTTGTTGTTGCTCCTGAAGACAGAGTATTTTTTTTAAAGACATCATTTTATACTGACGCTAAATCATACGTATAAAAGAAAAATAATCTTGTCAGACAACTAAACTTTTGGAGGAAAAAATTAGTCTTGAGTTCTATTTTCCTCTTGCTTATTTGAGTTTGTCTGGGCCAGATTACCTCCTGGTTCATATTTTACAGCTTCAGGGAATCAAGGTTGCCACAATTAGACCATAGGTTATTATCTTCAAAGATAAAGAACGACAGGGCCAATGAATTCTATTAATCGATTAGAAAGGGTGAGGATTAAAAACAAACAAACAAACAAACAAAAACAAAACACTACCTGAGGTTAGCTTCTCCCAGAAAGGCAGAATGCTAAGGGAAGTAACTTACAATGCAGCCCAGTGGGTAAAACCTGTCCCAGAGTGGGTAAGCAGCCCAGCTGCCTCAGAGTTCCCAAGCAGGGCTCTCAGGCCAGTGAGGCCTAACCCTAGGCCCCACTGGAGAGAGATGGGGGCCGTGTTCCTGCCTGACTTTCCCCAGTGGAACCTGTAGGTGATGGGTGGAAAGTGGCTTGCAGGGGAATGGTGTTTCCTCTAATAAGATCCATATTCTGCCCAGTACACTTTTAATACAAAAGATATGTCTGATACCCGCTACCTTGGAGTTTTTTCGATTCTAACTGAAAGCCTTTTGTTCAGGGGAGATTAGAGTGGGATTTGCTTTCATTCTTCACGATGTTTCACTCCATACATCACCGGAGTCTGGGGGCACGACTGCTGTCCCCCCTTTCCTCCTCTACCTCCTCACCCTCTGGCAGAAAGGTCTCAGTGTGCCTCCACACTCCTCGGAGGGATCGGTTGACGCATGACAGCCCCCCCTTCTCCACTCCCCATCCTATTATCGATAATAAAGAGACGCTTTCGTAAATGGGTCCACAGTCAGCCCCACAAAATGGAGTCACCGCTGGTCACCACCGGCCTCCTCCCCTTCCCAATTTGGTTTAATGTCTTGCAGCTTTAGGTTCTGCCCTGGGTCTCCATAATAACCTTCCCTTCCTCCTTCACTAGTGTGGATTCACATCTGTTTCTCAGCCTTTGGAATCGGTGTTCATTTTTCACTGCTGCCCTTTGTCCTAGACTTCCTAGCTGCACGCCAAGGGCTTCATTTCACTTATTGAATAAGTGAGAGGCTGTACCGACGGAGAAAGCTGGGGGACAGGGCTCCAACTTCACTGGAGTTCCCAACAGAAATGTTTTTGTTTCCTTGGGTTGGAGAGCTCCCCCACCCCCCCACACACCCCTTTTCTCTTTTATTGCTTGTTTTTGTTTTGTTTTAATTAGGATCTGATTTTTTTTCTTAAACTAGTTACTGTAAATAGTTCTCTTAGCATTTTCTGAGCCACGGAGTATTTTTTTTTCCAAATAAAGGCTTTTGTTTAACAAACAATTTCTCTGCTCTCTCCCCCACCCCAAAGATAAATTTAATTTGTGACAACTACATTCTATGGAACTTTCACGTTTATAGGCTTGGCAAGGAGGGGGCCGTTCATGATGGGCAGCAGCTTAGACCCTCCCTGCCAGAATTCGCACCCAAACATCCCCATTTTCTGCTCCAAGCCTGGGCAATCTCTTGGCATTGAATGTTTACCTGAGTTTTAAAGTCCCCAGTATTTTATCCACTTGAAAATGAAAACCACAAACACACTGTGGAAAATTAGATTCTAGGGGGAGGCAAGCGGGGCCTGGCGATTAGGAGGAGGCCGCCCTGGGCATCTCCTGCTACCTCTGCTCGGCTTTGCTCCCCCTCCAGCATTTCCTCAAGAGGCAACGCACTAATTACAGCATTTTACTGCACAAGAGAGAAATGAGAGAAGAGAAAACACCCACTTATGTTGTCCCAACACAAGAGTCTGACATGTTAACAAGTTTCTTATATCCTGTTTCTAATCTAAACACACGACACAGAAAATCAACTTCTCGCAGGCCTGGCTGAAGGGGCCAGCAAACCTGTTTCTCTTAGGGCTGGATCTTGCGAATGCCCACGGTCTGCAGCTAGTTGTGGTCTTGTGTTTTGTTTTTTTTTTTTTTCCTGGTTCTTTTCTATGTGGCATCTCCATCTGAGTTGGGGATCTCCATGTTGAGAGGCAGTATTATGTATCGGGTAGATTATTATTAGAGGATTAGATTATTTGAATTAGGAAAACCCGGGTTTCCATTCTGTCCCTGACACTTTTGACCATGGACAAACCAATGTACTTCTCTGATCTCAGTTTTCTCTTCTGTAAAATGAGTCTAATAATAGCATCTACCTCATTGGCTTGTTGTGGGGCTCAGATGAGATCACGAATAAATTGGGACCCGGAAGTTACCCAAGGTGCTATATAAATGTGAGCTTTTATTATTATTGTGGGAATGTTTTTTTTCTTTCTTGGCTATACATGTGTCTCAAGGGTTTTGTTTTATTTTCTTTCTTTGTTTCTAATTGGGGTGGGATGGAGTAAGACTAGAGATAGATTGCCAAGAAACAATGAAAGGAAATAAAAGGGAAAAGAAAAGAAAAATAAAAGAAAGCAAGAAAGGAAAGAAAAAGAAGAAAGAAGATAAGAGAGAAAAGAAGGAAAAAGAGAAAGCATTATTGAAACTTTTTTTTAATGTACAGAAGAGAACAGAAGGAAAGCCAGAAGGAAACACAGACAAGCAGGTTAGTTTTGAAAGTTACATGTTGAGTTTTATATCTTAAAGGAAAAGCAAGATATATTTAATAAGAGATTTCATTCTCTTCCTCTGTTTTAATTTATCAAAATGTTTATTTAATTTGTTTTTTATAATTTCAGAATTAAAAAAATAAAATTACAAAAATATAAAAACAGACCAACAGCATATGATCCTCATTTGTAGCAAGAGGCTCAGAACATGAAACTGTACCAGTGCTCTGGAGAAAAGAGGGAGTTTTGAAGGTCAGAGGTCTTTAACATGGCCTGCTTGGGCCCTGAGATGACAAAAGAGGGAGTTCATACAATGATTGACTGGGGCAAAGGAAAAAAATATTAGAACATTTATTTTCATTTCTTTTTAGCTAAAATCCTTTTAAATATTTCATTTTTTCATTTTCTGCATATGTTTTATAATGTATATAACATATCAGTACAGTTATATAAAATATATCATTTATATTGATATTGGAGATGCTTGCTCATTTCTTTTTAATTGATGATGGTAACATGATCAAAAACAGTTTGGAAACCCTTGATTTAGGGAACCTTTTTAAGCTTTATATTTTATATTCAAAGTAATATTTCTTGGACCAATTAAAGAGACCAAGTCAGAAACTGCAAGTTAACTGCATTCTCAGGGAAGGGAGAAGAGGGCAGAGAATGGGGCAAGAAAGGGGGAATTTTTTTTAAGGAAAGAATACAATTGGTGTAGAAACCTTTGCTTTTTGTTCTCAAGCCAGTCCTAAACATAGCCTTTGGTCTATGACCTGCAAAGGGACCCTCTCCAACCCTCTTTTCCTGGTTCTGTGAAACTGTGTTGCTGGGACAGAGAGACACTCCTAAGCCTTCTCTACCCACCCTGCTCCCTATCCCAGATCTATGCTTTACCTCTATACACCCAAACAGCTATGCCCTGAACCCTTAAAAATAAATGTTAAAAGTATCCCTCCTGTATGACCCTGACTATCCTACTTTTGTTCAGTATCAGGAGTGTCCCTTAAAGACTGGAATTTTGAAGAGTTGTGTGGGTCAGGTTCATATTTAGTCCCTTTTCATTCATCAAACATCCATAAATCAATATGAACAACTGGGGAGGTGAGTGAGGCTTCTGTGCATCTAAGGGACCCATTGGAAGCCTCCCCACCCTGTTCCACTCCTTATTTTCTTAAGAGAGGTGTGGTTGATGGGGGGAAGGGGGAGAAGGGATAGGCATTTGATATTTATGGAACGAGACACATTGGGACAAGCAAGATAAGTCTGGCAGATTGAAACCATATCTTTAATTTCTCAATTGTCATGTTTTGAAATGACAACTTAGTATAATCCTTTAGTCCTAGTTGGTTCTATCCTTTCCCTCTAACTCTTAAGGGTCAATCGAGTTCTCAAACTGACCAAAGAAAAGGTATAATTTTTAAAATCCCTCTACCTGATATAATCCTGTAGTCCAAGATTAAAATTCCACTCACTCATTCATTCATTCATCCATCCATCCATTCATTCAACAGCACTTATTAAGCACCTATTGTATGCAAAGCATTATGCTAGGTACCGGAGATGACAAAGACAGGAGATAAACTAGAGGCCTCTGAGATCCATTTAAACTATAAATACATGATCCCATGATCCTAGTTAGGGTTAAGTTAAAAATACTGACTCTGGAGTGAAAAGACCTGAATTCAAATCTCACTGCTGATATTTACCAACTCTGTAACTTTGGGCAAGTCATATCATCTCTTTAGGTCTCAGTTTCCTCAGTAGTGGGGGGAAAAATGACAGGTTGAACTATATGGCTTCTGAGGTTAATTCCAAACAAATGTAGGCTCTAGTTGTTCATTCCTTCATTAAGCAAGGTACTTGGAGATAGAAGTACAATTTAAAACCGAGCCTCAGTTTTCTCATCTGAAAAATGGGGATTATAAAAATGGTTTAGATAAAGGGACCAGCTCTGAACTTTGGTTTAGTGACTTGCCCAAGTCCACATACATAGCAAGTGGCAGAACTGGAATTCAAACCCAGGGCCACTGATTCCAAATCCAAGACTCATTGACAGCACCATGTTAGCTCCTTCAACGCTTTGGAAATTTACTGAGCTATATAGAGGGCAATTCTTCTACGAGGAACCCTCCCAGGTCCTCACGGTCAAGGGAAAGGATGTGTACATGCACTTCATAGATCTCAAGGTCAAGGGAAAGGCTGTGTATTTGCACTTCATAGATCTAGAAGTGGAAAAGAAGCCCAGACATCATCAGGTCCAACTCCATCACTTTACAGTTGAAGAAACAAATTGCGGATGGGATCTGTTCACTCCAACTAAGAGGAAGAGGAAGGATTTGAATACAGGTCCCTACTTTTTAAGCTAGTATTCTTTCCATATCCCCTTTAAGTCTTATTTTGTGCCAGGTCCATCAAAGCTGAAGAGGAAGATTTACAGAGGAGGCATCGAGTGAAGAGTCTGTCTTTTCTCTCCTTACATCCTTTCAAGGGGAAATTATGTCTTTAGCAGAAGCTGTGTTCAGAGTAATTAAAAAGGATACCAAAGGGAAAATTCCCTAGCTTGGTCACCCATCTGGCAGAACAATGAGCCCCTGCTGGGTTCTTGCCTGGACCCAATGGTACTTTATTCTCATTCTCTCTCTCTCTCTCTCTCTCTCTCTCTCTCTCTCTCTCTCTCTCTCTCTCTCTCTCTCTCTCTCCCCTTCTCAGCAACTTGCTGAAAGTGGGGATTTCCATGCATCCCTCAGTTTTCTCTTCTAGGAACCTCATCCCTCCAGCTGCTTTTGCTTCAACTCCAATTAAAACCCCAATAAAGACAAGAGACTGGCATGCACTCATCCAACTTCTTCCTTGTCAAATTCAGTAGCCTCAGTGTCCTTCATGGATGGAAGACTTTTAAGGTAACAAGGTAATTGGGCCTGATCTGCAGGTAAACAGTGGGATAATACATAGAAGCCTCTTTTCCAGGGTTCCTTTCTTTAGAAAGGAGGAAAAGGGCTGGTCTTACTCTGGTGTATTTTGACTTCTCTCTGCCATATAAGAAATGCTCTTAAAGGCATCTACAGAATAAGTGTTAATACTTAGGTAGTACTTTAAGGGTTTTATTGCAAAGCATTGATTGGTCCTTCCATATGAGGTAGGTGGTATCAATACCCTCATTCCATAAGTGAGGAAACCGAGGCTCAGGAAATTATACTACCTAGTCAATGGTCACATATATACCAACTCCTTGGATCCTTCTCTGAGAAGTGAGTGCTGATAGATGGTGTTTATATAATAGCTAACGCTTATATAATGCTTTAAGGTTTGCAAAATGCTTTACAGATATTATATAATTTTATCTCTACAACAACCCTAGGAGAAAGGGTAAATACCCTCATTAATCCCCCCATTTTGTAGATGAGAACACTGAGGTTCAGGTATGTAAGCTGGCTTGTAAGGGGTCACAGAATGAGAAGGTATTTGAAATGAGATTTGAATCCAAACCATCATTGCCTCTCACTTAGAATTATGAGATCACATGGGGCAGCTAGGTGGCATAGTGAATACAGCACCAGCCCTGGAGTCAGGAGAACCTGAGTTCAAATCCAGCCTCAGACACTTAATGCTTACTAGCTGTGTGACCTTGGGCAATTCACAACCCCAATTGCCCTGCTTTCCCCCCTCCAAAAAGATTAAAAAAAAAAAAGAATTAGGGGCGGCTAGGTGGCGCAGTGAGTAGAGCATTGGCCCTGGAGTCAGAAGGACCTGAGTTCGGATTGGGCCTCAGACACTTAACCCACACAAACAAAAACCTAGCCATGTGACCTTGGGCAAGTTACTTAACCCCAATTGCCCTAAAAGGGGCAGCTAGGTGGCGCAGTGAGTAAGAGCGCCGGCCTCGGAGTTGGGATGACCCGAGATCAAATCCGGCTTCAGAAAATGAGCACCCACACATAAATAATGACTAGCCGTGTAACCTTGAGCAAGTTACTTAACCCCAATTGCTTAAAAAAAAAAAAAGAATTATGAAATCACAGGCCTAGAGTTGAAGCTCAGTATCATTCCAGACACATGCTACACACTGGAGATTCGATGAAAGGCAAGAGATCGTTCCTGCCCTCAGTGAGCACACAGTCTAATGGGGAGACAGCACGTAAACCAGTATATGTATACATATGTATACACACATACAGATATATAGATTGATAGAGATATATAGATATACCTGAGGAGGGAAAGGGCTCCCAGCATGGGGGTCAGGCAAAGAAAATGTTTGGAGTTTGGGGATAGGGTGTCTTCTTTGAGAAACAGTATGGGGGCCAGTGTCAATGGGATAGTTGAGTACATGGTGTGTGTGTGTGTGTGTGTGTGTGTGTGTGTGTGTGTGTGTGTGTATGTGTGTGTAAGGTGTAAAGCAATTGGCAAGGTAGGAAGGGACCAGGTAATGAGGGCTCTGAATGCCAAACAGGGGATTTTATATTCATCTGAAAAGTGAACTAATTTGCTCAGAGGCACACAGGTGACTTTGCCAATGCATTTATAATCGATCCACAAAATGAGTTTAGCAGTTCCTCATTAATAAGTGAATTGAAAAGCCACTTGGTAGACTTTACTTAAATGCTAACATCCAGTATAGACAGTGGATGGATAGAGTCACTCTTACTGTACTGCAATGAACACATATCTCTTTCCTCCTCTCCCTGCACACTCAGGCGCATGCACACCTGTGTAAACCTACACACACACACACACACACACACACACACACACACACACACACACACGAAAAACACTAAATATTCCTTGATTTTTAAAAAGTTCAAACCCTTCAGCCCCAGAACCTTAGTCTACGTGACACAGAGACAGGTAGGCCAAGAAAGAATTGGAAGGGAAGGAGCAGGTCTTAAAGGAGATGACTCCTCCCCCCACCCCCAACTTGTCTTATATTCCTTTAGTTTCAGTAGACACATTATATAAAATTATAAAAAAGGGGGGGAAATGAGAACTTTCCAAAAAAAAATGAAATGATAACATTAAAGACACCCTGCCTGAGAACAAAATGCTAAAAGTATTCTTTTAACTGCTTCATTGCTGCCTCCTCCTCTCTTGTTCCTCCTCCCTCCTCCTCTTCCTCCTCCTTCGCTTCCTGGGTCTGCCCATGTCAGTTTTATTATCCTCAGAGTTCAGCAGGCTTGACAACCCAGAATGAGAGTGACGTCATACCGAAATGCTCCCCTCACCAGACACCACTGAGGCCAAGCTGCTTCCCCACCCCACCTCCTATCTGATTCAGCTCCAACTTGGCTCCCAAAAAGCAGCTGTGGAAGTGTCCAAAAATACCAAGGGCAGCCTCTAAGGTGGAAATTTCTCTCCTGGAGATCGTTCTTTTAGGCCTTCACTCAAGTGGAAAGGGGAGGTGGTAGGCGTTGGCATGAGAAGCCACATGATCAGAAACCTAAATTGTTTTCTTTGGGGACAGCCACAATTCCCATGTTATTTTACCTTCTAGATGACTTTTTTTTTAACTTTTTTTTGGCATGGGGATCAAGTTTAAACTTGCTTTTCAGGAGGGCTGCATTTTCTCTGTTATGGAATTGTCCTACCTGGTTGCCTCGATTCCACAGCAGATTGATAGTTACAGATAGACTCAATTCAATTCAATTTGACAAGCATTTATTTTAAGTACCCAGTGTGTACAAGGCACTGGGCATGTGAAGAGAACAATCGGTCAGTCCCTCTGGCCAAAAAGCTTTTGTGAAGTCACAGGGGTTAGAGGGGAGATGGCTTGCATGCCACTGACCATGCAGGAAGCCTGTGCAGCGTTTGACAGAGTATTCTCCAGGGCGGAGAGGCTGCTAACCTCATTTGGTGGGCTGGCACCACCTCATCTGGACCCTGACATCACCATCCCCATGGCACTTGTGGAGCGGGGAGACGTATGAACTAGAACAAAGACAGGAAAAGCAGCCGGAATGGACCCAGTGTACAGAGAGATCTGTGCTGGAGGTGATAGAATTGTGAGACAGAGCCAGGAAGGCCTTTGTGGGGGAGGGGGCTCCTGTGCAGTGCCTCGAAAGAAAATGGGAATTCTAAGAGATGGAGGAGAAAGGAAGCTGGGGAAAGGTCTACATGTGGGAGATCAGACATAGGAGAACAGCTAGTCAATCATTTAAGATACAGACTGTTTCAACTAGATAATAGCCATGTACTGTGTTAAAGTGCATATATATGCATGTACCCATGTGTGTATATGTATGTGCACTGTGTGTGCATGTGTGTATTCGTGTACCACAAGCATTATATATTGCATATGCATGCATTATATGTATGTATATACATGTCTATATATTTATGTGTACAGTGCATTGCACGAACACATGTATGTATTCACTGTATATATAGGCATATATGTATTGATTACATGTGTGTGCATATGTATTGAGTATGTATATGTGTGGGCGTGCATGTGTGAATATACATACATGTGTATGTACATATATAACTGATTTGTCACTTTAAACTTTACAAAGTGCTTTATATAGACTATTTCAACAGAGCTCATAATAACCCCATATATGAGGAGACAGCGTGCACACATTATATACATATACATATATATTTGTGGGTATGTGTATATTAACACAACTACTTAGCTCAAATATTTAAACCTTAATATAGGTGAATTCTAAAGCTAGGCATTTTTCTAACTGGGGAAAATAGCACAACATATGGTCCAGGTAAGCAGCATGAGGTTCACTCCTAAACACTGCTGTACAAACTTCCAAAGGTATGGAAGTCAGGCAGTGGGCAGAGGAAGATCTCACCTTCAGAGTGCTCACAGATCTCAGTCAGAGTGCCATTTGGAGGCTTCCTTTATTTTTTTTCCTACTTGTCCTTGCTGGCTTGGTGCTAAGGTCAGTTAATTCTATGTTGTTGGGTGCTAAGGGCTGCCAGAGTCCTCTAAATTGTGACACCCAGGGGCTAAGTCCCATTTGCTTTGGCTTAGTTATGACTTTGATGATGGGGAAGTGCTTGATGGATCTCTTAAGACTGGTGAATCTAAAGATATATTAAGGTAAACATGGAGAGCTTATTGGCAAACATCTAAACATTAAAAAGTGTGTAAAATCATTTTAAAATTCTTCTGAAGTCAGAACTGATTCAGATAAGGTAATTAAGGCAAAGAAAGCTTTCTGACGAGAGCAAAGCAACAAGAAGAGTGAATGGAACCCCCACCCTCCCATCTCAGCTCCATATCAGAATCCAAATACTTCCACTTCTCTGGACTTAGCCTTGGGTCTTAAATGTAAAACATAAACCCACAATTGTACCAATTCTGCTTTGCATCCAGTTGTACTCAATTCATTTAGAAGTACCTACTAGATTCAAGGCACTGTGCTAGATGGTAAGGATTGGAACTGTGGGGTCATTGATAGAAGGGCCTCCTGAACACTTTCTACCAATGCCAGTTGCTACCATCATAATTTGTTGTTTTAGATCACTGTCACAGGAAACTAAGAGGTTAAGTGACTTGTCCAGATTCACACAGTCATGACTTATCATAGTCAGACTTGAGTCCAAACCTTCCTGACTCCAAGATTAAGTCTCTATCCACTATTTAAATTAAAAAAATAAATTATAGAGGGAGTTAAGGAATGAAAATATGAGTTCAAAAATTACTTTACACACTAACTGGCTGCGTAGTGCTAGGAAATTTACTTCATGTGATTCTGCCTTGGCATCTTCAACTATAAAATGGGAACAATAATAGTATCTACCTCCCAGAGTTGTAGTGAAGATCAAATGAGAGGGCTTTTAAAGTGTTCAACATGAGCTGCCTAAACAATACTCATTTCTTTCCTTCCTTTCTCCCCCCACCTCCCATGCTGGAGAGAGAGAGGGAGAGAGGGAAGGAGGGAGGGAGAGAGAGAGAGAGAGAGAGAGAGAGAGAGAGAGAGAGAGAGAGAGAGGAAGAAGAAGAGGAAGAAGAAGAAGAAGAGACAGAGAGAGAGGGAGAGGAGAGACAGAGACAGAGAGACAGAAAGAGGGAGAGGAGAGAGAGACAGAGAGAGGAGGAGACAGAGAGAGGAGAGAGGTGGGGAGAGAGAGAAGAGAGAAGAGAGAAGAGAGAGAGAGCAGAAGAGAGAAATAAAAAAGAAATAAAGGAAGTGAGAAAGAAAGAGAGGGAGGGAAGGAGAAGAGGAGACAAGAAAGAGTGTGAAAGAAAAAGAAAAAGAAAAAGAGGGACAGAAAAAGATGAATGGAAGAAAGGAAGGATGGAAGAAAAAAAGCAAGGAAGGAAGAGAAGGAAGGAAAAGAAAGAAAAAGCAAGAATACTCATATCACAGAAGCTCAGTCAAATAAAATGAATTCCCACCTGGTCACATTCAAAATTTCATTTAAAAATTTTGCATTTTATTTTCCATAATCTCTCTCTCAGGAGGTGTGGTAGCTTTTTTCTATTCACTCTTCCATGTTGTCTCTATAGCTATAGAGATAAAAATACAAATTCCTCTGTCTGGCCTTTCAAGCACTCCACTAGCCAGCTCCCACCTTCCTTTCCCATTTTATTCCCTATTATTCCCTTTAAAGCACCCTCTTGTCCAGTCACGATGGCCTGCTAACTCTTCCCTGTACAGGGCATCTTGTTCTGCCAATCCACAAGGGGTCTTTTGGGTCTGGAATATAATCCTTCCTCATCTATACCTGATAGAATCCCAGCCTCTTTCAAAGCACAGCTCAGGTACCATCTTCTGAAAGTGTCCTTTCTGGATGGTGAGCCCTGCCCTTAAATTGTTGGCAGCCTCTCTTTCTCATATTACTTTTATCTCCTTTGTATTTACTTTTTATCTCCTTTATATTTCGTTTGTATTTAATTACTCCCCCAGGAGGCAGTAGTCTAATGGACAGAATACTAGACTTGGAGTCAGGAAGACCCGGGTTCTAATCCTGCTTCTGACTATTACTATGTGGCCCTGTGCAAGTTACTTGGGTCTTGGCTTCCTCGACTATAAAATGATAGAGTTGGACATGATAAACTCAAAGAACCATTCCACCTCTAAATCTATGGCCTTATTGATGTAAGCTGCTTGAAGGCAAGGGATGTTTCATTTGTATCTCTATCCTTGGCACCAAGTACTATCTTGAACTGGTCCTAATGTGTATGAGTCAGAAGAGATGCCCCTGATTCTCTCTATTAACTCTCAAATTCAATGACTCTATAGGCTCATAAGAAATTATTTTTTAATAGAATAGAACCCTTTGTCTTTGTCTTCCCAGCACTGACTATGAGGCATTGCACATAGTAGGAGTTTCAAAAACATTTGTTGAATTAAATGGGATTGCCTTGAAGGACTGGAGAGTATAACCATCCAACTGTTCTTACCGGGAAAAACTCGGCACTTAATTTAAATGGAAATCACCCACTTTCCCCCAAAGCTGTATTTGATAAGTCGTTTACCGAGTGTTATTCTCCTCTTGGCTTTATTTTCCAGTTCTACCCCCATGGACACTTTGCATCTTATTTCCCTGATTTCTGCAAAAAAGGTTCCCTTAAAGTCCTCTTGGCAATCGGGCTCCACGCAGGATTCACAATCACCTCTCAGAAGCTTTTCACTCTTTGGACCTCCTGCCCCCAGCCCTGCTTAAGCTTCCAGCTGGTTTATCAGGGGGACTTGAGGGTTTGGGAAAAGTCACAGCAGAAAACCAGAGAGGCCTCGAAAACATTTTTCTCAGCTCCCCTCCCCTTCCTTCTCCCTGAAAAGGCTTTAATGCTAAATCAGTACATCAAGCAAGCATCTCAACCCAACCTGTCCACTTGTCCACTGGGGCCTGTGAACCAACTTGAATTACCCAGAGTATGTATTTCAGGTAGGGCAGGTCTCCACTGACTACAAAGTGGGGCATTTCAAACTCACCCTCTACACTCTTCCACTAGAAAGTGCCCCTGATCACTTGATCCCTCCTTTAGTATAAGTGATGCTGAAATAGATAGTTCAAAATTCTAGTCTGGGTTCCCCCTCCTCCTTCTTTGGCCAAGATGAATGGTCCTCTCCATCTATTGAATTTCATTACTGTGTCATTATTTTTATTCCTAAAATTCACTGAGTGCCTAGTTACTATGGATTGGTGTAAAGATTTAATCTTAAAGAAATAAACTTTTTTTTTCTTCTTCAGTTCCAGGAGATAAAGTCTCATGGACATCCATAGGCAATATTCACTTGGCACTGAGTCAGCTGAACAAATCCAAGGTGGGGAAGAGAACAGAGCTGAATCCAGAAAAAGTTTCTAGCTTCAGGGACTACAGAGGTGGGGAGCAGGGAAATGGAGGTGGGGAGGCATCGTGAGGGGTTGGTCCAAGCTTCAGAAATGAATAGAAGGGACAAAGACTCAGCAGAAAGGGAAGCGATCTATGACACTGAGTGCTAGATTCAGTGTCCGGAAGACCTGGGCTCAGATCTTTCCATAGAGGGTCACAGACCTCCATTCAGGGGAAACTTGGGAGGTCATCCAGATCCATCTCTTTTTTTTTTTTTTTTTTTCAGATAAAGAAACTGAGACTCAGAGATGAAGTAACTTGGCCAAGTTGCTTGGGGCAGCTAGGTGGTGCAGTAAATAGAGGCATCTACTCAGCAAGCTCAAGTTCAAATTTGGCCACATATTTACTTATGGAAATGGCAAATCACTTAAATATTATCTCTGCTAAGAAAACCCCAAATGGGGTCACAAAGAGTCAGACACAAATGACTTAGTGACATCATCCAAGGTCACAAAGAAAAAGTAGAAGAGATAGAATTTTTTTTTTTTTTTTTTTGCAGGGGGGAAGGCAGGGCAATTGGGGCTAAGTGACTTGCTCAAGATCACATGGCTAGTAAGTCTGTCAAGTGTCTGATGCCACATTTGAACTCGGGTCCTCCTGACTCCAGGGCCAGTGCTCTATTCACTGTGCCACCTAGCCACCCCACAGATAGGATTTGAACCCAGATTCTTGATTGCAGGAAGAACCCTGGATCTTAAAACCACTGATGCCTCCAGTCATCTCAGTAGTTTAATTAAGCGCTGAAAGGGACCTCATTTTACAGATGAAGTTTCAAAAGGTGAAATAACAGAGATCATATAGGCAAAGCATGGGCAACAGGCAAGTCATTTCATTTCCCTGGGAGTCAGTTTCCCTACCTGTAAAATGGGGGCATCTATAAACCCTGTCGCACAGAACTACTCTGAGACTTGGGTGGGATAACTCCTAGAAAAATACCTTGCAAACCTTAAAACACACCCTAAATAACAGACATTAGGATTATTTCAGTCTGCTCCTCTCTATGGTCAGACTTAGATATAGGCCATAGCATAGGGCTGAACGCCATACTAAAGTAGTGTAGCTTAGTGGAGAGAAGATTGAACTTGGAATCAGAAAGACCTGGCTCCAACTAATCTACCAAATCCCACCTCAGATACTTAGAGTGATGTGGCCTTGGGCAAGTCATTTCTCCTCATTCATCCTCAGTTTGCCCATCTGTAAAATAAAGGGGACTCAACCTTCAAGGCTTCTTCTAGCTCTAAACTGATGATCTGAGGAGTCCTGTAGCTGGCTGGACCAGAGTGTCACTGATAATGATATGCCCTCCACCCTTGGTGCCAAGCCTCCCGTGCATAGTCTTTATCAGCCATGGGGAAGTGACCGCCCTGTTAAAGGAAGGAAGGAAAGACAAAGCCTAGAACAGCAGCAGCAGTAGCAGCAAGACTCTGTAACTCTTCATGGGATGATCTATAAGATGGAGGGAGGAGAAAGAGGAGAGGATTTACTAGCCAGACAAAAGCCAGGCCAGAGATAATGGAGCATTCGTAAGGTTCAGGAATCATCAAGTGCCAGTTTTAAAAAGAAAGATCCATAAGTAGAGATGGGGACAGCACACATGTCAGAGAGTTTGCTAATATAACTGCTGTTAATATAACTGTGGTATAAGTGTATGTATATATGTATTTGTGTGTATATGCATGCATGCATGTATAGACACATACCACATATACATATGTGTGTGGTTGTGAGTATGTCTGTGTCCAAGCAACCTCACTCCAATCTTTCCTCTTTGTTATTATGAAAAAAACCCCAAAGCCCCAACAACAACAAAAACCCAACCACCCAAATGAACAAATAAAGTAAAATAAATCAATATCACTTTTGGAGGATGGCACACTCCTATTTTTGAGAGGCAGTACAATTTAATGCAAAGAATAGTGGAAATGGAGCCAGAAAAGACCCTGAACCAATATTCCTTACTTCGTGAGCTCAAAACATTTGCTTGACTTCTCTGGGTATCAATTTCCATAACTCTAAAATGAGGGCAATAATAATTGTGTTAACTACTTAATAAGATTGTGAAGGAGGAAGAAGAAGGAGGAGGAGGAGTCCATGGGGTGGAATCTGAAAAGTTCTGGTGTAGGAGATGGCATTTGATTTGGGCTTTGAAGGAAACCTGAGATTCTGGGACGTGGAGGTGGTGAGGGAGGGCATTCCAGGTAAGGGCAACAGCTTAGGCAAAGGCGCAGAGAAGGAAAATAGAACAAGGAACATCTAGAAGGCCAGTTTGATGGGAATGGAAAATGGGTGAAAAGGATTAATATGAATTATGACTAGAAAGAGTAATAGCTCCCATAAATATGCATGTGATCAGAAAGTTTAAGATTTGATCTAAATCAAATTTATATGTATATTCATGGACCCTATTTAACAGTATGGTAAAGCCTCAGAATAATGTTTTTAAAAGCACAAAACACACAGGATTGCAAAGTAAACAAATTACATTGAAATAGATAAAATTTTATATATAAATATATATCAGTTTATATATCTGTATATTACATGTTTACATATTATGGATTTGTATGCAATTTTATGTTATGGTTATTTAAATATATCTATTTTTCAAATATGGTTATTTAAATATATCTATTTTTCAAATTCAAAGACCCTAGTTAAGGCCTGCATCTTGGGAAAAAGGTTTGTACCAAGTGTTTGGCCACCCCATGAGGCCGGTCAGTTCTGTGCCTTGATGAGTCTTCTCTTCTGACTTCCCTCTGCTAATGCCCACAGTGCCTGCTCCCACATAATGACTGAACCCTGCCCCGGGCCATTGTTCCAACTCCCTCTCCCTCCCTCCCTTGTCTTCACTTAAAGTTTACAGTAAAGGCCGGCCCCTGTGGCCCTGTCTGCCCAGACTATCAGGCCAGATCTCTCTTTTGTCCACATAAATGCTATTCACAAGGTCTCAGGCTCTCCTGCCTGATAGAATATTGATCCCCCAGAGAGCAAAGTCCAGCGTGCCATTAGTCCAATCTGTTCTCAAGCTGACACAATCCCATCATTTGTCATCTTCTCCTGTCCTACGGTGTTTACTTAGGAACCAGCATTTATTTGCCTTATCTGTCACTTTCCAATCCTCACCGTAGTCTTTTTTTTTTCCAATGGGGAGGCTGTGGGCCCCACTGTTTTCTCATAGCCATTAAGGTGGGATTACACCTGGCTGGTGGTTTAGGAGAGAAGTCTGAGGCCCTTCCAAAGGGGCTGAGAGTTTATTTCTTCCCCCCTCCCACCCTGAAGTTTTACTCAATTATGGATACTCTTGAGTTAAAAAATAAGGTTTATTGGGAGCTCATTTGTTTCTGGAAGTTGTCACTGGCACCTGGGATTTTGCCACTGTAGGGAACTCCTAGTGTGCTTCTGAAACTTGTCTGTAACCTAAAGTCTGAGAGAATAACCTGGGAACACTGAGGTATGAAGTCACCTGCCCATTATCACAGATGGTATGTGTCTTGAACTGGAGTCTTCTGGACTCCAAAGCCAGGCCAATGTCCATCCATTTCGTCACAATGCCTTTCATTGAAAAGATCATGAGTTCATAGATTTAGAGCTAAAATGAACCATAGAGATAATCTGGTCCAACCCCCTCATTTAATAGTCGAGGAAACTAAAGTTCAAAAGATTAACCGATTTGTGCAAGGCCACACAGATAGTCGGTGGCAGCATCAGGATCTAAATCCAGGTCTTTGGATTTATAGGAGGCACTCTTGTACCATAATGCAAAATAGACAGGATAGCCATTTTGCATAGACCTGTGATTTTGTGAGTGGGAGAAGTCTCTTGGCCAATGATAGAAATTAGCAACTCATTTACGCCTCATAATCTTAGTTTTCTGGTGACATCTGAGATTAAGTGTCCAAATCCTTATATGTGGAAGAGGGAGGCACTAAAGTTCAGGCCTATTGACTTTAAAAGCACCCTTTCCATTATGGCCTCTGTCACCTCTCATTCCTAGGAAGGAGGGTAGTCAAGCTTCTTCTCATAACTTATCTCCTGGACTTCATCAGGGGCTCCAGAGCTCTGGTCTCCACAGTCCTCCTCTGAATTCCTAAAGAGCCCTCTGGGTATCATTATCCCCTCCCAACTACCTCCCACCCTGGGCATCGAAATGATGCAGTGGATAGAGAGTTGGACCTGGAGTCAGGATGACTTGAGTTCAAATCTGAATTCAGACACTTCCTAGCTGTCTGATCTTGGACAAGTCACTTAATTTGAACTTGACTCAATTTCCTAAATTGTAAATTGAAGATAATAATGATTACCCATTTGTGAAGATGGGTACAAATAAGATGGGTACAAATAAGATACTATTTGTAAAGTACTTAGCACAGTGTCACATAGAGTTGGTACTTAATAAATAAGTATTCTCTTTCCCTTTCTAGTTTTAAATCTATAATCCTATTGTAGTGGGGAACCAGACAAATGAGGGCCCAATCCTTGGAATATCCTTGTATTTGCCCTTCCTAGAGGCTGTATAGTAAGGGAAGAAGAAAGAAAGAGACAAATGAGAAAGAAACAAAGGAAAAAATAAAGAGGGAAAAAGAAGAGATAAAAATGCAAGAAAGGGAAGGAAGCAAATGTTTTCACAGAAAACACAAGAATGAAAGAAGAGCAAACTTTTTCCTTCCTTCCTTTCTTTTTTTCCTCTTTCCTTCCTTCCTTCCTCCTTCCCTAAGTACCAGGGAGTGGTCATTATCTCAAATTTACAACTGAGGAAACAGAAACAACTGGGTTAAGTGACTTGCCCAGGGTCATACAGCTAAGAAGTGCCTGAGTTTAGATTTGAACTCATCATCGATGTCTTTTTTCATGATAACCTCACATTTCTATGGTTCTTCACAATTCAACTTTTAAAAATTAAGTGACATGCAAAATCCCCTGTCATCCTAACAACCCTATCTAGGGTATAGTGTGTTACTGTCTCTATAGATGATGAAACTGATGTTCAAGTGGCCAGAGATAGTAGAAAGAGATATGGTTTGGAGTGAGAGGACCTAAATTCGAATTCTAGCTCTACTATTTGCTACATGCATAATCACTTAAACTATCTGGACCTCAGTTTCCCCAACTGTCTGATCAGGGAGTTGGACTAAATAGCCTTTTCCAGCTAAAAGTGTATGAGAGCCTATAAAACATTATTGAGAACTGAGCCTCTCCTCTGTAAAACTCCCACTTCACCAGTAAATTAATATAAAATAATATCTGATTACTGCTCTCCTCCCCCCAAGCAAATCAAAATGGGTTCATTAAGTACCTACTAAAGTATAGTAAGTACCTACTAAAAGCACCGGGGATACAGGGAAAGACAAAAGAGACACTAAAAAAAACCATTATGTGTCTAAAATTCCACCTGGTTACATATGATCAGCTTGGGGGTAGACAGACCAGCCAACACGTTTGTAGGGACCTAACTTGCTAGCCAGATCCCCCTTCCAGTTGCTTTTGAGTTTGGGAGGGGGTGATGGGAGATGATTGACCACTTAAGTCAGGCATAAGAGCTCATGAAACCCCACCAGTCAGCTTCCCCATCCCCCATCAAGATTTGGATTAGGTCCACTAGGCTTCAGGATATGTCCCTCCATAAAAGCTGTATATATTCTCATTAACCAACAGAAGTCCATACAGCTGCACAGCTGTTAAGGACTGTGTGTGCCTTTCAAGTTGTAAATGGACTTGGTACATTATTGTACCGATTGGTTAGAAGTTGGGTGGTGGGATGAAGAGTGGGGAGAGAGAGGGGAGTCCACTGTACAAGGGTGGAAAATTCATTCTAAGACTGCGAGGTCCCTGTCCTCAAACTCACCCAAGTTAACTAAGTCTGAAACAGTCTTCTACTCCTTTCTTGCCAGACTAAAGTCACTGGTTACGAGCAAATAAATGAATGGGTATGTACGTATGTATGCATGTATATATGGATGAATGAATGGATGGCTCCCCACTCCCCCTACCCCCCACATACACTTGGCGAGCCCCATAAAAGGGGTAGTTTATGCCTCCCAAGTAAGTCTGTGTTCTTTTACGAGCTAGCAGGCCTCCCCATTCTCCCAGGTACCCAAGGCGGATTAGGTCGCATTTTATGTGAAGAAAACTTTACAACAGCAAAATAATGCTCGTGACCAAATAAAAGAGAAACAAGGTTAAGGCTGGGAGGGAGTAGAGAGAGGTGGGGATAGCCGATCTGTCCAAGGCCGGGATTTAAAACTACCACCACCACCACTGTTTTAGGAGGGAATCTGGAGACAAAGCCTGGTCGCCTCCATCCCGCTGCCTCTGCTTTTTGGGACACCCTACCCACCCCCAAACAAAACCCTCTTGGTTTTCACCGGGGGCTCTTTAATCCTTTTAAGTGACGCCTTGAATCTAACTTTCCTTTAAGATCTTTCTGGTATTCCCTTTTAAAAAAAAAGAAAATAATTTTTTTTTAAAAGAACGCCACCTTCGCAAGTTCATAAGCATGGATGCCCTGTCGGAGTTTTATTAAGTCTTTTCTATTTACTTCCTACCTAGATAAGATCTTAATCACAGCCCCCAAATGGTCCGCCTTGACATTTATCAACCTTAGTCATCTTTTCTCCTCGGGCTCCGCCTGGCCCGGCCGCTTTCTTCCTGCCCGGCCTTTCAATGGAAGTTAATTTCGAGGACGTGATTTATCTCGCTGGGCTAACAGCACCGAGGCAGCCCACCTTTTCAAAGCGCGGCCGGGGAGTGAATTATAGCCGAGTTGTCCAGTGATTGCGTTCAGCCGGGAGAGAGAATAGGCAGCCAGTGTGTTGCCCTGGTGTGACGCTGGGGCCTTTTCAGCCGGGGAAGAAAAAAAGATTAGGCCTCTGACCGCGGGCCTGACAGGCAAGCGTTATGTGAGCAGACAAAAGGCCGGATACCTGAAAGGAAGACTCGGGGGAGAGGGAGGCGAGGTGCTGGACACCGCCACCACGCACTGACCTCGGCCGGCGCGGCCACCTCTGCCCTCCCCTTCTCTCCCATCCCCTCCCCTCCACCAGGCTCCCCCCGCCCCCCAGCCCTGGTTCGCCCGAGTTCGGCCTCCAGTGCGCCCTGGAGATGCGCCCTGCGGGGAGGAGCGCTCGGGGAAGCCGGGGCTCGCCTTCGGGCTGGGGAGCGGCACTCCTAGAGGCTGCCAGGACACAGCCCACTTTTCCCAAGATAGAGACAGATACGACTGCCTTCCACGGCGCCCCCCTTCTCCCCTGCTCTTTGTCTCTCCTTCTTTTCATCTTATCCTTTCTCCTCTCTCCCCATTTTCCTTCTTTTTTCTCCCTCCCTTCTTTCCCTCCTTTTTCTCTCTCCCTTTCTCCCCCCTCTTCTTTTTTATCCCACATTTTGCTTCATTCTTCTCTCTCACCGTTTTTACCTCTCTTCTCTCCCTCCTTTTTCTCCCTTTCCTCTTTCCTTTCTTCTTTTCATTCCACTTCTTCCTCTCACCCCATCCACCCTCTCTTTCTCTCTCTTCCACCCCTCCCATCTTTCCATAGAATCATAGATTTAGAGCTAGAAGGAACCCCATAATCTAACCCAAACCCTTCAATTTACAGATGAGGAAACTGAGGCCCAGAAACAGGAAAGGCCTTCATCAGGATCACACACGTAGAAAGTGATAGTGATTCCGATGCAACACTAGACCTAGCTCTCTTTCCCCTGATCTGCTTCTATCCATCACTCCTACCTCTTAATCTTCTCCCTCCAAGCAGAGCAAGGCAAACTTTCTTCCCCATGACAGCCTTTCAAATACCTGAAGAGCTACTAAGCATGTCTACTAAGCATCTACTAAGGTTTGTCACTAGAAGAGAAAAATGTCCCTCTTTTCTTCCTTCCTTCCTTCCTTCCTTCCTTCCTTCCTTCCTTCCTTCCTTCCTTCCTTCCTTCCTTCTTTCCTTCCTTCCTTCCTTCCTTCCTTTCTTCCTTCCTACCTCACTCTCCTTTATTTCTCTCTCCTCCGTCTCTCTCTGTCTTCTGTAGCTTTCTACTTCTCTCCCCTCTCTATAGATAAGATACATACATGCATACATACATACATACACATACAGAGAGGCAGATACAGGGGAGCTTAGGGACTTTTCTCCATCTGCGAATGGATTTGGCCCATTCCCAGTTAACACTGAAACTTATATTTGTAAAGGGCACACACAGTCTCTCCAAGCACATACTTGGCTCAGGCCACAGGCATTCGGGGTTGGTTCAATATCACAGCTGCTCCCATCTGGGGAGGAGAATGACAATCTTTCACAGGGCCAGAAGAGTCACATTTTTCTCTTTCGTCCTTTGGTCACTGATCAGAGCATCCAATCCCCAAAGTTGCTGGGAGACCAGACTGAGATCGGGGGGCCCCATTCGGGCCTCAGAACCACTCTGGGGAAAGGCATAAAAACTCTTAGCTGCTTTCTGGCAGCCTGCAGAGCTGCACTAACAAACCTCAGGGGAAAGCAGGCCCTCTTAAGATTTTTTTTGCCACTTCCAGTTCCCTAGTCATACTAAAAACAGGAGCTCAACTCTCCTAAATCACTTTGTGGGTCCATAGTGTAAAGATTGACATCTCTCCCTTAGAGATCAGAAAACTGAGGGGGTCAATACTGCTCAGTAAGTAACAGAAAAAATGTTTTGAATCTGTATGAATCCTGCCTCAGGCACGCAGTAGCTGTGACCCTGGTCAAGTTCATTAATCTCTCTCAATTTCCATGTCCTCATCTGTGAAATGGGTATAATAATAACACCTCCCTCACAGGATTATTGTACAGATCAGCTGAGATAATATATAAAAAGCATTTTCCAAGACTTGAAGGTGTATATAAGTCTTATTTATTAATTTATTAATAATAATATTATTTATTGTTATTATTCATCATTGGTATCATTGTTAACAGGAATCCCCTGACTCTAACTCTGGTGTTCTTTTTGTTATATTATGTTGCTACAAATATTTCAAGGTCTGTGCCATCTTGCCCCCACCTTATAAATTTTAGAATCAAACGTAAAATTCTGTTTGGCTTTGAAAATACTGCATAACTTATACCCTCTCTGTCTTGTTAGTTTTCTTGCATGTCATTCTTTTTCACTTATTTTGTAATCTAGCAGCTATTGCTCCTCTCCATTATTTATATTGCTGCCCTGCTCAAAAATATTCAATGGCTCCCTATTGCCTTTAGAATAAAACACAAAATCTTAAGCCTGGTGTTTAAGGCCCCTCTTGTACTTTCAGTTGTTAGAGAGGTTCCTGGAGCCACAGAGAAATTAAATGACTTGTTCAGGCTCATATGTTTTGGACTCAAGTCTTCCGGAGTCTAAGACTGGCTTGCTGTCTACTACCCCACAGCTGCCAAGATGCTTGCCAATTATTGATGGAATGATCAAGGCCCTATAACAGTCTCTCCACTTCTTGTTCGATTCTGCCTCACTGATGCTGGGATGCCAGCCAAGCAGGCATGCACCAGGGGAGGACCGTCATGAAATCAGCCACCTTAGTACTAACAGATGTCCACTCAGGAGAGAGTTTCCACTTAGGAAACAGCCACCAAGTTAATTTTGAATATTCAAACAAACAAACAAAAACCAAATTCCACTTTGTTTGACTTTGAAGGAAGATGTCCAGGCCCAGTTTTGCAGTTTCACAACCTCACTGTCTTGATACTCATTGATTTGGATATTATATCTAGGCTGGGCTGAAGAAATAAAGATGATTGTAAAACAGAATAGTGATTTTATCCACCTGTGTAATGGTGACAAGAACATTAAATATCAAAGAACAATAGTTCTTTGGGGATAATGATTTTTTTCCAGGGCTGTTTCTCCCTGAATCCTACTGAAAAAGATGAGAACAAGAAAATAACAGAAGCTAGCATCTGTAATGAGCTTTAAGGTTAACAACCCTGTGAGGGCAGTGCCATTATTATGCTATTTTATAGATGAGGAAATTGAGGCTCAGAAAAGTGAGTGACTTATAGTGAATAAACTTTTCCTGAATCCAGGATTCACTATGCTCAATGGGCTGACTACATATAAGGTCATCAGCATTAAATGCTCACGAATACATCATGAGCGCTGAACTTGGAATCAGGATGACTCATCTTCTTGAGTTCAAATCTGGTCTCAGACACTTTCTAGTTGTGTGACCCTGGCCAAGTCTCTTCACCCTGTTTGCCTCAGTTTCCTTATCTGTAAAATGAGCTGGAAAAAAGAAATGCCAAATTACTCTGGTATCTTTGTCAAGAAAACCCCAAATGGAGTTTTGGAGAGTCAGACATAACTGAAAAATGACTGAACAGCAATATATTGTGTGCTGATTGCTAAGGAGAATTTATCATTTACCAGTAGAACAAATGGGCATCCCATTCTATTGTGGACAATGTCTCTTTCCATATTATTTCTCCTTCCTTCTTAACATCTATAGCAATATAGAAATTCTGTGGTTTCAGAATTTCAGAGTTAGAAGGGACCTTGTAGCTGAACAAAAAAATGCTCTCCCCCAACCCTTCAGTCCAGCATCTTGGACAAGAGATTATCTAGCCTTTGCTTGCAGACTTTCAATGAAAGGGAACCCACGACCTTCCTATGGCAGACCCTTCTACTTTGGAAATTCTCTAATTGCTATAGGGATCTTCCTCTGACATCAAACCTCAACTTGCCTCTTTATAGCTTCTACCCATTGGTTCTCATTTTGTCATCCAGAATGAAGCAAAAAAAAAAAAAAGTCCAATAGTTCTCATTGGAAGATCATTATCACCCTCTCCACTGCCCTCCCACCCCAGTTTTTCTCCAATCTAAATATAACAATGGAAGAGATAGGAATTAAAGTCAGGTCCTCTGATGGTAATATGAGTAGGATCAGAGGGTCATAGAATTACAGAATTTCAGAGTTGGGCATATAGCCCAAGTTGCACCTGAACAAGAATCCATTGACGATACCTATGTGTCACACACACACACACACACACACACACACACACACACACACACACCACACCCAACAAATAGCCACCTGGTCTATGTTCTAATGGGAGAGCCCATCATCACTGAAACAGCCCATTCCCTTTTGGTGTAGCTGAAAGTCCACCCAGGGCACACGATACTGAGTTTTCTGGGCCAAGAAGAGAAAGTCCTCTCTGTCCCCCCCTTTACTCCCCAGGAATCATCCCATTCCATTGTAAAGTCTTGACACTAGGTTCTCTGAGGGAACTGGGAGATGGCAATACAGACAAAGCCGGCCAGCCTGGAAGGTGGAACTGCTCTCTGTGGGAGCTAGCCAGCTGAGTTTGTGAATGTGAAGACGGATTCAAAGTGAAATAAATCACACTCTAGGCAAAAGGCTTCCCCAGCTTGGTGGAGGTTTTCACGGAGCAGAAACCAGATGGATTGTATTGAATCAGGCCCATGAGGATAGACTCTCACTACTGATTACCAGCTTGTAACAAGGGGAGGCTTGGACCCAACAAAATGTTTCCACAGACAGTTGAGGCATCTAAATCATGAGTGAAATATACTTGGAGACCTCTGCTTTTTCAAACAGCATTTGGGGATTGTATTTTTAAGTTTGTTTCTTTTTAACCTAACTCAATTCAATATTTGTTTGGTGTCCCGTCCTAACTTGATTTTTCCCAGAGCTAATCGTTTTTAATCTTCCAAATGAATAAGAAATGGAGTTCTCTGGTCCTGATAAGTGTTGTCATACATAGAGCACTGGACTTGGAGTTAAGAAGCCCTGGGTTAAAATTTTCTCTATTTCCTTGCTTTGGGACCTTAGGTGAATCCTTAAACTGTGCCTCAGTTTCCTCACCCATCAAATGAAGGGATTGGACTAGATGACCTCTAAGGTCCTTTGCAGGTCTAAATCTAAAATCTAAAATCCTATTAATTTCTCTGAGCCTCAGTTTTCCTCATCTGAAAAATGGGCACAATCAGATTCATAAGTAACGCCTGTTTCACAGGGTTGTTTTGAGGGATAATTCAACTACCGATACCCCCAACCTCAAGTTCTATATGGAAATAAAAGCACATGGCCCAAGGATGTAGCTGTTTCCCAATCACTGCTCAATTAAATTTTTTTTTGGCAGCATCCTCTAGTCCAATAGTGTTTAGTTCTTCAATAAGCCTGCCTTTAGGGAATTCTGAGAACATGCAGTATCTTTGTTGCTATTCAAAGATGGACTTTGTGAGATTCTGGGCAGTCTAATTGTTTTCACATCTGGTCAGACAGCAATGCAGCAAATAATCTCTGCAAACAAGTTCAGGAGCTAGCAACCCAAAGAAGCCGATGGAGATGACCTATGTTGGGATTTCTACAGAGAAATGGTGAGAAAAGGAAAGAAGTTCCCCCATAGATGTTGGATGGGTTTCAGCTGCCAGGTGGGGCAAACAAAGGGCAGGTAGGGATTGTGGCAGCCTGGCTGAACCTTCAGAAGCTGACCGTAGAGAGAATGGATCCTGGAAGGTAAAACTGCTCCCCTCCTACCATGGGACTGAGCCAGCTGAGTTTGTAAACATTGCAGTAGCCACTCCCACACTCCATGTAAATCATGCCACCTCATTTGACAGTGTATGCAACATTGTTCACCTGTAGTCTTCCACCTCTCGCAGTCAATCTACCCTCTTTACCCAGCTACAAAATACTATTTTTAATGCCCAGATGTGACCATGTGATTCCCTTACTCAAAAACCTTTAATGACATTGCTAGAACATAAAATGCTTAACCTGGCTCCAAAGTGGGTTTCCAGCCTTATCTCACATTACTGCCATCTTCAAAAATCTACCTGCTAGGCAGGTTGTGTTTGTCCTTTGTGTTTGAAGAGCACCATGGAATCAGGAAAATGGTGACATGACTTGTAATTGACTTTGATCTGAGTGAGGGAAGGTTGGGCAAGGTCATCAGCCTGACTTTCTCCTCCAGAGGCATCTGGGTCCAGTGACCAGATATCCATCAGGATGACTGGAGATGGCCCAGGATATAATGGAAGAACCTGCCCTGTTTAGGCCAAGTTTGGTGACCTCACCTGCTAGACAATGGCCCAGTATCAGCTCCCTAGACAATCCTGCTCTTCCTTCAGCTCTGTGTGCTCCTATAGGCTGAATGCCATGCCTGGAATGTACTCTTTTATCATTTGCTGGAAGCCTTGAATTCCTTTGGATCCCAGCTCAGATGCCATTTCCCCCAAGAAACTTCCTTGATCCCCAAGCAAACCTGCTTATTCCCTCTCAAGAGTCCCTGGAGTACTGTGGTCTGTTTTCTGTCTCCCTCATACCCTATCATCTCTCATTCCTCTCTGTGAATATAGCTCTCCCCCAGGAGAGTGTAAGCTACCTGAGGACAGGGACTGCATCAATTCCTGTCTTCAGACCTCAAATATGGAGTACCCTATGGCCTTGGGTAAAAAAAAAAATTAAAAGAACCACAAATAATTGTTGACTTGAATGGAGAAGACTTTTAAAGAACAGACGTGAGTAATGTCCAGAAGAGGCAGCTCATTTACAAGGCCTGGGTTCAATTGTACTTCTGATACTATGTGTGACTGAGCAAATTCCTTAAACTGCTTAGGCTATCTGGAAAATGAAGACTTTGAACAGGATGATCTCTAACAATTACCTTCTAGCCTTAAAAAAGCCATAATCTTTACCTGGACAAGGCCTATACCTCCTTACTTTACAAAAGAAAGAAGACTAAAGTTCAGAGTCAAATAACTTGGCCACGGTTACCCAGAAAGCATGGGAGAGAACCAGAATTTGAACTTGTGTTTCTGGACTCATAATTCCAGGGCTCTTTTCTGCTTGTTTTCAGGACTGTTGTTCATTTATATCCAACTCTTTGTGACCCCATTTGGGGTTTTCTTGGCAAAGTTACTGGAGTGGTTTGCCATTTCTTTCTCCAGCTCATTTTATAGATGAGGAAACTGAGGCAAATAGGGTGAAGTGACTTCCCCAGGGTCACATAGCTAGTAAGTGTCCGAAGCTGGATTTGAACTCAGGTATTCTTTTTTTTTTTTTTTTTTTTTTGCTTTTTTTTTGGTGGGCAATTGGGCTTAAGTAACTTGCCCAAGGTCACACAGCTAGGTTTTTTGTTTGTGTGTGCATTAAGTTTCTGAGGCTGGATCCTAACTCAGGTCCTTCAGACTCCAGGGCCGATGCTCTACTCACTGAGCCACCTAGCTGCCCCCTGAACTCAGGTATTCTTGATGCCAGGTCCAGTGTTCCATCCACTGAGCTACCTTGCTGCTTCCAATTTTAAAAATAAAATGAAATAATACAAGAATTTGTAAACTCTAAAATGCTACATAAATATTGGCTACTAACATTTTCTACAATCCTCTGAATATTCAGGGAGGTGGGTAAACTTATGATTACTTCGGTTCAGGGAAACCCCAGTGAGATGACTCCATCAAAGCAGGTCACCAAATGCTCAGTTTCTTTTATTTTTGCTTATTTTAGAGGGGGGAAGATAGGGCAATTGGGGTTAAGTGACTTACCCAAGGTCATACAGCTAAGTGTGTGTGTGTGTGTGTGTGTGTGTGTGTGTGTGTGTGTGTGTGTGTGTGTGTCTATTGTGTATGTTAAGGGTCTGAGGCCGGATTTGAACACAGGTCCTCCTGACTCCAGGGCCAGTGCTCTATTCACTGCTCAACCTAGCCGCCTCTGCCCAGTTTCTTTTAATCTTGAAGAGTTGGCTTAGGTCCTCAGACATTAAGTAATTTCCTCAGGGCCATACCAGCACCATGTTTCAGAAGGGGATTTGAACCCAGGACTAGAAAACCAGCCCCTAGTCCTTCCTAACAATCTGCTTTTCATCCATCAACAATCATTTATAAAGTAACTAATTTGTGTGCCTACACAGGTATAACTCAGGAGGGAAGTTGGCCCCAAGGTTGTCTGGGCAGCAGTGGGAGACAATGGGAGGTGGGGAGGCTTAAATCCAATGAGGGGTATTTCTGATCATTGACACAATACCCCAAGAGACTATGCCACCTATACCAGGCCATCAGTGAAATGGGATTCACCTCCCAGCTGGGCTAAGAAAAGAGAAGGTAATCGAAGAGACCCCTCTCTGTGTTAGCAGAGCTGCAGGATCACTGTTGGGCATTAAATGATATATACTTAAAGGATTGTTCTATTTACATAGGAATTAGTTTTTCAGACTGACACCCAGGAACTATGGGCTTCCAAATCCCCAGCTTTGGTAATCCTTCACTAAGCATTCAAAACATTGTAAACTCACCTGGGTGGAATAATCATCCAAGCTCCACTGGGCTCTCTTTGGGATCCTGTGTGGATCTGAGTGAAAGGAACCCTGCCCAGGAGCACAGATTTTGAGCTGGGAGAGACTGGGATGTCAGAGTCCAGCCCCCTCATTTTCCAGGTGAGGGAATGGTTAAGAGGTTAAGTTCTGGAGGTCAGCCAGAGGTGGTAAGGAGATGAGCCAGGAGTGGAAGCCAGGTAGGTTTTTTCATTCAAAATCTTTCTACCTGGTCTCTCAGCTCCTAGTTTGGGCCCTTAAAACTCTGGGACATCAACTTGCCCCAAGACCAAGTACAAACACTGAATGGAGAATGGCTGAGGAAGGGGTGGGTCCCACCAAACCAGTGAACCATTGAGAACTTGTCATTAGAGGCAGCTGATAAAGGACAAGGCTGGCATTGTGGAGGAAGTCAGGCCAAGTGACCTTGAGAGGCCTTCAAGGTCAATCTGCTGAGTTGTGGAAGAAATGGAGAGGCAGCCAGGGATTAAATTTAACCATTCTCCTAGCATTCCTTGGGTGGTTGCTGTGGGCCTGACTAGGTGTTGGAAGAGATGCAAAAATTAATTCAATTTAATTCACCAAGAAATTGTTAAGGACTTACTCTGGACTTGAGAGTCTATGTGGCATTGTAGATGTAGAAATATCTTTAAAGACCTGGGTTCAAGTCTTTGTGGCATATACTTGCTTCTGTGACTGGAGCAAGCCAGCCACTTCAGTTCTAAGTAACTCTTTAAGCCTTTAAGTTTTAGAGAAGGTCCTGGCTGCCAACAAAGGGGGGAGTTTACTTACATGGTAATTTAATGTGGCTCAGTGGATAGAGCACTGGGTTTGGAGTTAGGAAGACTCCTCTTCTTGAGTTCAAATCCAGCCTCAAACACTGATTAGCTGTGTGACCTAGATCAAGTCACTTCACCCTATTTGCCTCAGTTTCCTCATCTGTAAAAATGAGCTGGAGAAGGAAATGGCAAATCACTCCAGTATCTTTTGCCAAGAAAACCCCAAATGGGGCCATGAAGACCCAACAAACAACAAAAACATAATCACCAGTCCAGCCCTTATCCCTTTCTTTAGGATAGAGGAAGCTCTGGGAGATTGGAGGGTTTCACCGTCCTAGGAGGAACCTTAAAAGTTATCTGCTCCAATCCATACTTCAACAACAATCCAATTTCCAACATCCCTAACTTGGTTACCCAGCTTCTGTTTGAAGACCTCTAGTGAAAGTGTGCTCACTACCTCCCTGATCACAACAACCCCCCAAGAGAAAGCAAGCTCAAGAAAGCACAGATCTTTGCTTAACCTAAAGGACTCTGACTTTGGAGATACAAATCAGTACTCTTCCTCCCCCTAAGCAAGAAGGAAGGAACTATGAGTGGTGATTGCCCAGAGGCAGACTTAGCTCCCTAACAATCAGTGCTACCCAAAATTCCATTGGGCTGCCTCAGGGAAGCTGTGGGTCCTCCCTAGCTATGGATGTTGAAGCAGAGGCTGGGTGCTTATCAGAGGGGTATTGTAGTGGGAGCTATTGATGAGGTCTGGGTTGGACTGGTTGGCTTCTAAGATTCCTGCCAATCCTTAGATTCTGTGGCTTTGTAAATTTTACTCTTAACTCCTCCCCCTGTAGCCTAGTGAAGTGCCTTATACATAGGAATAGGGGTAAGGACTGGAGCTTTTAGGGAATTCCCAAGTAAGGAAACTCCTTTCTCCAATGCTAATCAGTACTTTCTCTACAACTTACAGAACTTTCTAGACCACTGAGAATTTAAAAGTTTATTTACCCAGGGTCACAGAGTAGTGGAGACTACATTACTATAATCCTGATCTTCTTGAATCTGAGCCCAGTTCTGGTCCACAATGTCACACTGCCTATCAAGCACATAGTAGATCCTTAATAACTGTTGAATTGAAATGAATTAGATAAACTTCCTTGTCATAGTATGTTTTCCTTGAGTCACTTTAATGCAATAACAGGCATTTTTTAGGTTCTAAGTACTGCTAAGTATGTGTTAGACTATGGGGTAATAATAAGCATAAAATACTCCTTGCCCCTCGGGGAGCTTACATTTCTACTGTGGGTAAATAAACCTTGGGCAAGTCACTTGGTTTTCCTTGACTTCCATGTCCTCCTCTGCATATATATAACATCATTTTGGGACTGGGGAGGATGAATGAGGAATACTTATGAAGGGAGACAGAAGAGGGTAGAAGGCAATACCTGAGACGGGCCCTAAGGGATGCCAGGAACTCTATGAGGTAGAGCTGAGGAGAGAAGGTATTCCAGATACAAGGTACAGACTGGGAAGAGCCATGATGAATAGAGTAAGAATACTGTATACAGGCAATCCCAAGGGATGTAAAGTATGGGTAGGAGGTGGGGAGAGTGAGGATGGGAAATCCACCTGGGAAGAAAGGTCCCAAGAAACAGGACGACTCAAAATCCCTCTTCATCAAAGACCTCATAATGACAGGAGATCTTGTTCATGGATAACATCTGACCAGCTTAGCCAAAATTTAGTCCTAGCCAATGGGACCTCATCATCTTGGACCAAGCTTGTGCACCTGAGCTCATTAGCATCCTGGGATGAACTCCAATAACCCTGGGAACAGGGGCCACACCTGTCCTCTCAGGTGCTCCTTGCTTACAATTTATTTTCCTTCAATACTAACTCTGAAAGGAGAAACTGCCCAGGACGCAGGTAGATAATACATAAGGCTCTGCCCTTATTCTTCCCTATAATGGAGCCAGGACAAAAGCATCTGCATAGCTTGTGGTCATTAGAGGCTCCACCTGCAGAGAGACCTTACTGTGTATTACACACCTGTCCAGTATTGTCAAGGGGGCTGGTATTAAGGGCCCGGGATGGGGAGAAGCCAATTGTCAGCTTAATACATGAAGTGATTCTTGCCAGCCAATGGATGGTTCTTTCTAGTGGTACCATGGACAAGAGCATTGGGTCTGGAGTCTAAAGGACTAGAGTTGGAAACTAGATTCTGTAACTTACTCCGGTGTGATCTTGGCCCAATTGAAACAATGACTGAAATATGTATTAAGTACCTACTATGTGCCAAGGACTCCAACAGGTGCTGAAGATGCGAAGAAGAAAGAAAAAAAATACTGTAGTCTCTGCCTTCTGCACATTTGTCTCTAATGGGGTCGACAACCTGCTCACGAGTAAAAAGAATACATAAAATCTAATCCCAAGAGGGAAAATTTACTGAGAACCAGAGGGCCCAGAAAAGGTCTCATGGGCCAGGTAACAATGTGAGCTTTGCTTTGATGGAAGTGAGGGGTTTTGTGGGACAGAGCTGTGGAGGTAAGTTGGAGGATGAAATGTGTATGGAGCTAGGAGACTGTCACTCAAGTTGGAAGGGCGAGTCATGCTATCTCCCTGGCTCTTTCCTCCATTGTCAAATAAGGCCTTTGGACTAGATGAATTCACAGGTCCTTCCCGGCTCAAATCTATGATCCTAGGCCACGTGCCTTTTGGATGATGAGGAAGCTCCTCAACCAAAGAGAGGCATGTGATTCTCAGAACTGGAACAGAGGAAGGTCAAGTGCCCAAAGGACACCGTCCAGCTGAAAAGGGAAAAGAAACCAAAAGCAGAATCCACCTGCTGGCTGGGTCTTGGAGATGCCCCAATCTCTCTGGCCTTGCTTGTTTTCCCCTGAGTTTCTGGATAGCCCAGGCTACCCCCAGGAAATGTGACCAACTTCCTCTGGCCCATGATAAAGAGGATGGGTTTGAAGCAGTGCGTCTGTTCCCCTCCGCTCACTCTTCTCAAGCAGGCCAACCCTAGTAATAATGAGCTGGGGCTGGTTAAGCAGCTAATTAGCATGCTGTTTGTTAGAGGAGTTAAGAATGTAATTATTGTGAGTAGGCATAGCCGGCCGGAGGAATGCATTTGGAAGGTTACCATAGGAATCTCGACTCAGCCTATTCATTCTGAGTGTAATTCTAATCGCCATCATAAGGAAAGGATTGCTTGCTTGGATATAGACTGTAGGTTAACATCTGATTAGATTTCCAGTGAACAAAAGCATTTCAGGAGTTTGCTTTTTAACCCTTTGGGGACCAGACCAAGTCTGGTGACCTGTCTAAAGAACTTGGGCTAGCAAGCTTGCTTTCTCTCTCCCCTTTCTCTCTCTCTCTATGTGCATCTCTCTCACTTTCTCTTACTTTCTCCTCTGTGTCTCTACCTCATTCTCAATCTCTTTGCCTCTCTCTGGTTCTTTCTCTTTTTTTCCTGTCTCTCTTCAATCTCTCTGTTTCTGTTTGTCAGTCTTCTTTCCTCAGTCATCTCTGTCCTCTCTCGTGTCTCTTCATATTTCTGTCACTCTTTCTCTATCTATCTCCATCTTTGTCTCTATCCTTCTCTCAGGTTCTGTCTTTGTCTCCAGTCACTCTCTGTCCTTCTGTTTCTCTGTGTCTTCCCCTTTCTTTTCTCTGTCTTCTCTCTATTTCTCGGTTTCTTTGTCTCTTCATGTTTTTATCACTGTGGTTTTTTTTTTATCTCCATTCTCCTTTTCTCTTCTGTTTCTGTCTGTATTTCCCTCTATTTCTCTCAAACCAATGTATACATATGTAAATTATATTATTTCTCTTCTCTATCTCTTATCTCTTCTCTGTCTCCTCTCTGTGCATCTTTCTTTATCTGTTTTTTTCTGTGCCCCCCCTCCCATCTTTCTTTGTCTCTCTCACTGCCCCTGCCTCTCCTCTTTCCCTCTCTCCCATTCTCTCTTCTATCTGTTTTCACATGTCTACATACCTATCTATTTCTCTCAGTGTCTCTTCTCCCTATTCCTCTCTCATCTCTTTCTGTATCTTAATCTCCACATTGTTGTGTTCTCTTTCTCTGTGTGTAACTGTCTTTATGTTCTTCTCTCTGTGTGTCCCTCTTCTGTCTTTCTATCTCCCCCTTTCTTTCCCCCCTTAGTTGAAGACAAAGCAGACCACTTGAAGACCAAAGGCAGCCCACTGATTGCCAGGCTCAGACCCACTGGAGGTTCTAATGGGCAGATCTAAAGTGTTGGTCTTAATCAGCCCAGAGAGGTCCCTGTTTCTCTGATTGACTGAGGGTCTCCTTGCACCAGAACACAGTCTCCTCCTCTAATCCTCCTTTGTCTGGCTGCTGAAATGTCAGTTCACAAGATAAAGTTAAAGGAATTTAGTGCTAGAAAGGACCTTCATGCTCGTTGAAGCATAGTGTATTGGACAGTCATGTGGTGCAGTGGAGAGAGTACCAGATCTGGAGGCAAGAAGACTCATCTTATTGGGTTCAAATCTGGCCCCAGACACTAACTAGCTGTGTGACCCTAGGCAAGTCACTCAACCCTGTTTGCCTCAGTTTCCCCATCTGTTAAGTGAGCTGGAGAAGGAAATGGCAAACCACTCCAGTATCTCTGCCAAGAAAACTACAAATTGGTTTATGAGAGTCTGACCCCATGACTGAAACACACAACTGAATGGAGAGTCAGGAGAAGCCTGAGTTCAAATGCTGCCTCGTATACTCTCCTACTTTTCGTGCAGGAACTAATTAATTCGCTTTTCTGAGTCTCGATTTCTTCATCAGTAAATAGGGGTAATATCATAACACTTATAGTACCCACTCCACCAGCACAGCTGATTCAAGAATAGGAAGTATGTGAAGAGAGTGGGTAATGTCCAAGCATCATAAAAATGCTGGCTCTTTCTATCATAGAGCTCAATCATGAGACCCAGAAGCCCGGAGAAGTGAAGGTGATTTGCCCAGGATCTCATAGTTAATAGGTAGTAAAACTCAAATCCAAAGTCAGGTTCTTTGGGTCCAGGTCCAATGCTCTTCTGGGGAAAATTTCAGGCAAATGAGTATAGAGCAATCTTTCTCTATGCCAGTTTGTGACCCAAACACAAAGCTTCTCTCCAGCAAGGACTTTTTGAAATATCTTATTTTTTTCTGAGCCTAAAATGGAAAAAAAAAGATTATCTCTAGGGGAGCTTGCTGGTGACATTTCAAAGGAGAAGACAAAACACAAGAAACATTCGTCTATCCCATGGTGTCATGGAAAGGAGCACTGGTTCTGTAGTCAGAGGACTGGTGTTTACATCCCTCTTCTGATGCTTGCTCATTTTGTGACCTTGGGTAAGTTGATTAATTTGTGATTAGATTAGACTCAGTTTCTTCATCTGTAAAATATGAGTAGTCATACTTGTACTGCCTATCTCATAGAACTGCTAGGTAAGAAACTTTTGTCAACCTTAAAGCAGTGTAGAAATGTGAATCCTTAGTAGTGGTATGAAGGATACATATCGGCAGACATGATCTTCTAAGGTCACTTCCATTTTTGAAAGACAGCATGGTGGCATGGTGGATAGAGAGCTGGGCCTAGAGTCAAGAAGACTTGAGTTCAAATTTGACCTCAGGCACTTACTAGTTAGGAGACCCTGTGCAAGTCACTTAACCCTGTTTGCCTCGGTTTCTTCATCTATAAAATGAGCTGGAGAAGGAAATAACAATATCTTATTATCTTATTATCCAATATCTTTGCCAAGAAAACCCCAGATGGGGTCACAGAGAGTCAAACTCTACTGAAATGATTAACAAACAAAATGGTAAAAAGGGAATCCTGCTTTACAGCCAGAGGGAGATTGGTTCAAATTCTGTCTCCATTACTTATTTCCCACTTGGCCTTGAGCCGATTTCTTAATTTCACTGGGACTCACTGGATGGAGACATTAACAACAATCTGCAGAATTAGGTGTTAATACACCAGGGGTTGTTGTGAGGGCTTAAATTATATCACCTATGGAAAAAAATACCACGTTGATTCCAGTTACTGTTAAAATTGAGAATAGAGAAGTTGAAGTTTGGAAATAGAGAAGCTGGATACCTCTCAGACTCTTTCCAGGGGAACTCCATCCAGATCTAGCTATCTGTCTGGGCTGAGGGCCCAATGAGGAGAGTAACAGTTAAGATAATAGAAGGGGAAAGTAGCTAGGACAGGGCCAGGAAGCCATAAAACTGTTCCCTAAGACACAGAACTCTGGCAGCTAAAATGGACAATGTGATCTCACCTACCCGATGGTCAGGGGAGTACACTTTACCAAAGAAGCTAACCATCACTACCCGGGCTCCTGCGGATTACCCTCAACTGTACCAACAAGCAAAAACCTCACAGTTCTGTTCGCCCCAACAAAGTTTTATTAAAAGCCTATTGATTGACTGTGAACAAGCCCAAAGTGCTTGGTGCTGAGAATACAAAGTAAAAAGTGAAAATAGTCCCTGTCCTCAGGGAGTTTACATTCTCTTGGGGGAAAGGTGTCAGAAATTTAGCATCCTACCGAAAGATACGTAGAGCCTCTTCTGTCCTCCCCTCCCCATTACTCAGAAGGCCCTATAGTAAATGAAAATAAGTGGAAATAAAAGCAGGGGCATCTGTGATCATAGATTACTGTGTGACCTCCCTCAACCCCCCAACCATTGCACACCAGTGCTTGTTAGAGTCCCTGAGATGGCACTATTAAAATGTAATTCTCAATTCTCAATATTTTCCATTAAAACTGCCAGCAGCATTTCAAGTGAAGGTGGCAGCTTTCTAACTGCTAAGGATATTCATTAAGTCGCCTCTGCATAGTTCTTTCTTACCATTTTTCCCCTTTTCTCAAAAACTGCCTCCCTGACTTCCCACAATGCAACTGTTAGCTGCTATCCTAAAAGGCCAGGATAGTGAGCACCAATCTGGAGGCATGGGGGTCCCAGAGTCCTGCTGTTCCCTATGGTCCCGATAGACCTGCTTCTCCATGGGAAGTTACAATTCAATGGTGACCATTCCTGTGTTATCAACAAACCTGCACTTTGGCCCAGAAGCACAGACTTCCCGAGGAAGAAGGCAATTTGTTTGTGAATTTCCCCTTTTGTTATGGAAAACTGCTGGTGTTTTCCCCCCCTAAATATTGTAAATGGTAAAACCTTAAATCTCCCTGGGTAGTAGTGGCCCCTTGAATTTGGAAGTCTGTGGAGGTGTTTATTTATTTATTTTTTGGAAACATGAAATTGATTTGAAAGTAGGGCTCTGCAGATTGCCAAGGGACCCTTTTGTGTGAGTTCATTGGAATCATCTTTAGGGAGGTCTGGTTGTGGGAAGGGGGTTCAATTCCATGCTTCCTCCTCTCCCCACCCTGCTTTGTGCAACCTGAGCAGGGTCCCAGAAATCAGAATGCAAGAATTCTTTCTTGGTGCCAACAAGTTATTTCAGAGACAGGTTTTCATTACTAATTGAATATCATCGTCCATTCTCTGTGTAACGCTTTGCATGACATGCTGCTCATAATTTCCAAATTGTTTTCTTTTTTCTTTCCCTTCTGGATTGATAGCTCTGCTTCCCCAGAGGGCTATTTCCCATCTTACCTTCAGTGAAATGTGAGGTGATTGGGTACTTCCCAACATCTCATTTATAAGAGGTTATCAGAAAACAATCCTGGCAATATTTTGCTTATTAAATACTCAAAGTGTCAGCAGCAAATAAATGCAATGGTCCTGATGGAGCATTTTCCCTTGGTTGATTACAATTAGCGAACTGAGGCTGTTAAAACCCAGGGCAGGTGAATCTGCTTTCATAAGTTAATTTGGATCCAGACAGCAAGATTCATACATTTTTATTCATGCCGATGAAAAAGCCACGGACAGTTTGTTACCATTAAATAGAAAATCAGATTGGAAATGAATGAGATCTGGGGGATAATTTTTCTTTTTCTAAATCCACCCCTGTGTACTGAGAACTCCTAATGTGCATACTCCTTCCCCAGTCACAGATTAGAAATCCAACTCCAACGGATAGTCTTAGACAGTTACGTATGGAATTGAGAGGTTCAGTGACTTTCCCAGGGTCATGTATACTTAATAATATTAATGATAATTTTTCCATCCACAATAATAGCAAAAACTCAAATTGGTAACAAGTGATCATAATCTCTAAGCTACATGGCTTTCAAAATTGAGAGACAGAACAGAGGAGATCACATTCACATGGGAATAGGATGAGTTCCATGAGTCATTCCTGCTGTCCTGGATTCTTTTGGAGTTGTACCAAGAAGGCTTTTAGTGCACCTGCTGAAGATGAGCTAAAAGCCTAGTACTTTATGGGATCTACAAAAAGCAAGTGTTTTATCCATTTGTACAATGCTCCATAGAAAATTAAATGGAAAAGAGTAATAGTCAGGTAGTGACTGGTCCCAAGACCATATCTCTCTCTGAACCCCTTTGAAAAAGATAAGAATGAGATTACACTAGTAAGAATGAAAACCCCTTAAATTCCAACCCACAAATTACTGCAAGTAAGGGAGGAAAGTCACAAAAGGAGGGTGTTGCCAGTCTGGGTGATGTGACTTAATGAGGTTGTGAATATATATTACCCATCTATCTATCTATCTATCTATCTATCTATCTATCTATCTATCTATCTATGTCTTATGGTGGTAGTGGCAGCAATGATCATGGGAGACAGTGTTATAAAGCTGATAGAGAGACAATCTTGGCATCAGGAAGACCTGTGTTCAAGATGCACCTCTGAAATATATTAGTTATTTGATGATTTTAAAAAAACAACTAGGAAAATCTAATTTTTCTAAAGTATAAAATCTGTTTTTTTACTCATATTTTTTTTTTTGCTGCTGATTCCCTTTTAGAAAGGGAAGTAGAAGCAATTAAAATTTATTCCCTGAAATTAAAAAAAATTCTTCTAAACCAGGGTCCATTGACACATTCCATCCAGATTGGGGGATGAGGGTGGAGAGAGGGCTAGGGGATTGTCTTTCTATGCTATTGTTTTCAAACCAGTCTTTTCATTCTATTTTCAGCTAATTAAATTAATCTGGTAAGAAGGTGTAAGCTCACTTGTTTAAGCAATGGTTTGGGAAGCTAAAGGGGGAGATGGGAGGTATTTGCACAGCCAGAGGCTTGTAGAAGAGCACATTAAAGCCCCACCAACAAGGGAAAAACTTCACATACGATGCAGAAAATCCTGTTTAGCAATTCCCCCCTAAAATGTACCAAATCCTAAAAGCAGTATCCGATTAATCCAATAGACTAGGTCCAAAGGAAACATCCTCTTCATGGCCCCTAACCCTGGCAATAACTGGTGGCTTTATACTGGGTGTAATCAGTACTGGCCATTTTCATAGCTTCAGGCAGTAAACAGATTATCATAAGTAGCCTCCTTCCTCTGACTTGAAACTCCGGATATTTCTGCGTTTAAAATTTTGGAGTTAGAGAAGTACTTATTCTACCAACAATATCATTATACCCAAGTCTTCATTTCATCAGGCTATAAGACACTTCATTGAGTCACTCATTCAGTAATTCATTCATTTGTGTATTGATTGATTCGTTCATTCATTTAGTGAGCCAGTCATTCAGCAAAGCACTGAGTGTAGCAGTAAGAGCACTACATTTGGAGTCAAGGAGATCTATTCCCTTGACAAATCTTCTCATAGGAATAATCATACCTTGACTTCATCCCTCAAAATGTTATCACAAGGAAAATTGGTTTATCAATTTTGATGCTTCATAGCAAAGGGAGCTATTATGTGCCCCATGCCACAAGTGCTGAGGTTGCCCAGAATGAGTTGAATGGGAAGTTCTCAAGAGTGAAATTCTAAGGATGGTGAGCACCAGAAATGATTCTAATGAGGAGGAAAAGGAAAAGCTGAGTTCTCTGATTGGCCTGGCTTGGATGCACAGGGAATTCACCAACCAGTATAGAAGGAAGAACAGTTAATAGAGAGTCAGAATTTCAGAGTCTCTGAATCTCACTTCTGGAAGGGGTCACAGAAACCATTTAATCCAATCTATGCCTGAAAAAGAATTTCTCCTATACAGAAGAATGCTGAGCAGACAACACTCTGGAGTGTAGGCTAAACTAGATTAAAATGTAATTGTGAAATATTTTAACAAAATAAATAAAAATACAATAGAACATAGATAATGTGAATATGTGGTTTTCTAAGTCAGTATGTCACTGCAGAGACCCAGATATACTGCTAGTGGCCTCCATTACTATTTAGTAGCTTATAATAATAATAGCTAACATTCATAAAACACATCCTATGTGTTGGATACTGTGCCAAGTGCTTTGAAATATTATCTCATTTGATCCTCAGAAAAATAAGGAGAGATAGATGCTATTTTTATCCTTATTTGTACAGATGAGGCAGACAGGTTAAGTGACTTGCCCAGGGTCACATGGATAGTGTTTGAGGTTAAATGTGAGTTTATCGATGGTTCCAAGTCCAGTGCCCTGTCCACTGCACCAGCTATTATCTATTTACACTTGATAGCACTAGTTTATGGCATGCTCATACTCAGCAAGGGGTCATCTAGCTATGGCAGGTGAGGAAAAGAAGGCTCAGAAAGATCAAGTGATCTATCCAGGGTCACACAGCTTATATTACCTGCCCAAGGCAGGATTTGAGCCCAAGTGTTTTCTTGATCCAAATATGTCACTCCACCCACTCCAGCTTCCTATGAGGACAATATTATTAATTATAGAATGGTGCCAGAAAAACTTATTTACTGTGGGACTTTTCCATTCTCTGGACATTGGCTTGGTGACTGAATGTTGCCTATATGAAAGTTTACACAGATACAAGGGGCTGCTCTTTTTTCTTGGTTAAGAGAGTCACATTTCTCTACCATGGCAAAGTTAGGAAGATATGGGACCATTTTGCATGCCCTGTGCAGATGGACAAATCTGAGGACAATATCAAGCCCCTATTTTAATGGCATGGGCTCTTGGTTAATCATTTGCCTCTTCCTTGCTGGATAAAATTGCCTAGGGGTGCCTAGGTGCTTTTGACTGTGCCTCCATCATCAGTCTTCTGTTATATGGGCTACACAAAGACAGGGTTGGCTTATGGCCCTGGGCAGGCATTGGGTGATTCAAACACTCTGAAAGCATGGAACTCCATGGATGAGAGAGGAGTCACCAAGGTCATGTGACAGTGTTATGATGGAGTCATGACCATGGGGCAGTGATGACTGGTAGACAAGAGGTGTGATAGAAAATCACCTGCTTTCAAGTCCTGGTTGTATTAATTTGACCTGTATTAATTGTGTGACCCTTTCCATGTTTCTTCTGCTTTTTGGATCTCTATTTCCTTAGGTATAAAGACTAGATGTCAGACTAGATGAATTCTAAGGCTTCATATCCTATATTCATCCATGATCAAACTTCTCCCATTCTAATCCCATCTTTGTCATTCACTTGAATAAGGATTTTGTTCAAGGAACTTCCTTTTCTTTCTCTATGGAATAAAGGTGATTGGGATAAATCATCTCTAAAGTTTCCTCCAACTCTGGTATTCTCCTTCCTGTGTTCTACATTCCCTTTTTACTTTGGCCTTCCATGTTCCAAGGTCTCTCTCTATCTTGTCTGGGTTTTATATTCTATTCTCCCTTCCATCTCTAACCTTTTATATTCTGTGTTTCATGGTTCCTTTCATCTCAGATATTCTCTTTAATAAGGCCCATCCCAGATCTAACACTGTGTTCTATGCCTCCTTCTAGCTCAGACATTTTATGATCTAAGGCTCCACCCAACCCTGACATTCCATGTTCTAAGATCCATCCCAGTTTTGATATTCCCCAGTTCTATGATTTTAGGGAGCTTCCTGAAAACCATAAATATCTCTTGGATCATTTCTCAAATTGCCCTGGGTCTTAGAAAGATTTCTCTCTCTCTCTCTCTCTCTCTCTCTCTCTCTCTCTCTCTCTCTCTCTCTCTCTCTCCCTCTCTCTCTTTCTCTCTCTCTCTCTCTCTCTCTCCCTCTCTCTCTTTCTCTCTCTCTCTCTCTCTCTCTCTCTCTCTCTCTCTCTCTCTCTCTTTCTCTCTCTCTCTCTCTCTCTTTCCCCTCCAACAGAAAATAAGCATAATACTCCCAAATATTCAAACATCCAACTATGATCAGTTGGTCATAGGACCCATCTTTTCCCTAACTTACAACACCCATCTGCCACAATAGATGTCTCATTTCCCAAGTCCATGGCCCTCTTCTCTCTTCTCTCTCTCACTCTCTCTTTTTTACCCTCCTTATTCCAGATCTGCTCCTGTTTTTTTTTCCATCTATTTTTGAAGGTGCCTAAGACAGGAGCTCACTTAATACGGCCCCTTACGCTTGTGGCGCAACAGCCTATTCAGTACAGATAAGCCCCTTTAGAAATGAAGGGGAATGTAATTCAGTGTTTGAGTGACAGCAGGAAGATTTATCCCCTCACTAGACAATACGGCTTTTGGGGCTTTAATCTTGCCCAGACAATGGGCTGTTTCTCGGCCCTCATCTTGCGCTTTTCCCACGATGTGTGGTGATTAGCCGAGGTTGCATTGGAGAGAAGCCACTATCTCCCATTGAAGAATGTTTGCGCTTCTGTCAAGGGCTAAGGAGGAGGGAGGGAGGTGGGAAGAAGAGGAGAGGAGGGAAGACTTGAGTTCATCTGAGCAAAATGTCTATTTGCCTGAGAGAAGCCGCCTGCCAGAGGCCTTGAGTTGGGGATGGCCCAGCAGCCAACTTGACCTGAAGCATCCCGAGATTCACTCAGGAAGCTCCCAGTGAGGGCTTGTAGAGGAGACACCATTCATTTCAAGAACGTCTGATCTTATAAGAATGAGCCTATGAAAGCTAGAAGCGGCCTCTTGCCAAACTAGAAAGCCTCCTCTCCCTAAAGGACAAGTGCCTTCTATCTTCTTAACTGGGGGAGCAACTCACCCAGGGGTCTCCTTGGGGGGCATTACTCCTTTATATCTCCCGACTCAGTGCTTGGCACATAACAGGCACTTAATAAATCCTCGTTGTTTTGAACTGAATTGAGTCCACACAGCCAGAGGTAACCCTCCTTCCCCTAAACTTTTGTATTGGTGTCCTGATGTTTCTGGCAAGCACACTGGTGGGATTTGTCATTACTTGTCTACTTCTTATCTGTCCCTTCCCCCTTTCTAAGATAATCAATTTTAATCATCTATGCACATTTCTTCTAGACAGTCCCTTAAATACAGTAGCACAGTGCCTTCAATATAGGCAAATGTTTGCTGAATGAAGGCAATCCGATAAATTCTAAAATGACCCCCAATAAATCCTAAAATTGCTGTCAGCATCACTCCACTGCTGTTTAGGGCTTTCAAATCCAGTCCTGCAATCCTCAATAGAGGTTTACACTTTTTACCTGAAAGGCCACCATTCATTCCTTTGGATTAGACAAAGTCCCCTATTAAAATGTAAATACAAGTATCTTTGGGTCAGGTAGTCTTAAACTCATTCACACTTAGGTGAAAATGACTAAGGCCATCTTTGCAATCAAATCTTCTCCAAAGGGAAAGGAACAAGTCCAAGTTGAGCATTGGAGATGGAGGACTACCTGCCTGGCATCCTTGATTTTAGACTCTATGGACATGGGGGCTCTACCTGTATGACTTTACTCAAGGCATGTCTCTTCTTCAGGGTCTCAATTTCTTCCTTCAATCCAATTCTGTCCAAAAAACCACTATACATAAGGCATCATGCTTAGCAATGGGGATATAAGGAGGAGGAAACAGCAAATAAACGAACCTGCCATCAAGTCACTTATGTTCTACTGGGGCACATTTACACAGAGAAGTAAATTCAAGATGTTTGAGAAAAGAGAGATCCCTAATAATTAAGACCAAGGAAGGTTTCCCATAGGAGGTAACACATAAACTGAGCCTTGAAGAAAGCCAAGAACTCCCATCTGGGTTTCTGCAGGGATGGGAAAAAAGCACATGCTTCCCTTAGTAGTTGTTTTTTTTTGGGGGGGGGGGTCAATTCCCATTCTGTCAGAGACAAAAAAAGGCAATGGCAGAGTGGAAGAGAATAAGCCCATACTCTGTGTCCCATAGAATAGGTAATGAGTACGATTCAGGAGGAAGCCTTAGGCTCCTGAACTGTTTTCCTACATCCTCCAAACTCACCTGGGCTAGACTATTCCCATCCCTTCTAGGGCAATGAGGGTGGTGGAGTTCGGAATATTTTGTCTTCTGGGCAGTGAGACATTTGTACACCTTGGATGAGTGGCCATGATGGGTTAGGGGTGGGAGGCACTATGACACTTTCCTCACTTCCAAGACAAAAAGTAACTCAAGTTTTTAGCCCAGGGAGGAGTAGCTAAGTGTAAGGAGCTCTAATTCTTCCAGTTGTCAGATGCTCCTCCCTCCCTGGCCAATATTACTTTGTACTGAATGGAAGTTGTACTTTTGTCTTTGTATTATCATTGCTTGGCACATAGTTGGTGTTTTAAAATGTTTGTTTTATGAGTGGATTAATAAGTGAATGAATGAATGAATGAGTGAACAAATTCTTCAGGTTCATAAGGGAATATGGTACAGGATTTTCTCCTTTCCCATATCCCTCTATACTCCCTCATGTTCTAGTGGGGAATAGAGGAACTGAGTCATAGAATAGTAAGTTACTATGAGATGACTACTCAGTACATCCTGAGAATATAAGTAGATTTAGAGCTCAAAGGGAAAAGCTAGTCCAACCCACTCATTTTTCAGATGAGAAGACTGAGGCATACAGAAAGGAAGAGACTTGCCCAAGGTATTACATGTAGAAAGTAGTGGGGCCAGGTAGAGCCAGAAGAAACAACAAATAAGACCTCTGTGTCATATCTTGCCCTAAAAAACAATACTCCCTCCTAAAATTTCTTTTTGGAGGGCTATTGGGGTTAAGTGACTTGCCCAAAGTCACATAGCTAGTGAGTGTTAAGTATCTGAGGCTGTATTTGAACTTAGATCCTCCTGACTCCAGGGCCAGTGCTCTGTTCATTGTGCCACCTAACTGGCTCATCCCTTCTAAAATTTCAAGGGTGAATGTACTAGCTCAAACATTTTGGAAAATGGTGGATAAGTATATAACATAAGCATCAGAGTTGCAAGGACTAGTTAAAGAACACTTAAGAAATCATTTTGTCCAATCCCCTCATTTTACAGATGGGGAAACTGAGTCCTAAAGAAAGGAGGACCTTTCTCTGAGACCAGTTTCTAGGGTGATAATTGGGATGTCTTAGCTCTTCTTTCCAGGTGTGACAAGCTGGTCTTACCACTGAAAAAGCTGTCACTTGCTTTTCTTGACCTACAAACAAAATAATTTGGAGTATCCCCAATTAATGGAAAACAAGTATGGCTCAGACCTCATAGGTTATAATCATAGGAATGACTTAGATCTGGATGGGACCTTGGAGAGGATATTTTGCCCAACTCTTAATCGAATTCGTAAACTAAGACCCACAGAAGTTAAGGTCACATAGATAGTAAATAGAAGAGGCAAGATTAGAACCCAGGTCTTTCTGACTCCAAATAAAGCATACTTTCCATTCTCCCTTGCTGCCTCTCTAATTACAAAAACCTAATCTTAAATCACTATGTGCTTTATCAGTATTCTTAGCAGTGAGGCCTTGTATGCACAAAAAAGGTATTTGTGTCTGTTGCAGCACAGGAATTCGATTATAATAAAAACAGGACTCTAAGCCTCCAGTCCCTGTATGAGTGAAATTTCTCTATATAGCCCCTGCTTATTTCAGCAGGTTGGTGAAGGTAGTTTACCAGAGCCTTCACAAGGGTATGGCCAACGGGACTTTGCCTCAAGTGCTGACGTGCAAATGTCGTGCTTTCTCCTTGAAATGGCTGCCTTCATCTCCCACCGCCCCCCCCCATCTCTTCTTCCACAGACCTCTGCCTATACATGTTCCATAAGAAGTTAATGAGAAAGACAAGAAAAATCACAACAAACTTGGACTTTATACACTATTCCTCCTGTCACCATGTCTCCCCCTTAACTATTTTGCACCCTTCTGGGGAAAAAAAAAGTTGGAGATGGATATTTACACCTTTGAATTTAACTGTCAGAATCCCCAGCTTCTCTGTTGAACATAAATTATAGCGACAGGTAACACACACACACACACACACACACACACACACACACACACACACACACATACACTTTCATCTCTAGGGACATCGGGCTTCTTTTTTTAAAAGTGCTTTTGGGTGGAGACAAGGGAAAGAGAGAGGATTCGAGGAAGGAGGTGAATCAATCCTTTGCTGGCCCGTAAGGCCACAGAAAAGCAAACATCCTCACCATTCACCAGCCATTCCCAGGGACATGGGACTCCCTAAACTGACTTCCTGTTGGTAGATTTGAGAGCCCTGATTACTGAGGGGAAGTAGAACCACCCAGGTCTCTGTTTGGGGAAGGGATCGCTGGGTCAATAATTAATAAAAGGTGTGAAGAGATTACTTACCTCGGGCTAGGGCTCCCTTTCTCTCTCCAAGGTATCCTGTGCTAATTCCTGAAATTTAGCTGCCCAAGATTATCCAATCTAAAGCCAGACTAAGCTACATTAGTTTTCCTCTTTCCCACCGCAAAATCATAATATGACAATCAAGTTGGAACAGGTACCAAGTTACGAAAACAAGGGTAGGGTCTGATCCCTTTGCTTCTCTCCCTTCTTCACTTAAGTCAGAGAATGTCCTGAAAATCCCCCTGCACACGCAAATGTGTACACACACACACACACACACACACACACACACACACACACACACTTTGTAGGGAAAAAAAATACTGTTGCCCCATACTGGGGCAATAAAGAGGAAGGGACGGGATTAAAGTGGAAACTGCTCACTCCTGAGTACATACCCTAATCAATCAACCAGAGGGCTATAGCTCCAAAGCCAGGAGTGATCTTAGATGCCATAGAGACCAGCCCTCTCATTGTACAGATAACAATGTTAACATTTATATAGTGTGTTAAGGTTTTCCAAGCACTGTACAAATATTCCAATAACCCTGGGAGGTAGGCACTATCATTATGTCTGTTTTACAGATGAAGAAACTGAGGTAGAAAATGGCTAAGTGACTTGACCAAGGTCACACAGCTGGTAAGGGTCTGAGGTGGGATGTGAACTCTGGTCTTCCTCCAGGATAGTGTTCTATTCACTGGGCCATCTCTGAAACAGAGGCACAGAATCTTTTAGTGATGTGTACAGCCTGGAAAGTCCCTAAGGCAGGATTAGAATCTTGCTTTTCCTGCCTCCCCTCCACCCACCCCACCCCCAATCCCTGCCATATCAAAGTTTATTTATTTCATTTGTATCTTATATTTGTTTATCTTCGAGCACGTATCATCTTGTAGAATTGAAGCTTCTAGAGGACAGGGATAGTCTCTCTTGTTTTTGTTTTCTCTAACGACTAATATTGTTCATGGAAATGCTTGTTGATTGATTGATTGATTGATATGAGGAATTCTGAAAAAGACCATGGAAAAAACACATATTGAAAATATTGGAAGAAGAAGGGGGGAGGAGAGGGGAGGAAGAATATACTCAGTGGCTGCATCACTGATGGAACAGATCAAGAAAAGGAAGCTAACTTGGCCTAAGAGGAGGAAGAAATGCACTTCTGTGGTTGAAGAGGTGGGGGGCTATGGGTGAGGAATGTTGTATATGTGATCAGAAGTGATCTTTGAACCAGTCCCCTTTGCATAGCTGTGATCTTTGAGGGAAGACTTACTGTGTGTGTAAGGGGTGGGAATGGAGGGTGACGTCAGGGGGAGGGAGTTAACTAAAAAGACTAATGTAAAAACAAGAGATAGCCAGAGAAATTTAGAAACACAAAATGAAGACTGCAACCCTCAGTCCTAAGTCAGTCCCCATCTTCCTCTCCTATCCCATCATTCTTCAGGACCATCCCCACTGTGAACTGCCATGATGTAAAAGGGGTGAGCTGGGGGGTGGGGAGAGGACAGAGGGGCTAGAATGGAAGGAGTCCCAAGGCCTGGCCTAATCCTTGGTAAATCGAGGGATAATAGAGTAACGCCCCATCCTGTCTGTGATTGAAACCATAGATAGGTGGCCCAGGAGACCTGATAGCCTAGCTTAATAACAGGGTTCTTAGAAGGAAGAAAAAAAAAGAAAGAAAGGAGACAACCCAGTACTTTCCTACATCTTTATTGACATTCATGAGGAAACTTCACTGGGCACCTGTCAGAATATTTTTTTTTACCTAAAAAACGAACAGATTTGAATGGATTCATAAATGCAGGCTGAAGTATCTTCACCTTCTATCCCAAGAAGCACTGTCTTTCAACTCAAAGAGTTCTATGTTTAAACTCAAATGACTTAGTTTAAATCCTAACTCTGTAACTTTCCACCTCTGTGCCCTTGGGCAAGCCTCTTCCCTTCTTTGAATCTCATTTTCCTCGTCTCTAAAATGAGAGAGTTAGACCTCTGAGGTCCCCAGATCTGTGGTCCTGTATGGCATGGGAGGAGAATTCTTCTATCCCAGGGTACCTCTGGCTGGTTCCTGACATGCCTTTATCAGTATTTCCAATGGCCTTGCAGGTGTTTCCAGCTAATCCTCTCTAGAGCCGAGGAGTTAAAATAAATAAGAAAGGGAGAAAAACCAATACCTTTTGTTTGTCTAAAAATAATCTTCCTCCTTTAATTCCTGTTGACTTTTTTTTATTTTATAGGTGCTTTCTGGCTATTCAGTCAGCCTGATTTGGAAGGAGCTGCTGAAAGAAAGGTCAAGATCCCATCAGACCCACTTCTCCATCAATTGCTCACACTTTAGTAGCTCAAGGGTTGTGTGTGTGTGTGTGTGTGTGTGTGTGTGTGTGTGTGTAGTTTTTTTTTTAATCTGAGATTACATTTTCAACATTCCTGATACCATGTATAGCCAAACTTCCTTTTGGAGTTCCCTTTCTCAGTATGCTAAATTTGGGCAAACAAGGAATCCCTAGGCACCAAGCAGGAGATAATACTGACAGACAGTGTAGAAACCTGAGGTCTATTAATCATTCACTTCATGAGAATTTTTGAGCGTCTACTGTTCTAATCACATTGCTGGAATGTGGTTGTGCTTTTGTAGAAATATTGACCAATATGGCTATCTTCATCTATGTGACTCTGAAGTCCAAACTGTGGCTACATAAATATTAGCTGATCTCCACATCGACCACATCCATGGACGTCTTGGATTTTGGTGAGTTTGATAAACAGATTGCTTTTCCTACTACCTCCTCCTTTGGTCAGTACTAACATGAATCAGTCTGATCCTTATTGGAGTGCTCCTACTGTTCTTTGAATGCAAAGGGATACTCTAAATATCTTTTTTCTGAGAGTGGATATTCTTTGTGACCAAGAAAACACATAAGAAAAGGCTGTGCGTTATAGGAGTAAGAATGCTTGATCTGGCCTACTTAGCATCTGCTATTTACTATTAGATAACAGGAGAGTCACAGGTCTTCTCTGGGCCTCAGTTTCTCAGTGAGTAAAATGGGAAGGAGGCCTCGTTTGTAATAAATAAGAATTATTAACCATTAGCTGCCCCATACCTTTCTCAGAAGTATACTCTTGGAAGTAGGCACAGTGGATAAACCACTGCCACTGAAATTGGGTAGACCTGGTTTCTGATCCATTTTCTAATCATAATTAAGAGACCCTGGGCGGGTCGTCTAAGCTCTAGGTCTGCATTTGCTCATTTATAAAATAGGGATATGGGGACAGCTAGTTGGCACAATGAAGAGAGCACTGCTCCTGGAGTCAGGAGGACCTGAGTTCAAATCCAACCTCAGACACTTGACACACACTGTGTGACCTTGAGCAAGTCACTTAATTCCAATTGCCTTGCTTTTCCCTCTCAAAAGAAAAAAGAAAAAAAAACATGGGGATGAAATAATTGTAGTACTATCTAGAAGGGTTATTGTGAGTCTTAACACTATAGAATACTATGTAACAATTATTATTAGGAATGAGAAAATGTTTCTTCTTAGATCTGAAGCTGGAAGGATCCTTAGAGACCATAGCCCAACCCCCTCATTTTACAGATGGGGAAACTGAAAGCCAGAGAGGTTAAGTGACTCACCCACAGTCATAAAAGTATTAAATAGCAAACGTGATATTTTAACCCAGATTCTTTGACTCAAAATTCAGCACCCTTTCTACCATACTGCAGAGAAGAGGGAGCATCTTCAGATAGAGTGCTTTGCTTTGTCTCTGGTCTCATTTCAAACCACGGGAAGCCCTTTATGTCTATCCCTATTTGAAAAGAGTTAGAATCGACTATTCCCCTGGGAGAGTCAGTCTTCCACTGGGGATCAAGTCAGCTTCAGCACTGACCTCAAGTTGCCGAACATTTCAATATTCCCTGAAACCCTAGCTAATCCTTGGAAATTCTTCAGGAATGTTCTCATTAGAGAGATGAGGAAACAAGGCAGAGGTGACCCAGAATTTCCCAAATGGTTCCATTTCCCTTTTTTGAATAGTAAGGGGGAGAAAGGAACTTGAGATACTCTTGCTGTGACCTGACCCAGTTCAGGACCTTGAGACAGAGAGGCCACAGTTACATGGAGACTGAAAGGGAAACCTCAGAGGGTATTTAGCTCGCCTGGTCCTGGGTCCACAATCCTCTCTACAGCATCCCCAAAGGCCCTCCTAGCTTCTCTTGAATTCCTCCAATAGTCTCCCAAGGGAGTCCATGGCTTAATAAGCCTAGTGTGTTTATTAATGAAATAGGTCAGTGGCACTCCTGAATGTTGAAGACCCCTCATGGTGGTAGGCTCACAGTTTATATACCCTTGGAAGAGTAGGTGTTCCTGAGGGTGGCAAGTAACTCTGATTGGTTAACAATTAATGAGAGAATGATTATAACAATGAGAGACGGGTTATATGCACAATGCTCTAATTGTTAGGTCATAACTTCCACCTGTGGCTCCTCCATCCATTCTTTGGGTCAAGCCTAACAGACTTTATCTCTTCATCTGCACCCATGGAGGTACTTTTAGTACTTAGAAATGACTATCTTATGCTCTTTAAGACTTTGTTGTTCCAGCTTTTCTAACTGCTTATGAATTTTTATTAAAGGATGGTCATGGGATTCTAGAGATAGTTTAGACCAATTTCCTTATTTTACTGATGAGGAAACTGAGGCTTACAGAGGACATAGGATTAAAGTCAGAAGGGACCTTGGAGATTATTATCTCCAACCCCTTCATTTTATAAATGAGCAAACAGAGCTCTAAAAATGTCATGGATTGTAGATTCAGAACTAGTAAAGATCCTGTTGTCAACCAGCCTCAAATTACTTGCCCAGGGTCACACAGCTAGTAAGTGCCTGAGGCTGGATTTGAATCCAGGTCCTCCTGATTCCAGAGCTGGTGTTCTATCCACTGCACCACCTAGCTGTACACTCCACCCCTTCCTTTTACAGATGAGGAAACTGAGCCCCAAAGATGGGAAGTGACTTGGCCAGTACACAGTAAGCTCCAGAGGAAAGATCTGAACTCATCTTCCTGACTCCAAATCTAGCAGTCTATACCAACTCTACTGCACTATTGTAACTTGGATCTTTGATCTGTTACATCATAGCATTTTTATAGGTTATTCTATATTTTTGGGAATCCCATAGCTCAGCCCTTGAGAGAAGTGGTTGTTATCTTCCCACAAAAGCCTCTGTAGGAATTTTTTTTTTTACAAAGCTATGATCAAGCCTCTCACTTTCCTCCGCTGGACAGGCACCTCTCACGTATGTGGTTCAATGTGGTGTTCAACATCCCCAGTAAAAGCTGGGCTGTTTGTACTTGACAACTGAGCCTTGGCAAGATATGCCCCCAAAGTGGTCCCCATTTATCCCAAATGAAATAGCAATTGTTGGGAAAGCCTTTAAGTGATCTTGGCTCGTGCACAAGCCACGTCTGCAGGGAGAGGCCAGGAGTGAGGACCCTCCAGTATACTGTTCCCACTCTGCCTTCTCTGTTGGGATCTCCCAGTCCATCCAAGACAGAGGATTTTTTTTCTATGGGTGTGGGAGGAGGAGGAATAAAAGGTAGCTACCAACATGTTGAGCATAGCGTAGAGCACAAGGGAAACATTAGCCTTCCCTATACAAATCATGCATGGCTCCAACCATAAGTGGTAATCTGAGCCTCAGTTTCCACATTTGCAATTTGCAAAACAGTGGTATAGTCTGTGATTAGAAATGTGCTCTGTAAACGTTAAAGTGACCCCTATAAATGTGAATTATTAAGACTGAAAGGGAAGTGGGAAGAGCAGAGATTTCTAGGTCGAGGGATCTGAATAAGGGACAAGCCACCAATTGTGGTCTGAAACTCAGCAGAATGTGGGTCAGGCCCTGGTGGGCTTAGTGCAGTCATGCCTGTCACTAAAAGGAGATGGTGAATGATGACTGAGAAGGGCAACAGAGGCAGAGAGAGATAGAGATATGGAGAAAGAGATAGAAATGGGGCAGCTAGGTGGCACAGTGACTAGAGCACCAGTCCTGGAGTCAGGAGGACCTGAGTTCAAATCCAGCCTCAGACATGAACTAGCTGTGTCACCCTGGCCAAGTCACTTAACCCTGATTACCTCAAAAAAAAAAAGAAAGAAAATAAAGAAAGGGAGACAGAGAAATAGTGAAACAAAGAAAGACAGAGAGAATGAATCCTGGTATAGCACAAAGAGTCCTAGCCCTTTCTATACCGATTTCCTTTTCTTGGACATGACATGACTACATGGCCTTTAATGTCCCTAGCATCTTTCCATCTGTAAAATGGGGCTAATAATAGCACCTATTCCTCTGTGTCATTTTGAGAAGCAAGTGCGATAATATCTCAAAAGTGCTTTGCAAGCCTTAAAGCATCATACAAACATCAACTAATGTTGTTATCCCATGCCATTTAGACATGGAGCAAGATCCACTTAGAGGATCCCTCAATGGTTTCTGAATGCTTTGATAACATGTTTCCTGTACATCTCTTCTTCTTCTTCTTCTTCTTCTTCTTCTTCTTCTTCTTCTTCTTCTTCTTCTTCTTCTTCTTCTTCTTCTTCTTCTCCTTCTCCTTCTCCTTCTCCTTCTCCTTTTTTTTTTTTTTTCCTCCTCCTCCTCCTCCTCCTCCTCCTCCTCCTCCTCCTCCTCCTCCTCCTCCTCCTTCTCCTCCTTCTCCTCCTCCTCCTCCTCCTCCTTTTCTCTGTCTTTCTCTGTCTCTGATCTCTCTGTCTCTCTATCTCTGTCTCTGTCTCTGTCTCTCTCTGTCTCTCTGTCTGTCTCTGTCTGTCTGTCTGTCTCTGTCTCTGTCTCTGTCTCTCTCTCTCTCTCTCTCTCACACACACACACACACACACACACACACACGTTAGTTTATAACACACATGTAGGTTTATAACCCCAGTGGAGCTGACATTTAAGGCAGCAACTATCTTGTGATAATGGAAAATGGCATGGAGGTTTGGGGCAGGATGAAGCAATATCATGGACTCCCCTGCCTAACCCTATTTTTATCTTTGTGTTGGAAGGGCAGGCACAGAAGTGGGTCTCTCTGTTAGGAAGGAGGGAGGGAGGGAGCCTGAAAAAGGTATTTGCCAGCTCTGGGCCAAGTGTCCTTTTGTTGAGGGGAGCTTGCTTTAGAATGCCTGTTCCTAAGCAATTCAGCAGCTGCACTTAACGGGCTCAAGGACCGCTTGTTCGGGAGGCTTGAAGATGTCAGTGTAATGAAGGCTAGAGCTAAGCCCACAAAATATTGACATTCAACGACTATAGTCTGTCCATTTAAGAACCGGAAAGTTGCCTAGTTTCAGACGATACATTAACTAGGAGAGGGATGCAAAGGAGAAATTGCCGAGAGCTACTTCAAATGCCACGAAGGTCAGGGGCCCTGAAATGCAGGCATACACCTTCAGATATTCCCACAGTCAGTGTTTTTCACCATGTTCTGGATGAGCCCTAGGGAGAAAATCTACACAAGTTTTACTCCTAGGAAAGAAATCAACTCTCAGGCAGGCAAGCAGAGACAGTGCCATGGTCCGGTGGAAAGACTGCTAGGCTATAATTATAAGACCCAAGTGTGATTCCTGGCTTTGCTATTTACAATTTATATAACTTTGGTGAAGCTCTATTTTCCTTTCTGTATCTCAGTTTTTACATTTGTTAAATGATGGGCTTCAATGAGATGATTGATTAAATCCTTCTGATTCTAAATCTATAAGCTCACTACCTCTAAAATGGGGGTATTGGACTAGAGAGGCACCATGATACAAGGGAAAGATTATTGAGGTTAGAATGAGAAGGTCTGGGTTCAGATTTCCACTCTGCCACTTGTTAGCTGTGATTGATGCCTTGAATAGATCACAGAACCTCCCTTGTCTTCCATTTTGTGGTTTATAAAATGAGGTCATGGAACTAGATCAGGAATTCTTCACTTTCTTGTGTGTTTTGGACTCTTTCTAAGGAAAAAAAATGTTTTAATTGCATAAAATAAAATTAATAAGTTTATAAAGGAAACTGATTTTATTGAATTATAATTGTCAAAATATATCTTAAACATTCATGGTCTCCAGGGTAAGAATCCCAAAAGTCTCTTTTAGTTTTCAATCTGTGATCCTGAGCTCTATAAAATAAGGGGCTTAGATTAAGACTATACTCTCTCAGGTCCCCACTCTCCCGGGATCCTGCTTCTAAGAGTGTCCTTGAGGACTCAACTCTGAGTGGAGGTGCATTCCATTTGAAAAAGCATCTCTTCTTTAAAGAAGAGGACATAGCTGAGTTGTTTCAAACAGCCTGTGGGAGACTCACTTGGGACTCGGGTCTGTGAAAGCCCAGATTTCTCCTTTCTGACTTGTCTCTGCCTCATAGAAAGCTGGGCCTTACATGGCCAGCATCTGCAGCCCGTCCCTGTTAATGGGGAAGGAGGGGATGGAAGCCTGAAAGCTCTTTCAGAGGAAATAAAAAGCCGGCTGCCCTTCACCAGTCTTTGCCCAGAGCTACTCAACGACATGATGACTGTTACAGACAGTCACCCGTGTTTTTCCTAATGGGTTTTCTTCACAAGCATCTTTAGCTTCTCACCCTCAGGTGAGGCGATAGGAGCTATTACCAAGACATCCATCCTTCCACTTAATATCTTCGATGCGTGCTGGGGTTCAACAGCTTTTCATGGAGGACCTGATTTCACAGAAACAATTCATTTGAAAGGAGAGCAGCTAAACTGAAATCATGCATGCAAAGGACTCCATTCTTTGTGCCTAGCTTCGGTGTTGCCATAGCCTCACTTTGCCCTATCCAAAACCCCTCGACATCTTGATCTGTCAAAGGACCTGGCAGGTCAGTTATGGGGGCTCACCCTGTCCTTATGTCAAACAAATGGTCTGACCCCTGGTTACTTTGGATGTCTCCATGGGCAGAGGAGCTCAGCTCATAGGAGTCATTCGGAGGCATAAGAGGGGATTAAGATAAATGGATTTTCAAGGGAACTAGTTTGAAAAGTTTCCAGGAAGAGAGAAGGCAGAGGGACCTGGTTGGTATGTTGAGAATATTGACTTCCATGATTCTGTTACATTTGAGATATTGAGCAAGGAAACATCCTATTGCCTACTCATCATCAGTCATTACTTACTCCAGTTTAGACTCCAGTGAAAATTCACTCCAACCCAATCTAATGAGTGTTTATTAAGTACCTACTATGGGCCAGACACTCTGGGAGATGTGGGGGAAGCCAACACAAAAAAGAAACAGCCCCTGACCTCAAAGAGTTTATTTTCCACGGGGTTATGAGGGAGGGACACTACACATACATCTACACATGCATGGATACACACACATACATATGTGGATGTAATATTTGTACCATACATGCCTTACATATTTACAAAGTAAATTCAGAAGTGGGGAAATCCAGATTATCTTGTAGAGATCACTGGGAGGTGTGACTCTTCCAAGTGCTCATTAAAGGAAACTCTAGCAATCCTCTGAGCCTTGCCCTTACTTCAATTCTGTACGACATTGAGCAAGTTACTTCTCTATGCCTGGGAGAAACTCCAAGCAGCACCCTCTGAGAAATGCCCATCACAGGCAGACAGGGGGAATGTCCAAAGGCATCAATAATTAGTTGAATGACCTCTATCATGTTTTTTTTCTAGAAGAAATTGTCTGTCACTGGGATTCTATAGTTAACTCAGAATTTATTAAAATTTAATTCTCTTTGTTTCCTTCCCTCCCCCGCCAAGAAAGCACTCTGTCCTAACATCCCAGGAGATACTGAGGAAGAATTTATCCACCAGTGGAGAATTAAAAGATGTAGATTTAGAGCTTGTAAGGATCTTTAGAAGTTGTTTAATCCAATTCCCTTCATGAGATAACTAAGGAGTTACCCAAGGACACACAGCTAGCAAAAATCAGAACTAGGTTCCTTAGCTCTAAAAACCAGGATACTTCCTACTGGACCACACTAGGTCTTGGCAAAACTCTTTGCTTCATCAAAATGGAAAAGCAAGGAAGAATCTACTTACCAGATCCAATATCTAATCAGAAACAAAGAATAATCGATTTCAGTGATCTGAGAGGATTCTCAGTGCCTTGCTGAAAACCTGAGGAGATTCAGAGTGCTTTGTCTTGAAGGCCTCTCCTAACTTTCCTTACCAAGAAGGCAGGTAAAGCTAGATGGAGTTTCACTGAAGAGGAAATCTTTTCCTTTCTTAGTAAGCAATTGTACCTTTTGGTCAAAGCTTAACCTCTTGGAAGGTTCTGATAAGTTTGTAAATTTTCAGAATGACATAGCCTTGACCCAGCTTGGGTATTGTGGGAAGAGAAGGGGATATTGTTGCTAGAGATCCTTTTTTTTTTTAAAAAAAGAGGAAGAGGAGAAGGAATGAAAGGAAGGGGAAGTACAGTCCTTTGATAAAGTAATTTTCATACCTTAGCTAAGGAGTCTGGCTTCTAAAAAACAGAATCTCCCATTTTCTTTCCCACTGATCCTACATCTAGGCCTGTTCCCCTTTCTATGAGCTCATTCTTTTCAAACACATGTTGCAGCTTGTCCAAAGGAAGAGAAAAGAAGAGAAAAATCTTGGGGGTGGTGGTGGGGGGTTCAGTATAGGAGAGAAGGAATGGTGTGTGTAAGAGAAATCAAGCAATAGGCTGGGGGAGATTGGACTGGAGGCAATGGCCAGCTATGGAGTTAGAAGAAAGAAGAAACAAGACAGGTAAGAGAAAGAGGCTGAAAGGGAGAAAAATAAGGGAAACATAATAGAAACCTCAGAATGTGAGAAATGGAAAGGGTTTTCAACATCATGTGGTCCTACTCCATTTTTTAACATGTAGGAAAATTAAGTCTCAGAGAAGGGAACTGATTTGCCCAAAGTAACATGGTGATGTGCATTCAACTGAATGTAAACTTCTTGTGGGCAGGGGTTGTTTCATTTTATTTTTGTTTTTATATCCCCTGAGCCTGTCACAGAACAGACCCTCCTAAAATGTGCCTTTTCTGACACCTCAGTAGGCCCTCCCCTTCCAATTAACCTCCTTGAATCTATTTTGTATATGCTTATGTATATACATGTTGTCTCCTCTGATTAAATGTAAGCTTGCTAAAAGCAGGGACTGCTTCAAATTTGTATTTATATCCTCAGTGACTAGTATAGAGCCAGGCATATATTGTTGTTCAATTGTTACAGTCTCAACTCTTCCTGACCCCATTTGGGTTTTTTTTTTTTGGCAAAGATTTTGAAGTGGTTTGCCATTTCATTCTCCAGCTCAAACTGAGGCAGACAGGGTTAAGTGACTTGCCCAGGGTAGCACAACTAGTAAGTATCTGAGGCCAGATTTGAACTCAGAAAGATGAGTCTTCCAGGTACATAATAGACACTTAATAAATGCTTGTTGATTCACTGATTGACTATTATTAAATTGAATTTTAGCAAATTCTGGCCTCCAAGGCTCTTTCTAAACCTTCTTCCCTCCCTTCTCCCCCACCATCAATTGAACAGGCAGAAACCATTTGTCTGCAAGAAGAGAAAATTCTATTAGGCAGGGATTGATTGGAGAGGATGAAGGGGAAGATGGAAGGGGAAAGGAAATAATGAAATCAGAAAGGAGAACAGTCTACTTTTTTGGCAGGGACCAGAGATGGAAACAACAAAAACAAACCAAGGCATTTTTCATTTGTTGGCTCAGGAGAGACACCCTTGGCGGTGATTCCAGGACATTCTAAGCCTTCAGTGTCCTCCACGCCTCAAATAGACAAGGAACATGGCATCATGTGGCACAGACACAGTATGGCAGTGCTGCCCAGACTCTGTTTGGCAGAGACAAGTTTGGAGGAGAAAAGGTTCTCTCACTCTTTGGAGGTGTTTGGGACCACAGAACTGACAGGGTGGACTGGACATACAGGCTCAAAAATCCTGGATTTGTCCTTAACTCTTTCCTCTCTGCACATATCCCTGTGTTCAACCAATTGTCAAGCCTTATTGATTCATCTGCTATAACATCCCTCCCATCTACCCCTCTCTCTCCACCCACAAATTCACTGCCCAAGACCATTCCTCTACCTCCTGTCTGGACTATTATGCGTATCTCCTAACTGGGCACCCGTGGTTCTAGTCTTTTCCCTCTCAAATGCAGCTTTCTTATATTTCCCACATACTTTCCCTAAAGTCCAGGTGTGGATGGCTTCATCACTCCCCTGCTCTGAATCTACTTTGGTTCCCCAAGGCCGACAGGATAAAAAACAAGCTCCTCAGCCTGGTGATCCTGGTCCTCTCCATCCTGGCTTCCTACTACTGTTCTAGTCTTTCTAGTCCCATCTCAGGAATTGCATCATTTCTCCTCTCCATCAGTTAAATGTTTTCTCCTTCATAAGGGGCAACTTAGATGATACATTCTCCAAGAAGCCTGCCCTGATCCTCCAGCTGAAAAATGTTCTCTTCCTTCTCACATTTTCCTGGGTCACTGTCTATATTGTCCCTTTCTCCCCTCTTTTTCCCTGCCCCCATCACATTCAACTTTGTATTAAATTCATTTATGTAGGTGTTATTTTCCTTCCTAATAGATTTGGGTCCTCAAGGACAGGGACTGGGAGACGTTTAATCTTTGTGTCTCCAGGATTCAGCCTCATTCATAGTAGTCACTTGATAAATGTCTGTTGAACCGAGATATTAAATTGCATTCCAATTCAGCAAAGTGCAACATATCAAGTAAGAGAGAAAGTGGGAGAGGTTGATGGCATGGTGGGGGGAGAGGGAGAGAGACAGAGGGGAGGGAGGGAGGGAGGGAGGGAGAGAGAGAGAGAGAGAGAGAGAGAGAGAGAGAGAGAGAGAATAGAAATAGAAATAGAATGAGAAGCAGAGAGACAGACGACAGACAGAAAGGGAAGATAGAGATAGAGATGAAGACAAAGAAAAAGGTAGAATGAGCAGAGACAGGAAAGAGAGGGGAGGGGGGAAAGAGAGAGATAGAGGCAGAAACAAAGAGAAACAGAGACAGGCTGAGAAGCAGAAAGAGACAGAAAGAGGGGAGAGATATACAGAGAAAGGCAGAAACAGAGAAACAGAAAGGGAAGAGGGATATAGATGGAGACAAACAGGTAGGAAGAGCAGAGACATAAAGGAGAGGGGGAGTGACAGACAGAGATAGAGGCAAAGACAGAGTCAGAGAGAGAGGCTTAGAAACAGAAACAGAGAGTGGGAAGCAGACAGACACAGGAAGGGGAGAAAGGGAGAGGAAGGGGGGGGGGAGAGAGAGACAGAGGAGAGAAGAGAAGAATGAGAAACGAGACAAAAGTGAGAGTCACAGAATGATATATACAAAACGACTTCCTGTATGTTTTTAATTTTAAGAGGCTGTAGTCAAGGGAATGCTAAACTGCCCATCTGAGGTTGGCATGAACATACTGGTGTCCACTCAACCATTTTATTTCCTCATGTTTTCTTCTATCATTGGAATTTCTTCCTTTTGTCTTGTAGATCCCTTACTCAACCACAACACAAGCTATTCCTGTGAAAACCCCAAACTCAACACTAAGCTTTCTCACTCTCCATTCTTCTTGTCATTCCCTGGCATCAGGTCTAGGGCTGCCCTTCTCCAGGGCAATTTGAGTTCACTGTCATCTGGTCCTGGCTCTTCCTGCTTCAAAATATTGACTGGTCCTTTGATAACATGGCCAAATAGAGAGGAGACACAAGAAAATATAAATTATTAGAACAAAAACTCACTGAAGGAGATGGTCATCGACTAAATGGTGCTTGTGCCCCTTGTGCCTCTAGATCATGAGAAAGCTGTCAAGTTCACAATGTTTGTCTTTATCACTAAAATAAATTCCCCATCCTGTGGATCATTGACTTAGAAATGGATGGAACCTTAGAGAATTTCTAAGGCAATTCTTTATTTTTCAAATCAGGAAACTGAAAGCCAGACAAGGAAAATTGCTTGACCAACAACACACAGTTAAGAAGTGACCAAGAAAAGACTTGAACCCGCTCTCCCCCGTATGTGCCCAACCCCCATTGGGATGAAGGTACAGGTGGCAAGAAAGGTGAATGATTAAGAGAGCTGAGAATTGTATCTTCGTTACTATTGTCATCATCAGGTCATTAGAGTTGGAAGGGGCCCTGGAGGTCCCTGAGTCCAGCCCCCTCTAACAGGCTTGTAGAAGTTAAGTGATTTGCTTGAGATCTTACTGAATCAGTGGAAAATCTGGAATGGGAACTCGGGTTGTCTGACTCCAATTTTGCCTTCATTAAGTCCAGACTCATTTTCTTGGGTTCAAATCTGACCCCAGACACTTATTAGCAGTATGACCCTGGGCAAGTCATTTAACACTGTCTGCCTCAGTTTCCTCATTTACAAAATGAGACTTACTTCTATTGTAAATCATCCACTGGCCAATGATCATCCAGGCCCTGGTTTTCTGGGACCTACTATATCCTGCAGGTCATACAGTAAAATGGATGCCTCCTGAGGGAAGGGACTATTATGTTTTGTTTCTTTTCTTTTTTGGATGGGGGAAGTCAGGGCAATTGGGGTTAAGTGACTTGCCCAAGGTCACATAGCTGGTAAGTTTAAGTGTCTGAGGCTGGATTTGAACTCCGGTCCTCCTGACTCCAAAGCCAGTGCTCTATTCTCTGCACCACCCAGCCGCCCCTCTATTATGTTTTTTTAATCTATGTATCCCCCTTCTTTGCCTAGATAGAGGTCCTCCATACTGGGAGTTAGTCAAGAAAGGATGGTCCATTTTCTACTTCACTTCTAGGAGGTAAAGCCTCTCTCTCTACTATTACTTGGAAGATACTTTTGGCTTTCCTACAAGACTATGGTCATGTATTTCCATAAATATGGCATGATTATAGGGTCACCTCTGTATTTACCACATACCTCTCTCTACCTAGTACTACACCTGATAAGTTAATGACATGGGTGAGTCATTATGCTGAGATAACATGTAAAGGCTTTTAACTCAGTGCCTGGCACACAGTAAGGTCACTATAAATGCTTAATCCCTTCCCTTCCCTCCCCCACAAAAACATACACCTAGAGAAACAGAGACATTTGCAATAGTCTGGTTACAGAATAGGTGGAAAATATTGATGTCCATCCCTAATCAGAAAGCTCCACATTTTCCAGTCAAAATATAATATATATATATATATATATATGCATGCATTTATATATGCACACACTCTCCCAGCTTATTAGACATCGATATTATATATACACTTACATACATGTATATCTCTATTCACAGACTCTTCCAGTAAGTAATGCTGAAATTATACTTTATATCCAGTGACTCCATTTGGGAGACCTGAGCAAGCAATACAAGAATGTGTCTCAGATTGAAAGTTTTGGTATAGACAGATTATATGACAGCTGGAGGTCACCAAGGGGAGGATTTCCCTAGAGATAGTATGAGGTGATAATATGAGGAACAGGTGCAGGTTGCAGCTGGGAATAGACCAGAGATGAGCTCACATAGGCTGCAGTGATGAATTGTCTGGTAGCCTCTTACTTTTAGCTAATTATTTTTGCTAGCCAAATGCTAAGTTCAATTTTTTTCAATGCTCCTGAAGGAATTTAGGTGCTACTGGAACACTCTAAATATTGATGACTTGAGACAAAGGCCAAGCTACCCCACCCTAGTTATGGATCTTCCTATGGGTTTGGGGCAGGTGACTAGAATCAAAGGTTTTCAGACTTCTATAAACAACCAGTGATAAATTTGAGAGTACAGCTGTTGATGGAGGCAAGGTGAGAGATTGTGGAGAGAAAGAATTCAAAATCTATTTCAGTAAAATGGATGCCTCCTGAGGGAAGGGATTATTACATTTTTTAATCTATGTATCCCCTTTCTTTGCCTAGAACAGTGCCCGTTGCACAGCAGGGGCTTAATACACGTTTCTTGAATTTTTGAGAAGAAAGATTTTAATGAAAAATAAAGTATAGCTGAGTGTTGATCCATAGGATACTTGGACTGGTAGAGTGAACTAATCGTCAAAGAATTAACCAAGATGATTAGATTAGAGGAAAGCATTTGGTGGGCAGGGCCTCTCTTCAAGTTTCCAGGTCTAACTCCCTGTGTTCAAACAGTCTGGGGATCATCCTAGACTCCTTTGACAAGGAAGCTCACCCTCCTCATCTCTATGGGCATACTGACCCATTGTCTGAGATGGAGATGAGGGGAGAAGTCATTCTTTGATATCTCTGGCTTCTTCCTGGGCTTGGTTTAAGCACCACAGCCTATTAATAAGTAGAATCCAGGTCTTTCAAAATCAGGGTAGAGGCAAAAATGAAACAATCCCTACCCCTCCAGGGGCTTCCACTCAACTTGGGAAAATAGCTTTCCACAGAGAAGTAAACACAGAGTAATATGAGTGGGGAGAGTAAAGGAAAGCCCCCTGTAGGAAGAAGGTGGCGCTGGAACTGAATTGTAAAGGAAGCTAGTGCCTCTGAGAGATGGAGGGCGGAAGACCTGGGAGCAAGTCTTATCTCTGATATATTGGCTATAGGAACAGGGGCAAGTCAGACAGTCACCCAACAAGCATTTATTAAATCACGAAAGCTCTCAATGGCCCTAGTCAACTCTCTAAGGCAAGGAGATGGAGATGCCCGTCTGTATTGGTGGTGGGCGTTTCCATGCTGGTTGTCCCCTAATGTAGGAAAAGAAAAATAGTGAAATCAGGGGAAAGATTCCAAATTGGACTTTGCTCATCTGAGTGAACACAGGAGAAAATATTTCGCTTTTCAAAGAAGACAAATGCATCCAAATGTTTGTTTATTAAGTCCTAGACACTAAGATATCTAATGTTTTCCACTCAATGACTTGGTCTGAAACTATGAATCTATTCAAAACAATATGTTAAGAGAAAGGCAGCATGGCATAGTAGAGGATAGAAGGCCACCTTTGAGTCAGAATTCAGTAGGTACCTCTCTCTCCTTCCCTCCCCTCCCCTCCTCTTCCCTCCCCTTCCCTCCCACCCTCCCCTCCCCTCCCCCTTCCTCTCCCCTCTCCTCCTCTCCTCCCCTCCCCTCCCCTCCCCTTCCCTCCCCTCCCCTCTTCTCCATTCTCCTCTCCCCTCCACTCTCCTCTCCTCTCCTCTCCTCTTCTATTCCCTCTGTAGAAGACTGTGGGTATGGAATATTGTATATTACTGTCAGAGTCAACTAGTGGGCTGATAAATTCTGATGAGTTGCTTTTTTTTCTTCTATCTTATCCTTTGTTATAAGGGATAGCTCTTTGGTGGGTTAGTATATGTATGAGTATATATATATATATACATTCACACATAAATATGTGCATACATATACACACATCTATGTAGTACGTACATATGCAGCATATGTACCTAACTAAAGGTGATATAATCCCCCCAATCAACAATTTTTGCTTAAATCCAATGAAAATATAAATGGCATTTTGAGTTTGAGATGGCTGAGGAACAACCAAGGTTTGCACACATTGGTCTACACTTTTCCAAGTTCATCAAATAACTATGCACCCCAACAGAATGTAAATTCCTAGAGAATAGAGTCTTCTTAATTTTTTTGTCTTTGTAGCTCCAGAGCTTAGCTCAGTGCCTTGGACCTAGTTGCTGGACTAAATTGAACAGAACTCTCTCCACCTCCTTGACAGCAATAGTCTTAGCCTGAGGGAGAACTCCCCCTTTGCCTCTTTTGAAATGTGTTCTTACTTCTTATCACCCCTTGATCTTCGAGGCAATTCCACCTTTACCACTTCTACTTAAAACTTCTCTAAACACCTAACCACACACAATGCCACAGAATCACAGAAGTTCATACTCCCATGGGGATTTTTTAAGCATAAGTAGGTGCTTGGGCACACACACACACACACACACACACACACACACATCCTTATCATTTCTCTATCTGGGTCAAAATGGATTTCATTTTGCTTTGTTCTTTTCTTGATGGGAACTTTGTTATTGGTTAATAAAAGCCCCTATCCCCATCCTAACCCCCTCATCACTATCTTCATACCCTTCCAAAGATTGTCCCCTATTCCCAAATCTTAATCATGGTCTTAAGCTTATTTATGCTGGCCCATTAAACTGTATAAATCCAGAAACCTCATTCCGGTTTTTTGATGGTTCTGAAATTCAATCTTTGTACTGAATGAGAGAAGACTAAGTAAAATTAATTCCACATATGATTTCAGAGAAACCTGGGAAGACTTGTAAGAACTGATGCAGAATGAAATGAGCAGAACTAGGGGGACATGTTAAACAGTAACAACAGTTTTAAATAATCAAAGACTTAAGAACTCTGATAAATGCAGAGTACAACTCTAATTCCAAATGACTTATGATAAAGAGTGCTGGCTATCTCCTGGCAGAGAAATGGTGGACTCATGGTACAGAATCAATGAAACCTGTATTTCCTAATACAGAGAATGTGGAGATTTTAATATATATACATACTTTCTACAAAAGTGGCTTTTTTCTTTTTTTATGGGAGAAGGTAAGTGGTAGAATAAAATAAATTGAATTAAACTAAATTCCATATCCCTGACATTTGGACTTCTCCAAATTCCACATAGACCTCTTTACTAAAGAAATGAAGGCTTCTAGGATACAGAATCTCTAAGCCAGCAATCGAGAAACATTTATTAAGCACCTATTATGTTCCAAGCTCTGTGTTAGAACCACCTAAGCACTGAAAATACAAAGCTAGAAGAGACCATATATTCTAACTCATGTCTGAATAAGAATCTGTTTTACAAAATATCCAAAAAGGGCTCCTTTAGCCTTGGCTTGAAGACTTCAGATAAACAGAAATCCACTGTCTCCATAACTTTTTGGAAGTTTCCCTTCCACTAAATCTGTAATTCCCACCCATTATTTCCAGATCTTCCCTGTTGGAGACAAGCATATTGAATTCAATCCCTCTTCTGTGTCGTATCCCTTCAAATACTTGAAGACAACTCCCATGCTGTACTCCAAATCTTTTCTCTTCCAGGCTAAACATGACCCATTCCCTTAACTTATCCTCATAGGGAATGATCTCAAAGCTCAAATGCTGGTCATCCTGCCCTGGGTGCCCTCCAGTTAAAGTAAATTTTCCCTAAAATGTGGGAGGAAGACGTAAACACAACACTCAAGATGAGGTCCAAACAGGGCGAAGGATTGTGGAACAATCACCTTGAATGTTATTCAACCTAAAGTTTCTGTTTTGCTATCCAGTTTACAAGCCTAGACCTTTTCTTTCCCCTTCTTAACTAGTTTAGTGTATATGAAAAATATATACATATTTATGTGTGTACATGCATATGAAACACACAAGTTGCTATGAACTTTGCAATTTAAAGAACATCTTTGATCGGCATTGTTATCGCCATCTTCCATGGCATGGACAAATGGCATTGACAAATGACAGCAATGCCTCAGGGCCCAGTGGCGTTTGTTTTAGGGTATTCTGTAGGGTCTGAAGTGGTGAATGGGGGAATGAAATGGTGATTATTCTAACAATAATGCTTTGTACTTCTATAGACCACTTCATTCAAGGATCCCCAAGGGCTTTGGAAACATTAATTAATCAATTAGTTAATGAGTGTAGACCCTTCTTGGTGGCCAGATGGTTGCAGATTTTGTTTCCAGTTTGGTCCAAGGCTGCAGGTCTACATGACAGGCATAGCATCCAGATGGAAAGTGGGGAAATCTGTCAGTCACCCAGATGTTGACAAACATCTTAATGTCCTGGTATGGTATGGCATTAGCACCACGCATCAATCTTTCCAAGAGACACTAGATCCTGGTTGTTTCTTAAAACCAGTTGAGAGTGGGGAGATTAAAAAGGCAGGGAGCGGGAGTTCCTGTCTGTTGAACAGGACTCTCTTGTGGTGCTTATGGACTGGTGAGTGATGAACTACAAGGATGCAAGCGTCTTCAGGTCCTAATTAAATAATTTATTAGCTCTCTATTAGCCATTACGAATTTTCTGGAGGCAAAAACATTTCCCTGCATAGTCCAAAGAGGAATACATAGGGATCTGCAGGAAGGAATCTATCAGGGCTTGATTCTGATAAATACAGAATCCTAACTTTGGGAAAAGTGGAGAAGGGTTGTGGCATGTGGGTAGACAAGAGGGTCATCGAAATCAAAGAATTTTGTGGCTCACTTTTTCATTCACAATTAAAATTAATGTTGTTTCCAGAATCTTTCTGGAAATATCAGGGAACCTCCAAAAACCATTAGGAGGTGTGACCAAAGAGCTTTTAGGAATTGTTTTGCATAATGAAAAGAGCTAGAATCAGAGGGTCTGGGTTCAAGTCCAACCTCTGATGTCTTGCTACCTTGGGAGGCAACACTTTGCCTCAGTTTCCTCATCTATAAATTGAGGGTATTAAACTAGATGGCCTCAGAGGTCCCTTCCAGCTCTATGTTTAGGATCCTTTATTCACAGGTCTATATAGTCATTTCCCCAAGACTTTGATTCTGTGTGACCTATTGCTCCTCTCTAGGCCCCAAAGAATTTCAGAGTTAGAAGAGTGTGTCAGTATCCACTCAACATCTCCTCTGATAGTAATTTCCCTCATGACATACCTGACAGATTCTGCACTAGAACTGATGAGGGGGCACCTCACTACTCCCCTATTTTAATTGTGGATGGCTCCAACTGCTAGGAAGACACCATAAGTCTGTTGAATGGCAAACACTATCTACATTCTCAAAAAAGAGAAGTGAATAGAGCCTGTAAAATGTAAAATTCTATTTAATGCAATGACTGGTACAAAGAAAGCATTTAATAAATCCTTATTGACTGTCTGATTATTAAACAACAACAACAAATACCCCTCAGGAACTTCTAACCCAAAGAATTAGAGGATTCGAGCTGGTAGAAACAATAGAGTTCATTAGTTCATCTCATTTTCAACTTGAAGAAACTGAAGTGCAGGGAAGGGAAAGGACTTTTCCAAGGTCACACAGATACATTTTCATTTCAGTTCAAAATTTTAGCAATTTTCTTTCTCCAGGAGAATGTAAATGCACTGAAATCAGAGGGGTTTTTTTTTTGCATTTGTCTTCACATCCCCAGCACACTGTATGGTGCCTACCACCTAGAAAGTATTTTATAAATATTGTTAGATCTAATTGAATTAAATCTAAGCTACAATCTGCCCAGATCACCTCATATGGAGATCCATCAGTTGATTTTTTTCCAAATCAACCTGACTTCAACCACTTTAAGAATACCTGAGAATAATAAGAGCAGCCAACATTTCTCTAGGACTTTAAAGATCATAAGTCAAGAATTGGAAGGGACTTTAGAAGTCTACTAGCCCAACCCACTTGGTTTTACAGAAAAGGAACTTCAACCAAAATGACTTTCCCAAGGTAGCAAAGACAGGATTGGAACCCAGATCCCAATATAGCATGTCCCCCCAGCTGTGCTGAAAAGTGATTTATCATGCATCACATGATCAGAGCTTCACAACAATTCTGTGAGGAGTATACTTGAGGCATCATTGTTCCCATTTTACAGATGAATAAGCCAAAGATCAGAGGGCCTTCTTGGGACTTACAGAGGGGTTTGGATCAGAGGAAGGCTTTGATCTACAGTTTTTCTAACTCCAACTGCAGTATATTATCCACTCTATCACCCTGCCTCTTTGAAACCAATCCAGAGAAGAGCCTCAACCCTCTCTTGCAAAAGTTCCAAGCCTTCTACCCCACCCCCACCCCCTGCAGTTTGGAAATCCTGCATTGGGCAACTCCCTACAAGAGGCAAAGGCAAAGGCTGCCTTTAATAATGGGCAACAGGTTTGCCAAAGGCAGGCCTGGGAACTACTGGAGCCTGGAGGAGCTGGCTCCAGCATCGTAAAGGAATAAGGAGAGCTTAAAACAAGGAAAACACAATCCTTCCTTTCAGGGATCTGCATTTGGTTTCTGTTTCATGTTTACTGATTTTTGCTGAGGTGGATGTATTTTCTGAGTGTTTGGGAAGCAATAGATAATAAATATGAAAATGGAGAATAAAGTACCACCAAACTGTAGGAGAAAGAAATGCCACAATCCTTTAAGGCTCTTGGCAAAACCATAACCCTGATGTGAATTAGAGTAAGAGAAAATAGCCAGCAGAATGATAGGTTCTGATCCTGGAGGACAGATGGTGAAACATATTTTCATCCTTTCAGTAGAGACATGGGGGACTACTGGTATGGCATGGTATATACACAGACAGACGCAGTTTCATTGTACATCTGTTTTGTTGAACTGTTTTTACTTTGTTATAAGAGAGTGTTAAATAAGGTTTGGGGGAAAGAGGAGGGGCATTATTAGGAAATACAGGAAGGACTCCAGCTCCACTCCTTCAAAGAGGCTTGTGTTGTGAATTTGGGGGGCAATTCAATCCAACTCGATTAACCAAGCATTTCATTATGTATCAGGATTTGTTTTCTTCTGCCTATCAAGAAGAGTCTTTTATGATTTTATCAATATGCAGGTTACAATCTATCCTTCTCAGCTGATTTCAGTTTAGTGAAGTAATAAAAAGAGTGTCGAATTTTGATTCAGAGGATCTGTGTTTGAATCCTAGCCCTGCCGCTTACCTGAGGCATAACCTTGGGCAATTTACAATCTCTCTGTGCCTCAGTTTCCTTATATTTGAAATGAGTGATTTGCCCTTCTAGGAATATGCCCCAAGAAGGTCGAAGATGACGAAAGGGCCCAAAGATACCAAAATATTCATATCAGCGCTTTAGTTGGAAACAAAGTAGATATCCACCAGCTGGAGAATGGCTAACTAAACAAATTGCAACACATGAATATAGCGAAATATTACTGTGTTGTCAGAAACAAGAAACATGGAACTTAGAAACATCGTTTCATGGACAGCTTTGTGTAAACTGTTGCCAAGGAAAGAAAGCAGAAGGAACTATATATTCCATGACTACAAAAATAAAAAGGGAAAGTATGATGGTGGTGATGAGAACAGCACCAAGGGAATTCTGGGTAATCATAGTGGCCATGAAGAAGAAATGAGAAAATCCACCTTCCTCCTGTCCATGCAGAGGTGGGGGACTAGGAACCTGGATCATTACTTCTACCATTGGTTGAGCTGGTTGGTTTTCTTAAAATTTTTTTAAAAATTTAATTTTGGGAGGAGGGGCTTAGTTGGTTGTGTAGCCAGTGGGGGAGGATGATACTCAGAATTAAAAGTAATGTACGAGTCAGAAAAAGTTATAAAAATTTAATAAATAGAAGGGTCTCATTAGGCTAGATAATGTCTAAGGTCTCTTCCAGTTTGAAATCTATGAGCAAAGATTATCCTTCGTGAAATGCCTCCATCAAAGTCTACTGATTACCTTACTTCTTGTTAGTGTAGGAACCCATGGTGGCTGACCCACATGACTGGAAGAGAATCAGCATGGTACAGAACACAAAATTTGGAGTCAGGGGCCTGGGGTACAATTCCCAGCTCTGACATGTACCACCTTTAGGACCTCTTGACCTCCCTGGCCTTCATTTTTTTCCTCTGTGAAATAAGAGAGAGGGTTAGACTAGGTGGCTTCTAAAGTTCCTTTCTGCTCCTAATCGTTGGTCATATGACTGTCAGGCAAATCATTTCAAATCCTTGAGTTTCTGTTTTCTCATCTCTTCAGTCCGAGAGTTGCACTCTGTGGCTTCTGAGGTCCCTTCCAGATAACTGACTCTATGTTCTCAAGAACCAGGGTTCCCAGCAAGGACCATGCCTTGCTCCCTGCTCAAAGGGCAGCTAAGAGGAAGGCCTGGAATCTCCAAAGCTCATCCTCATGTCACAGTTTATAGTGCAAGACTTTAAAATACTGTGGTAGCTGATTAAACCCCAGAGAAAGGAAAACACTCCTAGGAGAACCCAAAGCCGGCAAGTGCCTAAAGGAGGCCAGAGAAATTCCACTTTTAGCTCCAGGAGGCAATTTATAGGCTCCAGTGTCTTGTGCCATACAATATAAGATAAACATCTGTTGTTATTTCAGTAAACTGAAGTCAGATGTGAAAGGTTCTCTTCAGAGGCATGGTGTTGTGTGAAGGGAAGCACCCACCATCTTTTAATTGGGGGTGGAGATATCCCATGCTCAAAAGGCCAGTAAAGGATTTTAGGAGAGAATTGGGTAAACACTAATAAAACAGAATGATAGCAGAGAAGGTAACCGGGTGACAGCCACAGGCTCCTGACCCAAATCCCAGGCAGCAAGTTCCCATTTAGCAAGCCAAACAAATACTGCCTGAAGATTCCTTGGGTCCCTGATATGACTGTGGAACAAGGAACTGTCATCAGAGACAATATTTGAAACTCTCACATAGTGAAGAGAAAGGTGTTCTTTAGTCTTTCTTGAAGGGTACAATCATGGCATGGGTCTACCTTTTTTCTAAAGGGGTCTGTTGAAATAGTCAGTCCTGAATTTAAAAGCAGTAAGAACTGAGTTCAAATCCTTCATCTGATATCTGATGCAGCTACGTCTGATACATTTTTTGTGACTCTGGACAAGTCACTTAGATTTTCTAGTCCTCAGTTTCCTCATCTGTCAAACAAGGGGCTTGAACTAACTGGCCTCTGGGGTTCCTTCCCACTTTATATCTATGGTCTATAAAATAAAGTTGAGCTCTTGGTCCTTTCCCACTTGAAATCAAAGATCCAATGATGCCAATGGATGGCAAACCCTTCGAGAGCTAAGAATGTCTCTGTTCTCCATTTGTATTCTCAGTTCCTGGAACAGAATCTAGCACAAGGTAGGTGTTTAATCATTGTTGATAAGTGATTGATTGACTGAACCATGAGGGTTTCTGCTTGGATCTCTCAACCTGTGGACTGAAGGAAGAGGTTTGCCTAGGGGAGAAAATGTGCACTGAGGTTGTTGAAGAAAGTCTAGAAGATGCATTATTCAGAGAGAGAGAGAGAGAGAGAGAGAGAGAGAGAGAGAGAGAGAGAGAGAGAGAGAGAGAGAGAGAGAGAGAGAGAGAGAGAGAGGAAGAGGAGGGGGGGAGAGAGTGTGTATTTAATCTAAAGTGACTCATCTTTAGAAGAGAATTGACGAGTAAGCTCTCAGACAAGGAACTGCATTCAGTGACTGAAGGCATGTTTTGGAAACTTGCATTATTATCACTCAAAAGCCCCCAACCTAGTTCAAATCACTATCCCCTTTTCATCTGGATTACTGTAGTGGTCTCCTGGCTTCCCCTCTCTCCACTCTCAAATGCACTCTCCATTCAAGTACCAAAAGCCTCCCAAAGCCTAAGTCTGACCATGACACCCTCTCAACTCAAGAACCTTCAAAAGCTCCCTATTGCCTCTAGGATAAAGTATATAAGCACCTCAATTTGGCATTTAAAGTCCTTCATAAACTGGCTTCATCTACTCGATGCTCAACCAACGTAGACATTCCTACCTTCCTGAACATGCTGTGCTCTCTCACCTCCCTGGCTTTGCTCACCCTTTGCTATTTGCCAGGAATATCCTCCCTCCACTAGCATCCACCTGTATTGCCTACCAATCCTTTAAATGTTAGGATTTAAATCTAAAAGGGACCTTAGAGTTCATTTAGTCCAATTTCCTCATGTTACAGGCACAGATGCTGGGGTTCAAATGTCTTCTCTCTGGTGACACCTTTAATGATCCCCTTGGTAAGCAATGACTTTGTCCTTTGGATATCACTTAGTACTTACTTCTGAAACTATCTAGGGCTAATATCATGTAACATTGTGTATTATTAGCATTGATTGTCTATCCACCCATCCATTCATCTCTCTCTCTCTCTCTCTCTCTCTCTCTCTCTCTCTCTCTCTCTCTCTCTTTCTCCACCCACTCCATCTATCTATCTATCTATCTATCTATCTATCTATCTATCTATCTATCTATCTATCTATTTCCTCTACTGGGCAGCTAGGTGGGTAGTCAATAGAGTGCCAGGCCTAGAGTCAGGAGGGCCTGAGTTCAAATCTAGCCTTAGACATTTTCTAGTTGTATGATACTGGGCAAGTCACTTCACCCAGTTTACCTCTGTTTCCTCATCTGTAAAATTAGTTGGAGAACAAAATGGCAAATTACTCCAGTATCTCTGCCAAGAAAACCCTAAATGGCGTCAAGAAAAGCCAGACAGGATGGGAAAGGACTCAAGAAACATTCCTTCACTGGCCTACTGAAAAAGTTGCAGGAGAGCAGGGGCCACACTGTATCTAAACTTTGTATCTCCCCAGTACTTAGTGCTTCTCAGTAAATATTTTAGAATGAATGAAATGAATGAGCATGAGAACATATCAATAGAATGAATAAATCAATGAATCATGAATAAATCAATGAATCATGAATAAATCAATGAATAAAATAAATGAATGAATCAACAAGTATATAAATAAAAGCATATAAATCAATAAATAATATAAATTGGCAGATAAAAATAACAAATTATTTCAAGTGATAATTTCACAATTATTTATATTAATCTACTTTTCTCTCCTTTGCCTGGTATGTTCAACATAATTTCTCATCCAAAAATGAATCTTCTTTGAGGACACAACCAAATAACTTTTTTTTTTTCTTGGAATAACCAGTGTCTGGTATAACTAGTTTAATGCTTGGCACATTTTTCTCTAAACTAGACCTGTTATTTCTTTATTGTGGGAGTTTCCCCTGAGAAAACTCCTTCTACCAATGTTAGTCAGTACCTTCTCTCCAATTTGTAGGATTGGTTATCGCAAGTGAGGTGACTTGTCCAGGGTTCTATTGCTAGTGAGTGCCAAAAATAGAATTTTCTTTAACTTTTGTCTTCATGACTCAGAGGTCGACTCTGTTTATGACATCATTCTCCTTCTCAGGCCTAATGTGATTAATAAAGTCTTATTAAATGAATCTAAAACCTTGTGCTCTTTTCCCTACCAGCACTGGAGTGTTTTCTGACCAAGTGAGGGTAGACTCAAGTAAAGCAAACAATATTTAAGAAGTTCCTATTTGTAGCACACTAAAACCTAAAATAAAGGTAAAATTTCCAGGGGTTGTACAATAACTCAGTGGAACCACAATGAAAGGGGGATTTTGCAGGATGTCAGGAGCTATGCTCCCTCCTAGTTTTCTTTCCTCCATGCAAACGAGCTCTAGACCAAACACAGAGCCTCAGATAAAGAAAGGGCAATCTGTCACCCATGTCCTATCCCAGGTGTGCTTCTGTTTGAATTAGGAAATCTCCATGCAGAACAGGGGTGATTGAACAACACACATTTTACAGTCCAAGTTATGTTAGGAGGCTGAGAACACATGGACCTCCAAATATGAATCAGGACCAACTGTTCCAGTTAGCTCACTCAGAATGCCCACCTCCACCAAAGCACACAAATTTGCTCCTGAAGGAATTGTCTTTTCAGATCAGATCCTCCAAATCCCCATCAATAGCTCTATGATGCAAAGTTGAATTGAGTGGCATTGAATATAGGCCATGTTGAGTTTGGAAAGGACCTTAGAATGAAGATCCTAGAAAATCAAGCCTCACAGGAACATGAGCTAGAAAGCTTGGGGAGGATTTAGAACATCATGGCACAGCTGGAAGGGCACTTAGAACAGGGGATGACAGAGCTGGGAGGGCCCTTATAACAGGGAATGCCAGAACTAGGAAGGCTCTTAGAGCAGAGAATGTCAGAGATAAGGAGGACCCTTAGAACATGGAATGTCAGATCTGGGAGAATCCTTAGAACACAGGATGTCAGAGCTGGGAGGGCCCTTAGAACACTGAAGGTCAGAGCTGGGAGGGCCTTTAGAACAGGGGATGTCAGAGCTGGGAAGGCACCAATAACATAAAATATTAGCATTACCAGGAATCATCAACTCCAATATTCTCATTTTATGTATGAGCAATGTAGTTCCTAAAAGGAGGAAATTAACTTGTCCGAGGTCTCCTAGAGGAGACCTTATATAGCAAAGCCTAGTCTAAAAATCATTTCCCATGCCTTAACTCACTGTGCTGCTGCATTTTAGAAGAATGAGTCTTGGGTACAAAGAAGTAAACGCCACCATTTTCACCAACCAGCCTACAAATTCTAATTGAGTCAAATTCTGGGTTTCGAATAGGATTGCCTTACCTCCTACTGAAAAAGATCTGCCACTGGAAGCAGATGTGTGAACAGAAGTATTCACCATCTCCACATCTTTGTCTGGGCACTACTACATCCTCCATGATGAGCTACTGTAGCCAGAGAACATTCTGGAAACTTCTTATTCCTAAGAACTCATCCCTAAGAACAAGTGTAACCAGGGGAAGATTATGAGTGCCCATCCACTAAATTTGCACTGATGTATATACACACAAGCCTGAATGTTAGCTACAAGGATCAAATGCAAGAGGGTAAATACTGGAGACTTGGACTGTACCTTCCTTGAAGGCAGAGGCTGAGGCTTGATTTTAATCCTTATGTTCCCCATATGTGGCTTGACAAATGCATTCATGGGAGATGGAGAGAGACCTTAGAGGTGATTGAGTCAAACCTCTTCATTTTACAGATGAGAAAACAGGCCCAGGCAGGACTTAACTCACTTGGTCATGGATCGAGAGCTGGAAAGGACCAGAAGTCATATAGTCCAACTTCTTAATTTACAGGTAAGGAAATGTAGCCCCATAAAAGGGAAGTGACTGCTCAGGATCACACAGCTAGTGTCTAAAGCAGGATTTGGACCTAGACCTTCCTGATTCCAGGTACAACCTTTCCCCCTACCCCTATTCTTTCTGATACAGAGGCGGTGGTAGAAGTCAAAAATATTTGTTCATTAAACAAAAGGAAGGAGTGCTGGTGGGAGATTGGAGTGAATGGGAATTAAATTCAGAAGTTCTAGAAAAGCTATTGAGGTAGGGTGAGGTGGGTTGTTTTTCTGGGGCTTTAAAAAGTTTGATCTTTTAAGTAAAACCAAGAGGGATCTAGGCTTTAAGGTGAGAACATGGGGTCTGGATGCAGAAAGCTTGCTCTGGGTTGCAAGCCCTGTTCTGCTTGCCAACCTGTGGCATCTCGGGCAAGTCCTCCTAGCACCCATACTCCCTAATGGAAAGAGGAGGGTAGAACTGATGATTCCTTGTAGCTCTCATGTTCTATGTTCTAGGGCCCTCCCAGCTCTGACATTCCTGTTCTAAGGGACCTCCCAGTTCTGAAATTCCCTGTTATAAAGTCCCTTCCACCTCTGACATGTTAGATTAAAAGTATAATATTCCTAGCTTTTGAACTTCTTTAAGTTGAGCAAGACAATTCCCCATTTGGGGCCTCAGTTTCTCTATCTATAAAATAGAATATTCATTAGACTAGATGACCAGCTTTTTGGAGGGCAATGGGGTTAAGTAACTCGCCCAAGGTCACATGGCTAGGTTTTTTGTTTGTGTGTGTGTTAAGTATCTGAGGTCAGATCTGAACTCAGGTCCTTCTGACTCCATGCCCAACGCTCTACTCACTGCGCCACCTAGCCGCCCCCCTTTATTTTTTTTAATCTTTTATTCTAAATTTAAACACCAAAAAGTCATGGCCATACCTACAAACACAGAAAGATAGTTGTATATGAAACTGTGAATCTTCATTTTCCATTACTTTCATTTAAAAAAGAGAACAGAATAAATTCCATACTTTGCTCTCATACCTGTCCTGCTGGACACCTAATTTCTAATAAAACAAATTTGAGAAACAATTTCTTCTCTTTATGTCCCTCTTACTTCTCAGATCTTTCCCCAAATCCTAGTCCCAAAAAGTAGAAAAGAAAAAAAAAGTCACGGAAACATTTTCTTTTATGCATAGAAGAGAAGAAAAGGAAACTCAGAAGGAGACACAGACAACCAGCAAGATACTTTGAATCTAATGTGTTGGATGTATACTTATAAAAAGCAAGTTGCATGTAATGGGAGTTTAGGTGGATTGTTTGTATTTGGTTGGTTGGTTTGCTTTTTTTAGCAATTGTCTTTTTTTTTTTTTGAGGGGGGAATGCAAGACAATTAGGGTTAAGTGACTTGCCCAAGGTCACACAGCTAGTTAAAGCAATTGTCTCTTTTCTGTTCTTTGTGGAAATGATCATGTCCCTTGGTATTTGTTAAATTCAGGATAACCCAATTTAAAAATAAAATTGAAAGGAAAAAAAATGTACCTCCCACCCTTTGTTGGCTACATTCTCGACTGTGGATGTGGAATACTGTAAATGCCATCAGACTCAGTCATAGTGTTGGCTGGCTTGACTGACCCATCTTTTTAGAAAACATCTTTAATGTTTGTTATAAGGGAAGACTTATTGGGTAGAGGAGAGGGAGGGATTATTAGGATATGGAGGTGATGATCAAAAGTGGTTGGGAGGGAAGAATATTAAATAGATGAAAATAAACCAAAAGTAAATTTCAATGCAGCCAAAATTAGAGCACCTTCAAGGGAAGGAAGGGAGGGAGGAGTGCCCCCAGTCACACAGCACTTCAAAATGGTGCTATGAATACGTAAATGGAAGAGTAACATTAAAAGTTTAAACGTTATAACCCCTCACTCTGCTCTTGTTATCTGGCATAAAGAGGTGACAGAAATAACATGACAGAGAGGGATGAGGAAAGAACAGAAAGGGCAGGATGAAGGCCAGAGGGCAGTGAAATCCCTCAAGGGGCTGGAGCAAAACCCAGCTTTAGGAGAAATACTAGCTGGATCTTTGCACAACCAGCAAGGGCCAAGTGCACTCTAATGCTCTGAACTTGGAGAAAGGCTAGCAAGCATTTATGTAGTCCTTGGGCTGATCCCCAGAAAACTGCTGTGTTCATGATCTGGAATTTGATTTCCAAAATCATCTCAAGGGTGATTTAAAAAAAAAAGTGAGTTGTCATGGCAGGATATAAGTGATACATACATACACCAACCAATTGTTCATTTGTGTCTGACTCTCCATGACCCCATTTGGGATTTTCTTGGCAGACATACTAGAGTGGTTTGCCATTTCCTTCTCCAGATCATTTTACAGATGAGGAAATAAAGGCAAATGGGGTAAAATGACTTGCTCAGGGTCACACAAAGATACTGCAGGCAAATGGGGTTAAGAGACTTCCCCAGGGTCACACAGCTGGTAAGTGTCTGAGGCTGGATTTGAATTCAAGTTTTTCTGATGCCAGGCTTTATCCACTGTCCCACCTAGCTTCCCCACATACATATACATACAATTCTTAATTTATTTTTAATTTTTTCTTTGTTTATTGTAAACCATCTCTGTTATTAAAATAAACTTCTAACATTTTTTAAAAGCATGAGTTCCCTCTTATGGTTGGGCATAGAGGACAGAACACAAGAATTGGAGTCAGAAAGAACTGGGCTTAAATCCCACCTCAGACATGTACAAGCTATGTGACTGGGCAAATCCCTTACCCTTCCTGAACCTCCGTTCTGCCTTTTTTTAAAGTGGAAGTAATAGTAGCAACTATTTCAGAGGGTTCTGGAGAAAACTAGATGAATTCAAATATATAAAAATATGAAATATTATTATTAGGAATTAAATTGTTTGCAAAGAACTGAGACCCTGCCCTTTGACCCTGATTTGAGGTAACTTTCACCTAATTCAGGAAGCATTCTGTCTGTAAGAATCATAGAACCAGCCTGGAAAGGGCTCCTGCTTTTTCTGTTCCTCACTGTTCAACCAAACACCAGGAGAGATGACAGAATCTTGGCCAACACTAAGAATTGCTGATATCATTTCAAATACAAGATTTCTTGCTGTTCAGAAGGATTGGTTATCTTGCTGAGGTTCTTTTTTTCAATCATAGAAATTGGAAAGTAAGAAACTTGATTTTAAATTTCCAGCTTTCAATGCCTCCAAAGCCCTTGAATTTTGACCCTTTTAACTTCAGAGTGCTGGAGGAAGCCAGAAGATGGGGGTTCAGCTTCTACCTTGGACACATAATAGCTTTGTGACCCTGGGCATATCATTTCACCTCATCACCTTCCATTTTCCCTATCTGTAAAATGGATGTGATATAGTACCAACCTCACAAGGTTGTTGTGAAAATGAGACAAGGTAAAGGATGTGAAGTTCATTTGTGAACTTGGGAGTACTACTTAAATGTGCTTTTATTATTGGTATTGTAAAGAATATAATAAAAACTGCATTTGTTATTCAGAACCCTCTAACCTTGTCTGTGGTTTAAGGATAAACTAAGGATTAAGCATACGTATTAGTAGCAATATACATTGCTACTAATGTATATTATATATACACACATACATTGCTACTAATGTATATTATATATACACACATACATTGCTACTAATGTATATTATATAGAGACACATACACATATGTCTGTATACATGAATGATGTCCCCAAAGTATATAGATATACTTCATATAAATACTTACATATGTGTACAAACATATATATGTGAATAGTTACACATACAGGCTTGTATACACATGCCTAGTCCCTATGTCCCATGCAGACATAGGGACGAATGTATGAAATCACTGGTATAGAGAAGTCCCAGGTGAGAAAACTACCTCTTCCAATGAAGATTAACATTTTCTTTGCAATTTATGCTCAGGTGCCTAGAGCACTGAACAGCTAATTAACTTGTCTAAGGTCACATGGCCAATATAATGTCAATAGGTGTCAGGATTTGAACCCAGATCATTCTGACTCCAAGACACTATACCAGTCTGCCTTTCTATGTATATATCCTTATATGTGCATTTCTATCCTATGGAGGATATTATACTATACTATTATTACTCCTATGACTCTTACTACTATTATTAGTACTACTACTACCGCTACTGCTACTTTTATTACTGCCACTTCTACTATTAATACTACTACTTCTATGATGATACTACTGCTACTTATACTATTACTACTAGTAACTAAAATTTGTATAGCACCTACTCTATGCTCAACACTTTACAATTATTACCTCATTTGATCCTCATAACAACCCTGAAAGGTAAATATTATTATTATTCCCATTTTACAGTTGAGGAAAGTGAGGCAAACAGAGGTCGAATGAAATAGTATGGAGTGTCTGAGGCCAGTGCTCTTTTTACTATACCATAATATATGTGTTTGCATCACACATATATGTGTGTATACACACATACACATAATAAGGGGGTATCTAAGAATTATATGAAATACGTATGTATGTATATATGTATGAGATCATAATAATCCAATCTAGAGCCCTATGTATCTGATTGATCGTAGAGTCTCAGAGCCATATGAAACTATAGAGGTCACTGCTCCCTAGGGTCATAGATTTGGAAATAGGATTGACTGCAGTCATCTAGTGCAATCCCCTCATTTGATAGATTGATTACAAGAATATATAGGATGATGGTCCTAGAACTGGGAGGATTCTCAGAGATCATCTAGTACAACCTGCTTGTCTTTATAGATGGGCAAACTAAGGCCCAGAGAAGTTGATGGGTTTACCCAGTAGTACCTGGCAAAGTTAAGATTTGAAACCAAGTCCTCTGACTCTGGCTCTGAATCCATTACTCTTTCTTCAGTCCTGAGAAAGAGTATGAGAAAGGGCCAGATGTGTGCTATGGAGGGAGTGGGGGATAACAGGAAATATACTTCTCATATCCAATCAACAGAAAGTTAGAACAGTCTGAAAAGGACAAAAAAGGATCAAAGGGGAAGTATATTAGATCTGAGACCTGAGTAGGTTGCAGCCAGATTGTGATGGGTCTTCTGATCAGTGTAATGAATTTTTGATGTGTACGAGGCAAGGGAAAAGGATTCTCTCACAGTCACACAGCTCAGTAACAACAAGAGGAGAAACAAGAGATCCCAAATATGTGTTAGAAAAATGAGTGGAATTATGAAGAGCAGAAGCTTTCACTCCATTCTCCCTCAGGAGATTGGGTTTGGGAAGCTAACAGGATCTCTGCAGCCTTGGGCTACGGGAGTTTGCTCATTTGCCCTGCTGACACATCCCTTCCCTCCTCCCTCTCCTTTTTATGGAGGTGAATTATACTGTGTTTAGGTTGTGGAATTGCACAACCTAATTGCCTTGCTACTGGAAAGTTCAGTAGAGTTCTCACTTTTCACATGAATCTCAAGGAGAGAGTTCATTCCTTCAAATTTTTTACCATTTTTATGAAGTATGCAGATAATTAGGCGATCACAAGCAAATGAAGATGAGGATCATTTGGCCCCTCAAATGGGATATCTTTCTAGTAAGCAAGAAGACAACCAGCTAAAAGGGGGAGAACTGGACTCCAACCTTCCCAAGAAGGGAATTTGATTTTGGTAAACTCTCTTGATTTGTTTAGTGACTGTCCCAAACCCTCTGAGCAGATGGATAGGAGCTGTGCATCTCTATATACTAGTCCTTTGGGCCAGATTTATGGGGGAGAGGCCATGTCCTGTCTCAAATCAAGCCAGGGACCTGGCTTCCAATGGTGCCACTTACTGCTAATGTAACGTTAGGCAAGTAAAGAAATCACATTGGTCTTCAGTTTCCTCATCTGTAAAATGTTGGGGTGGGAGAAGGTGGGGAGGTAGATTAGATGATCTCTAAAGAGTAGAGCTCTGTGATGTGTGTATACGTACACACAACACACATGTATACACACATACATATATACATATATATACACATACACATATAAATAAATTGTATTTGTTATTCATAACCCTCTAAAATTGTCTATAGTCTGAGTCAACACACTGAGGAGCAAATATATGTATTAAAGTGTATATATGTATACATATGTATATATATTACATGTGCAACTAATAGATATATTACATACATGGGCACATATAAATCTATATGTACATATGTGTGTGTACCTTAGATACACGATGCACATGTGTCTCCATAATGCAGATATGTCTGTGTAGCAGTGTATATATGCATACATGTACTGCACCCTGTGCACAAGCACATATATGCCTTTTATACTTACTTTGCCTCATTAACATTTTCTCTATCACTTTCTTGCATCTAGTCAACCAATACAATATATCAAGCCCTGATTTGTAGTCCTTCCTTATTTTGTGTTCACATTGAAAATTTAACAATCATCTCTCCTGAGCTCATATGAACTGTTTTGTGTGTGTGTGTGTGTGTGTGTGTTTGTGTGTGTGTATGTGTAAGGGGCATGGGGAGGTTCCAGTTAGACATTGCTTTGAAAAAGTTCTAAGTTGTCCTTGTCTGCTCCTGCTTCTGAGTCTGATTCAAGATAATTGGCCCTATCCAAGCACAGTGGGGCAATGAGAGGTCAAGATCAGGAGGCAGGAGAATTGGGTTCAAATCTACCTTCAGACACTTCCAGAACTACATGATCATAAGTAATTTAGCCCCTTACTGTCTTGGTTTGCTTATCTATAGAATAGGGATAATGCTAGGACCTGCTCCAAGAAATTGGAGGATCACAGGATTTGGAGCTTCGAAGGACCTCAGCGTTCATCTACTCCAACCCCCTTGTTGTGCAGAGAAGGAAACTATGGTCCAGAGGTCCAAGGTCATAGGATCCTATATCTAAAGCTGGAAGGGACTTCAGAGGTCATTTAATCCAACTCCCTCATTTTCCAGAGAGGACTTGCCCAAGGTGATGTAGTAAATGGCAGAGTCAGGATTTGAATCCGTGTATTCAGCTCCCAAATCCACTGCTCTTTCCAGTGTGCCCTTCAAGTCATCCAAGAGCTTTGGTAAATTTAAAGTGCTGGATTTGTGCCAGGAATGATTGTCATGGGGATGCCACCTAATCCCCTCAGGGCATCAATTCCATTCTCTTTAAAAATGAGAATTAAAATACTTTCAGTAAATCAGTGGGTTGTTAGGAAGAAACTGTTTTGCAAACCTTAAAGCATCATACAAGTGGGACCATCATCATCATCATAATCTCAAATCTTTTGGAACTGCATCAAGTAGAAAGAGAAACACAACAGAGGAAATCAGGACAACGATACACAACGCAACCTTGGAGAACATTGTTCCATATTCTGCAACACCACAAAGAACTAGCATTACTGCTGGAAAGTTTTTAGTCTCCTGCCATCAGCCTATTTCTGGTCAAGATGGAATTACTAAAATGCCTCCTTCCATTTGGAAGAAAAGTGGGGGTCTATTGCTGCAGAATATTGCATATGCTGTTGGACCTGGTTGCTGAATCAGTTGTTTTTGTTTTTATTCCACAATAATCAAAACTCAGTCAATCTCTTTGGTTTTGTTGAAACCACTCTGCAAAGCTGTCACTTGGTTTTGCTTAACTGTTTTTTTCTTTGTTTCCTAATAGGTTTCATTTCTGGGGCAGGGGTGGAATGGGGTGATTATTTTGGAAAATTGCTATGATGTAAGAACAATAAAATGAAACAAAACAGAAAGTCAAGATTCAACTCTACCTAATTTCTCTCTACATGGTGTAGTGATATTTGAAGTAAGAGAACCTGAGTTTAAGAACTATCTCTACCCCTTATGTGCATGATCTTAATTAAGTCATTTCACTTCTGAGTCAGCTTCTTTCTCTGTAAAATGAAAATAATGGACTAAATGAACTTTAAGGTTCTTTATTCTAGGAGTCTATGGTATATTATGACAAAAACTAATAGATTTTCACAAAGTGTCCCTCTACAAGAAGGGTTCTTAACCTGGAATCTTCGAACTTGAGATAGATAGATAGATGATGGATGGACAGGTGAATAGAAGGATGGGTGGATAATGAATAGATGGGATGAATAAATAGATAGACAGGTAGATAAATAATAGAAGGGTGGACAGATGGGTGGGTGGATAGATGAATGGATAGATGGATGAAGAGGCAGATAGATAGATGGATAGACAGATGCATAGATAAGTACATAGATAACTATTTCAGTGTATTTGTTTTCTTTTGTAATCCTGTATATTTTATAACATATATATTAAAACATGGTACTGAGAGACTTCAGAGGACACTGCTCATTTCTATGGTACCTACCAGCTTTACATGAGTGATTCTTGGGGAAAATAATGTATTAGAAGATGGGAAGACAAAAGTGGCCTCTCTAGATTGTCTCCTGAGTTCCATTAACTGCTCCCATGTGTCTCTCTGTGGACTTTCCATACTGAACAGATTTCCACTCAAAGTTATTTCAGAGCTCTCCCTACCAAAGCCTGAAACACACATATATGTATGAATGGACACACACACACACACACACACACACACACACACACACACACAGAGAAGGTTCTGGCTGAGCAATTTCCTTCCATTCTCTACTGCCAGTGGAGAAGGTCATGTCATTGGGAATGCCAGGATACCCCCCTCAAGACACACACACACACACACACACACACACACACACACACACACACACTCCCTAGGGCTATTACTAATAAGGAGAGGGCCCTGACTATTTATTCTGGGTCTCTTCATGGAAACTTGGTGAGGAAATCCAGGCTGTTATACCTCCCAAGCCCCCCTTCCCTCCAATCCAATAAAAATATTTGCATAGGTCATAAAAATAGCTCAGCTCCACCAGTCAGGCCCTCAGACAATCAGGTCCAGTTTGAGGCAGAATATGGTTTCCTGTCAATGCTAAATGTGGCCTTGCACTCAAGGAGAGTCAAGGAGCTGCCAAGGCCTCCAGTTCCCTATCTGTGTACACACAGAACCCATGGAACAACTCTTATGTGTTTGCACATGACATGTATGTACAGAGTAGGGAATATCCTCAAATGGTAGGCATAGCCCAACTGGACACCCTGGTCCACCTACGCTGGATGTCCTTGGGTGATGATCATCAAGTTAATAGACTCATTGATCAAGGGCTGGAAGGAAACTCATAGGCCAACTTGTCCAACCCCTTCATTTTACAGATGTGAGGAAACTGAGGCCCAGGAAGTCTAAGTGGCATGTCCAACCTTTATGAATCTAGTAAATGCCTAAGTTAGGATTTGAACTCTAGACTTCCTGCTCCAAGTCCAGCTGATATTCCACCATACCCTAGTTGCCTCTCTAATGTTACCTCTTCATATGGGCAAACCAGTTCCAAACCCAGTTTCAGACTTGAGATATGAGATGAACTGACTCACTTCCATTCAATGCAATAGACAATTGTTAAGTTGAGTCCTTATACCAGACGTTGCTGGGGATGGAAAGACAAGGGATGTAACATTCTACTAACATCTAAAACTCAGCTCTCTATCCTCTGGGGAGACTTTTGACTCTCCATCACCAGGTTGCTGGGTCTCTTTACTTTCTCTTAAATCTAAAGCCATTTCAGAAGGGTTATTGTAGGAAACCGAGGGAAGAAGATATTTCCAAAGGGATCTGCTTCCTTTGCTACTGCCAAGATACAAAGGGAACTCTCAGTGACAGATCTTAAGAGCTGGAGAAGGTCACTGGCACTGTCCACTTTCCTTGTGACCCTGAAGTAGGAAATTCAGCAAGAGCAGACCAAAGTTCAGTTTCCACTGGAAACATTGGGAATGAACCAGAATTACAGCCCCACTAATCTCCAAGTACAGCCTCAAGCCTTGGATTACATTTTTCTACATGTCCTAGCCAGCCCAGTGAGGTAAGCTCTAGGGCTCCCTGGGTGAAGGGAACTCTCCCACTGCCCTGAGATTCCGCGCCCATCTTAGGTCAGAAGTTCTGGCCATAGAATAGGCAAACAGCTCATTGCCCCTTCTGCAGGTTTCTGAAACCTGCATTAAAGTGGAGTGGATAGATACACAATAATCAAAGGCACTGGGCCAAATTCCCCTCTTCAGCCTAGACTCTTCATTCCCAGACAGACACTTAAGGAACCCACTTGTTCCTGGAAACCCAGGGGCTAAAAAAGCACCTTATTTCCATCATCCCTTCCTCATGGGAGGTATGATCCCTCCTTTTGCTGAGGAGTGCAGGTGGGGATACACAGAAGTTTTCCATGATGTCATGACCTCAGACATTCTGAGCTCTCCTCAAAGACCACCCTGGAATTTCTACCTTCACTAAACCCAGAGGGTTGCTTACTTTAAGAAGAATAGGGTCCCCACCCTATTCTGCTTATAGAATCCCCCCACCCCAGACTGCTTCTCCCCATATCTTCCCAGTCAATATTTGGAAATTAGATAGAAGCTGGTCCTTTGGAATTGGATTCACAAGGTTTCAGTGGTATAGACTAAATTGAGCTAAGAGGGCTCAGCTTGAACTCTGGGAGATAAAGGTAGATGGTTCTCCAAGAACTATCAAACTATCTTAATCACTTCTCCCTAAAACAGAATGCCTAGTAGAATGTAAGCTCTTTGAGGGTAAGGGGTATTTTGTTTTAATTTTTTTAAGTTTTGTTTTGTCTTTGAATCTCTAACAGCCTAGCCCAGCATCAATTTAATAAATACTATGGAGCTAGATTGAATGGGAAAGCCATCACCCTTCCTCCTGTCTTAGCTAGCAGGAGTAGGGGTGGAGTTAGGGAAACTGGCTTTCAAGTAAGCCCCCAAGTTGAGGAGAAATATTATTCCATTTTCTGGTGGATCAAGGATTGAGGATTCTTTGTCCAAAGGAGTGAGGCAGAATTCTTTTCTCGAGCCCAGTCCCTCTTACAATGTAACACTCTGTTTGGTGGGCCAAGGAGGGGGATTTCTCTAGGGGGCTGGCAGAATCCAGGCCCCTGGTAATGCACTTCTGATACCCACTCTAGCCCCCAACCTCCTCCCCGGTTCCCTTTGAACGAGGCTAGTCTGTCAGGGTCGGGAGGCAACTTAAAACCCCCTGGTAAAGGGAGAAGTTAGAGGAGGTGGGGGTTGTGGGGGTGGGGAGAATGATCCCTTATCAAAACTGCCAGCAGAGAGGTCTCAGGTGGTGTAGTAGGGATGGCCCCAGAACACCACGTCTAGCCCAGTAATTAGCAGATGAGATTCAGTAACAAACAGGAGCTTTTAGCAGCTCAACCTAACCTTTGGAGGGTAAGATTAACACCTCGATGGGGGAAAATTTAGAACCCAGAGGCCCCTTTTGGCTTGGTGATTCTGGAATTCCCATCTATGAAACAGGAGAGCCACTCCTAGGTAGACTCTCTGCTCAAGCCCAGAATTTCTATACACTTTCATTTTTTCTACTCAAAGGTCTTTTTCCTCTTCTTTCTTTCTATCTTTTGTCTAGAAGGATGGACAAGAGATTATATAGCTATTAACACACACATATGCAGTATAGAATGTAATTTTAAGTATTTGGAGAAAAGATATCTCCTAGCCTCTAAGAAATTCCATTTTAGAGTTGTCCAGTTTCTTTGTGTTTTGTCAAAATATGAAACATATATAATGCATGTGTTCATATGTATGTATGTATATCCCCATCACAAATGGAATCCTCAGTGCTCGGGTTACTGTGGCTTAGATGAGGCAACAGAATATATCCCTCTGCCTGAGAATATACAAGAAGCCATTCTTCCCCCATTCCAGGCAAATAACCTGTCTCTTTGTCTCCCTGAAATGTTCCATCCCACTTGCCCACAATGGCTAGCTACATCCAAGATTTGGGGATGCAGAGTAAAAGCAACCAGCATAACCATTTTCCTACCGAGAAAATATCATGATCTCACTTCCATGGGGTCTGACAATATACTAAGGAAAAATGTGGCAATGTGTCTTCTTACATATGAGGCTAAGGGTTGAAGACATGGAAACACAAAAAGCTTTGGACAGAGAATCTTTTTTTTTTTCTTTTTGGAGGGCCATTGGGGTTAAGTGAGTTGCCCAGAGTCACAGGGCTGGTGTGTCAAGTGTCTGAGGCTGGATTTGAATTCAGGTCCTCCTGATTCCAGTGCCAGTGCTCTATTCATTGCACCACTTAGAACTCCCCTGGACAGAGAATCTAATGTATTCTATTTTATGGGAAGCCTGGTGACAGACACCTGTGATCTCATCACTATGGAGACTTCCTAGGTTTGGAAACTTTCCCCACTAATTCATGCAGGTATTTCACTTTTCATTAAGGCAATGAGGGATTGCTTGCACATGGTCATGCAGACAGTAGCAGTAATTGACTATTTGGTAATAGGTCATTTAGTCTACTCCCCTCAATTTTATGTCATAAGAAAACTGAGGTACAAGGAGGTCAAGTGAATACATACTTTAAGATCACACAGATAGTAGATGTCAGAAACTAGTTAGCAATCAAGGTCCTTTAACTATCCCCCAAACAGTGATCTTTTCACTCTACAATGCTAAAGAAGTATTTGGATCCAGGTTTTCAAGAATTCAGAGTCAGGGGTCCTGGGTTCAAATCTTAACTTTAGCTGTATGACGTTCAGCAAATCATTTCCTCTCTTTTTGGCTTCAGTTCTTTTTCTGAAAAAAAATGAAGGATTTGGTGAAAAGCAAAATGAAGGCATTGGACTTTTTGATACTCTTATACTGTCCTAACCACACAGCCACTCTGTTTCCCAAGGTATTCCAATGGATCTCATTTTCTTTTTAAAGTTCCTTATTAAAACGAGATCTCAGGGACTAAAGTTCTTTCAGAGCAAATATATATATATATATATACATATATATATATCCATTTTTGATATCCTTTCTTCTTATAATATACCTAAATAAATAATTAACTTTTAGCTTTACTGTTGAGGTGTTTCCTTAATAAAGGGGAGAGGGCAAGTGACTAGCTAGATAGAGATAGATCAGGGGATGGGGAAGACAAAGTCTGGTTGTAAATTCTCCCAATGTGCTTTGACACCATTTGTAGCCCGTCACTCACTAGCTTTCTGCTTAGCCCAGGCTGGGAACTGAATACTCTATTCAGAAAGGCACTCACCCTAAATGTTATTGCAATTTAATATTTTCACACACAGACACATCATTATCTGGGAATCTGACACCAGGACGATAATTCTGTAATTTTTCAAGAAGGCCTATTTTTTTTCTAGATGTGAGCTCTGGGGCACAAGATTATCCAAACAGTCCTCCTTCCCCCAACCCACTTCATTTCTTGTTTCAGGGGTTGTCTATTAAAGACAACACACATTCATGAATGTCAGTGAGATACAATGGTTAGCTCCCTGGACTTGGAGTCAGAAAAACATAGATTTGAATCAAACTTCTGATATTTCCAAGCTGTGTAACCCTAGGGAAAATGCTAAATCATCTCAATCTCAGTTTCTTTAAGCGGCAAAATAGCCCCTACCTCACAGAGAGATTGTAAACAGTCAAATGAGATAACATGGGTTAAGGGCTTTGCAACTTCAGTATTAACTATTACTATTAACCCTTTACTGTACCATTTCTATAAGCATAGAATACTCTTGGCCAGCCCACTACAGTTTTGCCTGGGATTGGGGCTTGGTATCAGCATTGGCATGATATGATATTATGTGAATCACCATTTTAACCATGGTCTGGAACCAAATGGCATTAACAGCATGTTTCTAGGCACAGTAGAAATCTATATAAAGCATTGGACCTGCTATTTGGAAGAACTAAATTCCCATGCTGCCTCAGACCCTTCTGCACATAAAAGACTATATGTACGTATATACATACATACACACATACACACATGTGTATATATACATCCACACATATATACATACATATGTGTGTGCATGTGTATGTGTGTATGTATATGTGTGTATATATCTACTTTTATCTATCTCTCCATCTATATGTAAAATTTGGTGATCTCAAAGAATTAGAAGTAAAATGGGCACCCATCAGTTGGGAAATGGTTGAATAAATTATTGTTTATAACTGTAATTAAATATTATTGTATCCTAAGAAGTGTGGAAAATTAGGGATTCAGAGAAATATGGGAAGACTTAAGGTCATAGATTTTAAATGGAGAGAGACCTTAGAATTCAACCAGCCCAAAATTATCCTTATACAGATAAGGAAACTGAGGCTGAGAGAAGTTTAAGTGACTGGCCCAAGGTCATTTAGTTAGTGAGTATCAAAACTGGGATTTGAACTCAGGTGCCCTGCTACCAAATTCAGCTCCCTTTCTACCACTGGCTCTGCTGCCCTAATGGAGAGAAAAATAAGAAGAAACAGAACAATATATACCTAGTACATAAATACCCTCCCAGTAATGTCAATACAAAGAACAAAAATAGAAACAAAACTCTTTGTAGAAAATAACTAGCTAGGTGCTATTGGGAACAAAGCCTTTTACTTTTATTCAGAAAGAGTTGAGTTCAAATCTAGTCTCAGACAAGTGATAGTTGTGTGACTCTAATCAAGCCTCTCTCAGTTTCTTCAGCCATAAAATGGGGATAATATTAACACCCACCTCCTGAGATTGTTGTGAGGATAAAATGAGATGATATTTCTTTTGGGTTTTGCAAACCTTAAAGTGTTACATCGATGTTTTTCTTGTTCAGTCATTTATCCGCTTTGTCCAACTCTCTGTGACCCTATTTGGGGTCTTCTTGGCAAAGATACTGGAGTGATTTTCCCCTTCCTTCTCCAGCTCATTTTTCAGATGAGGAAACTGAAGTCAACAGGGTTAAGTGACTTGCCCAGGGAACTATGGGGGCAGATTAGTACATACAGTATCAGACATGGACTTTTTATAGGTTATTTTTGTTATATGTGTTTTGTTACAAGGGACTTTACAAGGCAAAAAGAGAGAGAAAAGGAGAGGAGAGGAGAGGAATGGAAGGAGAAAGGGAAGTCATGAGGGAGGAGAAAAGAAGAAAGAAAAGGAGAGAGAAAAAGAAAGAGAATGTTGCTGTTTGAGCCTTATGTAGTATAAGCAAATCAAATGAAGTATGACCCTATCCTTCAGACTGCATTCATTATCTGTATGTCATTCACATAGGTGTGTAAACACCGCTCTATGGTAGAACTCCACTGAGGACCAATCTTGAAATCTCCACAGAGTGAGTTCAATAGATCCCTCCCACATTTCCCACTTTCTCATAAACCAAAGCATTTCATGGGGAGAGAGAGAGAGAGAGAGAGAGAGAGAGAGAGAGAGAGAGAGAGAGAGAGAGAGAGAGAGAGAGAGGATCAAATTCACTTTGCTGTGTCCAGGAACCAAGAGCAGCAGAGTCCACAAATTCTCCAGCAAGACCCTTAGCCACCCCACAAAGGACCTCAGAGTAGCAGAGCCCTGCCTAGGACTTTTTCAAAAATGTGTAAGATCACAAACATCTCTGTATATGTGTATATATATATATATATATATATATATATATATATATATATATATATACATACATGTATATACATATATATGTATATGTTTCAATGACCACATCTTGGATGCCATCCTATGTACAGCTGAAGATTAAACACCCTGGGTGCAGTGGGTAGAGGGACAGGTCTGGAGTCAGAAAGACTTTGAACTCTTCATGAGCTCAAATCCAGCATCAGATACTTTCTGGCTGTGTAATCCTGGACAAGTCACTTCTCCCTGTTTGCCTCAGTTTCCTCATCTATAAAATGAGCTGGAGAAGAAAATGGAAAACCACTCCAGCACTGTTGCCATGAAAACACCAAAAAGTGTCATTAAGAGGTAGATACAGCTGAAAAACGAGCAAAGAACAATATCTGATGGCACCAGTTAATCCACAACACTTAGCTTACAGGCTCCAAAAGGAACTTCCCCAGAACCCCAAGCAGCATGGCACTATATTCCATGCAAATAGTCAGATACATTACATATGAAACCCTTGTGATTTAACATTTAAGTAGCATGAAATATGCCATATAAACAAACAAAAGACACAGAAATGCACAGCTAAATGGGTTAATTCCTGCACCATTATTTGGGCATATACAAAAATGTGTCAGGGAAGAAAGGCATCAGCCCTCCCCTTTCCAATTTGAGATCCTGACCCTCTCAATACACTGAAGGCCATTTCAAGCTTACTCTTCCAGAGACTGAAGAAAAAATATTCTGTAAGCAAGCAAGGGGGGGTCAGAGCCTTTAAAGTTGGAGACTTGCTTTTTCATGAGTGTTCCTCCTGGAGCATCTTTCCTTGGAGGTGATACTTCCAGGGTGGAAATGAAAGCCAGGGTAGAGAGGGAGCTGAAGGGTCATCTCATCCAACCCCTTTAACAGATGACTAAACTGAGACCTGAAGTTGTCACTTGTCCAAGTTGTCACTTACCCACTTGGGGGAAGGAAGCATGAACAGTGGAAAGAGTGTTGGGTTTGAGGTCAAAGGAACCAGGTCCAAATCCTGACTCATTTACTCAACTCTAAGAGTGTCACTTTGAGCAAGCCACTACCTGTCCTCTTTGAGCCTCAAATTCTTTCTCCATTAAATGAGGGCATTGAATTAGATGACCTTTCATCCCTATTAGCTCTAAATCTTTGTTCTTAAGTGATGGGGATAAGAGTAGGATGAAAAATGTTTCATGCTTTCTCAGAGACTTATAAAGATGCCCATTTGACTTCAGTGGCCTTCCTAAGAGAATCATTCGGGCTTCTCTAGTGGATGTGATTTTCAGATTTGGTCTAAAGGTTTTATAGCTTTGATATGCCTGGATCCTTCTGAAAAGGCAGTTCCGCTCCATTGGTCAGATACCCATTAATAAATATATTTTTTAAATGTAGGACCCTTTCCCTCAGAGGTCGAAATAAAAGAGGGCGTTTGGAGTCTATTATGTAAATTCACATTCAGATAGACTATAGCCTTCCATCTTTTAAATATAGATATGTGGAGTGTGTCACCAGAAAGAGTTACTGAACTCATTCCAAAGCCCATCCTGTCCCGTGGCTATACAATGCCAACATAGAATTTATGGCATTGAAAAACTGAGAAGTACCAAACTTTCCCTTAGAATCACTGAACAGAACAGACAGGTAAGCTTCTCTTTCCCTGACTTGGCTCCATTAATTTGGCCAAAACAGAGCAGAGAGTTCTCTGCATACCTGACTCTGGTAACATAAGGGGAAGGAAGAGGAGAGAAAGAAGAAGACAATGCGCATTTATGTAATGACTACCCTTGTGCCAGGAACATAGCTAAGCATGTTATGAATACTATTTTATTTAATGGACAAGAATCAGCTTTCTAAAACTCAGGAAGCTGAAACCAATGTTCTCTGCCTTTGCAAATCCTCAGACTGGAGTAGTTTGGCTGGAGAGACCCAGCATCAACCTCTGGATATGGTGTTTAATGAGGAGATTTGGATGGATGGCTCTGTTAAGCAGTGAGTTACCCATGTCCCATACTTGGCCACCCAAAGCTGCCTGATTTCTTTAGGCTAGCTAGCTTGCTTTCTCCTGGGCAGCCCAAGTCAAACAATCATCTTCCTCAGAAACACTTCATTCCAGGCCAGGAGCCTCTTCCCTATCATAGCCCATACCCACATCTCTGAGTGCACAATGCTTTTTTTTTTCTTACCTATATTCAGTAGGACTAAATCAGCTATGAGGGAAATATAGGTACCTATTGCTTCCTCCACAAGCAGAACCTAACCCCCGACAAGCCAAGAGTCCCTTTAATATAAATAACAAATGTTTTATTAGAGAAAGAGAGAGACAAAGAAAGAAAGAAAGAAAGAAAGAAAGAAAGAAAGAAAGAAAGAGAGAGAGAGAGAGAGGAAGGAAGGAAGGAAGGAAGGAAGGAAGGAAGGAAGGAAGGAAGGAATGGAGGGAGGGAGGGAGGGAGAGAGAGAAAGAGAGAGAGAGAGAGAGAGAGAGAGAGAGAGAGAGAGAGAGAGAGAGAACAAAAAAAGAAAGAAAGAGAAAATAAGCAATATACTAGAGAATGGAGGTAGAGAAAAGAATAAAAAGAGAAGAGAAAAATGGGAGGTTGGGAGGAGAAAGAGAAGGAAGAACAGGAAGGAGAAGGAAGAAAAAGGAGATAGAAAGAAAGAGTGAAAAGAGAGGAGAGAGAAAACAGATATGGAAGAAGAAAGGGAGGGATAGTGGAGAAAGAAGAGGAAAAAAGAGAGGAGATGGGTTGAGAAAGGGAAAAGGAATGAAAATAAAGAGAGGAGAGGGAGGGAAAGAGAAGGGAGATGGGAAGTCAAAAGAGGCAAAGGGAAAATAGCTAATATTGAGTACTACGCAAACAGTTATCTCAGCTGAAGTGGTCTGAAGTCTGCATAAGCCATTAACTGCTCTTTAAACACAGATCCCCAGCCATTGCCTTTATGCCCCTGTATTTATGTCATAATGGGATTTAAAATAGATCATTGCATTCCGATTTTCTAATTTTCAAATGAAATGACATAATGAGAAAACGACCGTGTCCTTTATGTCATGTCCTGGCTACACAGTACAAAACAAAACTGGTCCTTTTTTGAGAACAGAACTGGCTTTTCTTTTCTTTTTCCTTTTTCCTTTTTTTTTTTTTTTGCTAAAGCTGTTTTATGACATGGTAGGAACCTTAACTACTGCAATTTGTGTGATTTACTGAACTTGGTTCGCATGGGAGAGCCCTGAAGGCCTGATCACAAAGGCATCTAGAGCTCCAGAAAGTTGTAAATGAAGGTAAATGTTAGAGAACAAAATCCAACCCAATCCACCCAAACAAGATTGATTCAGGGAGATATCGGGGTGAAAGAAAGGTAAGAAAACTCCAAGAATGACCCAAAGATTTCTAGGACTGTCTGCTTCTCTCTTCCAACAGCAGTGACTGAAAGGTAGGACTAGTCATCAGAGAGACTAAAGTGGGGTTTTCCTCACCAGTTTCCAGCTCCCAACCCCAAGACCATCCTGCTGTCTCACCTTCATTTTAAAAGTATGCCTGCCTCTCAGACTCTTCTCAGTCCTGGCTCGAAGCTGAAGTAGCAGAAAAGTGAACATAGACATAGAAATACACGCAGAACAGATTCACACACATTCTGAGGCAGATGCATGCAAAAACACACCTCCATGTACAACTTGGAATCATGAAGAACATAAGTTTGACTCTCCCTTCCTACCTGTGTGACCTTGGGCTTGTCCCTTCCTACCTGTATGACATGGGGCCAGTAATAGCCTCTCTGAATCTCTGTCAACTTCCCTTCAAAATGAAGAAGTTGGATTTCAGTGACTCAAAGTCTCTTCCCAATCCAAATCTAGGCTTCAATAGTACCAGGGTCTCCAAGGTCTCTGCCAGCTCTAGAACTGAGATCAAATCAGGAAGAAAGGATACAGGAATTTATTAAGCACCTACTGTGTGCCAAATACTTTTAAAACAAATATTATTGTATTTGATCCTCATAATTACCCTATGAAGGAGGTGCTATTTATTATTCTAGTTTAACTCTAGAGGAAAATTAGGCAGATAAAGGTTAAGTGACTTGTCCAAGGTCACAAAGCCATTAAGTCTTTGAGGCCAAACTTGAACTCAGATTGTCCTGATTCTAGACCCAGAATCTGACACTATGCTAACCACCTCTGAGAAAGGAATTTGGATACAAGAAAGTCCGAGTTCATATCCTGTCCCAGTCACTTCACCTCAGTCTCTTTATCTGTGAAGTGGGGTAATAATACCTAATTCATAGGGTTACTTCAAGGATCAAATAAAATAGCATACACAAAACACTTTGAATACCTTAAAACCCTTTATAATGTTAACAAATAATGTTATTATTTATAACATTACTCTGATTCTTTGATCCTTATGAGTTCTCTCCTCCAGAGGGGGGAAAAATCTAGCCTTGGTGCCCACAGGTAGCCCACATCAGGCACTCCAGTCTTCTGTTGATCACTCAGCAGTCCCAGAACTGAGGAAACAGGGAAAGGGCTAAACTCTGAGGGTTTGGGGGGCAGCTAGGTGGTGCAGTGAGTAGAGCACTGGCCCTGGAGCCAGGAGGACCCGAGTTCAAATCCAGCCACACTCACTTGACATACCCTACTAGTTCTGTGACCTTGGGCAAGTCACTTAACCCCAATTGCCTTGCCTTCCCTCATAAAAAAAAGACTCAGGGTTTTTATTTTTGCTTTTTGGAGCGGGGAATGCAGGGCAGTTGGGTTAAGTGACTTGCCCAAGGTCACACAGCTAGTAAGTGTTAAGTGTCTGAAGCTGGATTTGAACTCAGGTCCTCCTGATTCCAGGGCCGGTGCTCTATTCACTGAGACAGCTAGCTGCCCTAAGACTCAGGGTTTTGATAGGGATGCTTATGCATTTGGGAGGATGGTTTCAAACACAAAAAGATTTGGAACAAACTAGGTAAAAAATAAAAGTCTTGCTTTGACTAGGATTGGTCTTTGATAGTTTCCTCCAATGATCAGGATGGGTCCAGATTGTAAAAAAGACCACTTGTGGAGACCTTTCCAACTCAGCATCCCACCCCTACAGAGATCTCCAGTGGAAGTTATTATTTTTTTTCCTGCCTCAGATAGTTGGACTTGCAGGCTGGGACTTGATGTCTCCATGGCCTTTCTAGCATTGTTATTCTTTCTCAAGTAGGAAACATGACAAAAGCTGCTTCATTCCTCATGCCATGGGCAAAGGAGATTAAAAGGCAAACAAACAGTTCTAGATAGCTGACGCCCTTAACATGCCACCTGACCCCATGGCCCCTGGAAGCTGGTGAGACCAGACTTAATAAAAGGGCAACAATTTGATGACCAGCATCCCTCCCCACCTTATCCCTTCCCCCTGGCTGAAGTAAAGGACATTGAACATACAAAAAGCAAATCTTCCTCCCTGATGTGAGCCGCTGCCTTCCAACTAGCCTGGCTGGCCTGGCTTGTCTTCAGAAACACAAACAAAATAAGCCTGCTTTGGGAGAGCCTTTGAGAGATGCCTTTCTCCGCCTTCATAGGCTCTCTTCCTCCTCTAATCCCACAGTATCATAGAGTTTTTGTTTTGTTTTTAGAATTGAGAGAGACTTTAGGGTCCAACCTAATTCAAACTTTCACTGAAGAAGAAGGCAAGGTCCAGAAAACTGACTTGTCCTATGTCACATGGCTGTTAATGTCAGAAAGAGAAGTGGGATCCAGATTCCTTACCTACTGAACTTCTTTCTGCACCCTGTCCCCTGCTACTAGCCATCAGCAACCAAACATTTTTAAGTTGCATAATAATTTCATCAGACAGGAGAAAAAAAACCTTATCAGATTGTCTGCACAACTGTGCATATATAGGTAGGTGAGAAGGGTAAGGATGAGGGTGGGGGGGGGTACCTAGGAGCATGAGGACATGTAAATTTAGGTCTGAAATGCCCAGAAACTGTGTTGGAGGGGGTGAGTAAAATTGTTTCCTATGAATTAATCAGGGAATTGTCTCTGCCTCAATTATCCATTTCCCATCTTTCCCCCATTTGGGGATTCATGAAAACAATGATCTAGATATGTTTGTGATGTCTCTATGACCACCTTCCTCTCACTAGGCCTCAGGAAAGAGCAGAGGACCTAAGTTCTGAGCCAGTTCTTCTTATAATAGAACCTTAATCCAAAGGAGACAAAAAAGATTGTCATTCAGAGTCCTGTGACTGAGGGTGCTCAAAGAACTGAAGGTAGACATCTCCCTTTCCACACTGATTCCTCCCATTAAACCATTTCTGTGACCATAGGCACCTAGCAACCACCATTGGGCCTAACTCTCAGACCAAAGAATCTGAGGGACCCTTTAAGATAGCAAACTCATTTGCTCAATAGATGATGTCAGTGGGGGTGCTGGGGCTCGGGTAGCAGCATGTGATTTGCAGAATATTTAAAAGTAAATAATCACAGATCCAGGGTAAACATAAACTCCTCACTGCACAGAATCAGAAATCATCAGTACAGACCCAATAATTATTTTTCTTTTACAATAGCGCAGGACCCAGTTTAGAAGTGTTGCCTATATTGGGAAAATGTAAAGAAATATTTGGGTCTTAGGGGAAAATGCCTCTCTAAGAATGATAGGATTTTCTAAGGCTATTTTCCTTTGCTCTTCCTCACATTTGACTGAAATGCAATATTGGTTCCATTATTTTCCATGAAAAAATAACATGACAAAAATAACAATAACCATAACTTCAGAACTCAAAATAATCAGCTCAAGTTAACTGTTATAATAAAAATCAGAATTGAACAGAGATAAAATGTGTGTGTGTGTGTGTGTGTGTGTGTGTGTGTGTGTGTGTGTGTGTGTAAATTCTGTTCACTCAGAGTTTGGTGCTTCCCTGATATTTCCTTTGGAAATGTTTTTTCTCCCATGATATTACCCCATCCCCTTTTCAATCATATAATAATCCTATATTTATTAACAGAATGTTTCTATAATGGTACCTTGCAAGTCTACCTTCAATATCAAGCTCTCAGTGACTCAGTTTCTCCCAAAGATATCTCTGCTTTTTACCTTATTGGCCCTTCCCACCTTGGACAGGAATGAGTTCTCTGTCAGTAGAAAGCATGGCCCTCTACTAATCACATTTAGACAGACTTTCTCGGTCTCAACTTTGGAAAGCAGTTGTTTTCAGAATTGGAAACAGCTTATGAATCAAAAGGCAGAATAGCCTTGTGATAATGTATAACCTTATTTAGAAGAGATAAAATATTCTCCCGAACCAAGTTATGTTTCAAAATGATTATGAATTATTTGAGCAGGGTGTTTGCGAAAGGGTTATAAAAACAGCCATAATATATTTTTTTCCCTTAGATTCTAGAATTACCAGTGTGACAGCTAATGCAATAATGATTTGTCCCAAATGCCAGTGTTTAAGCTGTAGAAAGCTGATTTTATACATTTTTCCAGTAGGCCGCATTGTAGCTAATGAAATTAAACACACCAATCGCATTTGTCCCCAGGGGACGAGGAACTCGACACACCACTGGTTTATTTTTTTATTAAAATAAATTGCAGCCGGCAAGATGGACTAATTGCATACAGAATTGAAAAAGAAACATTCCATTGATATAATTAAGCCAATTTTCATGGACAGAAATAGTTATAGTGGATATAAAGTAAGCAGAGCATTCACCAGACTCGGACTTTCCCTCCCCCATTCCCCCTCCCCCTTTCCCCTACAGAATGTTAACTATTATACAAATATGGAGCTGACAGTTTTATCTGAGGATGATGACGAAATTGGCACATAAACTCCAGTGCCAGGGTATTATCTCTTGGAATCTTAGTGAGAAAATGATGGGGGGGGGGGGGAGAAAGCACCCTCTGGAATGTTCTGTGATTCTAATACTCCAGGGCCTTTTGCTTTCGAAGTTCCTTGGGGTCCGGGAGAGACCCTGTCAATGTCCTGCTTGAAAGACAGCAATAGTAGGGGGAATAGAGATGGTAGTCTAGAGACGTGATGAGTATTCACACACAGGGGGCCAGAAATGACCTTAATATGGCCTCTGGAAGTAACTCCAACTGTGGCAGGGATGGAAAATCAGCCATGAGTAGCTAATAGCTGATTTCCAGGGTGCCAGCCATAGCACCTTCTGTCTGTGTGACCCAAAGCCGAATTGTTAGCAGTGAGCTCCCAACCCTGACTAAGTTCTCCTGAGTACAAGGCTCAAGGCAAAGAGGATAGAGAGAATGCCAGGTCATTAAGGAAAAAAATGATCAGGGTAAATGGGCTACAAAAGTCTCCAATACTTTTGATTTTGATTCCCTTCCACCCATACATCATGCCAACCATTAAGCAAAGGGAGCAGAAATTCCAGCCCAAGAGACCTAACCCTGGTTAAAGGTCACTTTCACTTTTCCTACCTAGCAGGAGCAAACTGTTTTACTCTAGGTGGCAGTTTGGGGATTAAAGAAGGAAAGGGAGGGAAATCTATGCAGGATGAGGGGAGGGGGTTCCCAATCTGCTCTCCTTTGTTCTGAAAGGGGAGAGAAAGAAAGGCTAGGGGCATCTCAAAGATTCGGGCGCTGGAGGTTGGTCTAGTATTTCAATTTGCAAAATACAGTTCACTCAAGTTTTGCAATTATGTTTAAGTTAGGGATTGGTTTTTTTCCCCCTTTAAAAAGGTGTTGGGTGGGGGTGCAGTTAAGGCAGACTTAATATATGAAGGGAATTTGAGTTGGTAAGTGTGTTTGAACTTGGAAGTGTGAAACACCAGAAATGATGTCTGAAGGTTGCCCCAAGGGCCTTAGGGGAAGGCCTTGATGTGTTTGTGGGTAAAAGCCCTTTGGAGGTCTTTCCTTATTTGACACACCCGGTTTTCCCATTGACTCGCTGTGTGGCCTTGGACAACTTACTTAACCTCTCTGTTTCTGAGTTTTCTCACCTTGATAACACGGCGATGGCTGCCCTCAACGCTTTCCGAGGATACTGTGAGGAAGAGTGAGATCATGTCTGCAAAAAGGCAGAGGGAGAAAGTTCTCCGGGTGGTAATGAACTTCTGGGAGCTCTGACCTAAAGGAGACTGCAGACTGAACCTGGGACTGATTCAGTCACATTCACCTCTAGGCTCCCCTCTACTCTGACCTGCAGAGACCGCGAGATACACGCGCTTTGAGATTGGTATTTGGCACTGGGGACAGGCAAGCTATTGTTGCCTTCTGGGGTTAGCCCCTCACCTGATCTCTCCGTCCCGGCTGCCTGCCTAGCCGCCCTTCCCACTCTCCACCCCCGCCTCCCGCCCCATCCTGGGTTCTGAGCCCAGGCCCTGCGGCGCCCATCCCTTCCCTACCCTTTAGGCCTGGCAGGGGGAAGTCGCCAGTCCCAGGAGAACTGGTGCTGTAAGGGCCGAGTCAGTGTGAAACGTAAAGCCGCGGAGATTTATTTGCTAGACCGAAGCAAGCAGACTGCCCTGTACCGCGTCCTCTCTAGCCTTTTTTCTGAGGAAAGATTCAGAGTCCGCTTGGGCCCTGGATGCTAGGAGGTGAGCAAAGAATCAAGCGAGCTGGGACCTGCGGCTCTGGACGAGCAGGTGTGGGTTGTGCGCGCCGAATTCCTGCAGCCCTGCGAGCTTGGAGCCCGGCTAGCGGGGAGTCTTCCGGCAGCGGTCGCTGGTTTAGCCTGAGTTGTCTGCGCTTGGGCTTCGGGACCCCGAATCCTGCATCCTGGGCTGCATGTTCTGACCCCGATGAGCTGAGCTTATCTCTGCCGCGACCTACGTCAAGCAAGCCTCCGCCTGGCGCCCGAACCAACTTGGGGCTCTTGGCTGGGCTGCTTTGGCAGAAGAAAAGCAGGAACCTAACCCAAGTCCGCCCCGTCGGGTCTGAGAAACTGGACTGGAGGGAGGGGACCCTGGGGACTTGCATCTTTTTCGTGATCCTGGAGAATAGCTGGAGGCAGAAGGAGGCCAGAACCCCTAAGTGTGTGTGTGTGTGTGTGTGTGTGTGTGTGTGTGTTCGGGTGAGGGAGGGTTGGGAGGGGACTGGGATTGCCTATTTCTTTTTCTTTCTATCTGCAAGTCTGAATCGAGTCTGAGCGTCGATTCTTTAGTTATATTGAAAAGTTTCTCCCTCCCGGCTCACTTTGCGTGTATTTCCGAAAGACTTAGACGTGTAGAAGTGTAGACTTATATGCGTGTGTGCCCACTCCTCTGTGTGTGCGCGCGCTTCTGTGGATCAGTGTATCCATGTTCTCCCCCACCCCAACCGCCGACCAGTCCCAGGGATCAGCAACATCTGAGCCTCAGGACCCAACCAGACTGGCCAGGCTGCACCCAACTGGCCTCTGCGGGCACTCAGTGTTAACGTCCGATTTGGCGAAATACTAAAGCTCAGTCATAGTCCACACCTCTCCCCTCCCTTCTCTCCATCCCGTCCTGAACGGTTTCCATCTGGGTCTCTTTCTCGGGCAGGTGAAGCCTGGGCTGCCCACCCGCCAGAGAGAGAACAAATGCTGAGAAACGCGGCGCAGCTCGATAACCGAGATTTCCTTAACTTTCGAAAGTTCTTTTCTTGGATCGGAAGAAGAAAAAGAAAAGGAAAAAAAAGAATAAAAGAGACTCTAGTTGTTTCTGTTTTTCTTTGCCTGTCATTGGGATGCTGCCCCTGACTTCTTGGGCAAGATTGAGTCAAAACCTAATAAATTGTATTTAGAGCTATTTGAAATAAATTTAAAAAAAAACACACCTAAATTGTTCAAAAGATTTTTAATCCTGGATAATTTTTGTTGAAACTCTAATTATACATCACCTTAATTACCAGATCAGAGCCCCCCAAGGATCCTTAATTGCCTAATTGAATAAAACAGGGGGTTAATAGCGGCCAGGCACCGAATAGAAAGGGAAAGACATTGGCCAGGTCTCCCTCGAGGGGGCTGATTAGAAGTGGGGTGGGGAAAGCTGGTGCTGGTGCTGGGGCGGGGGGTGAGGAGATAGGTTTGGTCTCGATTCACAAAGCTAATTCCGGCCCGGCCCCTACCGGTAGAACTCCCCCCTCCCAAAATAGTGTCTCTTCGCGGGTCCCCCACCCCCATCCCTCCGGCCTTCGGAAGGCTGCAGTCTTCGGAGAACAACGGTCACTGAACCTAATTCGAGAAAAACTAAAATTTAAAATGTGGAAACGCCACTATGCCTGTATAATGGGGAGTTGGGGACTTTTCTTCGAAAGGGACAGAGAGAAATTCACTGGGCCACCAATCTCTTCATCTATCAAACTAGAAGAGAAACACACAAGAGAAGAAATATTTCGCTACCACACCCCCAGCCCCATTGATCCAGGTTATTCGCTAGAGCTCCCCTGTTCAGATGGGACCCCATTCCTCCCTGAGTTGATCAAGAATGGGGTTTCCTGGCAGGAGACTATAAAGGTTATCCCTAGGGGAACGGTCCAACCTGGGCTTGGATGCGGGGCCAGATCCTGTGCCCTCCAGCAGAGGAATTGGAACTAAGGGGACTGAAAGACAACCTCAAAATGTCTCGAGGGTCAGACACCTGCCCCATTCTCCCTGCATGCTTCAAGCTGGAGAGAGAACCCCGTAATCGTTTTCCCTTTCCTCTCCCCACTAAAATCTTTCTATTACTAAACCTCAGAGAGAAGGGAAATCTCTACTAGCCTCTTATTCAGAAGCAAGCGCCTGGAATGAATTTGGGGTTCAAGGAGGTGGAGATTCCGGATCCTAAGGATCCCCCAATGGTTACCCCTACCTAAGCTCTAACTTCCCTATACCCTGACTCAGAGGGCTTACTCCCATATACTTCCCTAGCAATATCCAGGTCAGTGTCTCATAGGGGCTCTCCTATACCACTTGGAGAGGAGGTTAATAGAAGAGGAAGTACTGACCCTCAAAGCCCGTTAATATCCTAAAATGGGGGCTCCCCTAGCGTCATTCACTCTACTGCAAAGCCTGGAGAAATCTTTCTTAGCTAAAAAGATTGCAGGAGGTTGTCGCGATTGTTTAAAGCAAGTCCTGTGGCTGCTGTCTTATGGTAGGAGCTGGGCAGAGACGGTGGAAAAGTCGCTTAAAGCGTTGGTTCGCACCCTGGCCGAAACCTTGTTACGTCCCTCCTTCCTTTCCCCTGCACTGGCCCCTGCTCCCGGGTCTCGTTCCCCAAGCCTGTCCACGCTGAGCGCGAGTCCTTTCGCCCCAAGCGGGGCTAGCCGGGTTCCGAGGGACACAGCCCACCAGCGCCAGGCAGTAGCTCCCCCTGACCCGGGTATCTTCTAGAGGGAACTGGGCGGAGTGGGGGGCGCCGCCAAGGGGCAGGTCTTTCAGAGGCTCGGTGAAAGGGAAGAGAAAAAGAGTCGGGAGAAGAGGGGGCAACGTGCGGGTCCGCTGTCATAGGCGACACGGCAGTTCCACTGAGTGGGGGGTACCACTGTGACCCCAGCATTCCCTAGTGAACAAGGTGCCCAGGTCAGTCCAGCTCTGAGTTCCTGGCTAAGAGGGAGGTAGCCCGGAGAGTTTTCCCCTAGAAGGGACATCTTTGGGTTCCTGGGACCCAACGTGTCTGCAACCAAGTTTCCTAACGTTGCCAGTGTCCCCAGCGTACACAAGCTCTGTCTACAACTCACTCTCCTCTCTGCCTGTTCCCTGGCCCCCAGGCTCTAATAGCTTTGGAGGAAGTGCTCCGAGACCAGCTGGGCTAAAGAGAATGTTTAGGAAGAACCCCAGGGAGCCAGCCAGTCCTAAGGACCTAGAGAAGGAGGGAGAAGAGACATTGGAGCCCTCGGAAGCCCTTTGCCCCGTAACCCACCCAGGCCTGCAATGTCTGGAGAAGGCTTCTTGGGGAGGGGGAGAAAGTTAGCCTCGTGGGAATGTGGGCTCGGGCTAGAGTTCCAGGACCCCAGTCTTCTTTACAAGGGATGTGGAGCTGGTAGCCCTTACTAAACAGTATAAGTGAGATTCGGATAGAAGACTCCCAAAGTGGGGCTTTCCTCCTTTTCCTCCTCCTCTAGCCACCCCCAAATTGACAATCGACCAGAGTTACTGTAGTTGTGATTGGGAGCTGGGGGACTGATCTAGACAGATCGGTTATAAAACAGCCCCAGGAAGTGAAAGACCTGTATCCGTATCCACACCCTGGAGGTATCAAGGAAGATGAAGTTATGTCCCAGCTCTGGGTTGGGTGAAATGGGTCATTTTTGGAAGTTTGAAGAAATAAACTTCCAGCTTGGACTAAATGATTTCAAGGTGATGAGTAGGTGTCAAAGGTGGAGAAAAGAGTAGGATTTTCACCCTCAGGGGCCAAGAGCTCAGCTTTTGGGAAAAAAAGGAAACCCTAGAGGCCACCGAGGCTCCCAAAAAATAAGCGCAGCAGGAGCTGGGGTCCCCCCTCTCGGAAACTGAAACAAAATTCCAACTGCTGGAGCCCATCCCCCTGTGTCCCCCCCCCCCCCCCCTCCCGTGGGTCTCTCGGCCTCAGCACGCAGATGCTACCATCTCTTGAGGTTGTCCAGAACCTTTCGGTTGCTGCAAATGGAGTCCTTACTTAAAATAATAATAAAAATAATGATAACAAAAGAAAACTTCCCCAATTCTCTCTCCCGGAGAGAGGAATTGGGGCTGGGGAGGGGGTGTGACGTTTTGGAAAACCCTTAGGGAAACTGAGAAGGTCTGAGCACGACAAAGGAGTCCTAAGACAGCCTAGTCAAAGAGACCCGGGTGGGGTAGGCCCAGACCCAGTACACACACCCAGAAACTCTTTTCTATCTGCACTGGCAGACGCCGAAGCTGTGGGTTTTGCCACGACGGCAGTCACCATCCACTCATGACCCACGTCGGTGCTTCCCCCTTCCTTCTTTCTCCAACTCCTACCCAGTCAGTTCCACTAACGTGGATCCAGGTCGAGGCTCGAGAAGTGGCGGTACAGACTGGGGGGGGGGGGGGAGGGGGAGAGGAAGCAATAGGAGCACGGGGAGGGCAAACTACTCTCTTTCCTTTTTCCAGTTACCTAGCTCAACCCTCTCCAGATCAGATAATGGAGCCAGGTCCCTGGGGACCTCCACATCTGCTCAAAAGAGTGTCCAATGAATTGAATTTCTGCGGTAGGGTATGAACTGAACGCGGCCACCAGTCTCCACGCATTCCTGCCTTAGCCTGTCACCTTTCTTCTCTCCATGTCCCAAGCACAGCTCAGGTGGAGCCCCCAATGGCTGTGCCAGTGTCCGAGTAGGAGTAGAAGTAGGGGGCCTGGTCCGGGACTCCAGGAGCCGGCACGCTGCTTGTGCGAGTGTGCAGCGGGAAACAGGAATGAATGTGTGTTCATAGGTCTGGGTAATGTATCCCCCCGCTACAGAGACGCACACGCGGCCGGAGTCTGCTTGTTCACAGAAATACTCTTGGGAGAGGCGAACCTTCACTCGGAGCTACTGTTCGCAATAGCTATCCCTGAAATCCTCAGCAGAGACCCCATAAACCGGCGGGCTTTTGCCTCGTATGAAACACCTGATCTTAATCAGATCTTAGTCCCACCAAGAGAGACAGTACTTCCACTGTGTGTGCGTGTGTGTGCGTGCGAGTGTGTGTGAGTATGCGTGTGTCTTGGAGGAAGGGGGAGAGAGAGAGAGACAGAGACGGACAGACAGAGACAGAGAAGAGAAACTCCTGGACCCGGCCCTGGAGAGCAGACACTCAGGCTAAAGCTACCAGTGAAGAACTCCCTTCCTTTTGGTCCAGTGGCGAGTTGGGGCCAGCTTGGAGGGTGTACTAAAACTCAGATTTCTGCCGCCTGTCTGGACACCCAACCCCCTTTCTCGGGAGGACATTGCCTGTCCCTTGAGCATATTTCCAAAGATCCCCGTAGGCTTCTCTATGACTTGTCCGTCTTTTCCGTCACTCTTTACAGATCTGGGTTGTGGGAGTATCTGGGTTTTCCTATAGTGGAGAAAACTTGAGTGTTCCCTAGAAGCAGATTATACACACGCAAACAGGCGCGCGCACATAGACCCACAAACGCACGAGAACACACACCTAGCTTCTATCAGAGTCAGAAACCCTCAGTCCACCTTCATTGATGCTGGTCACTAAGCAGAGAAAAGGGCCCAAGGGTCCCAGTGACTCCCGGGAGTTCGGGGAGGCGTCATAAACCTGGCCTCGAACGGGGTGGCCGGGTCTGGGTAGGCCATCCCTTTGCGGCTTGTTATACTCTGGACACTTGCAGCCCCAAGCCCCAGGCCCCGACCCGCAGCGGCAGCAGCAGCAACAGCCGCAGCTGCAGCCAAGCCGCAGGCTGACCAGGGTCATTCTTCAGCCCCAGGACCCTACTGAGGGATAGGGTCTGAGGGAGAAGGAACATTCATTAGGCTGTCTTTAAATTCAAGTTCTTTTCCACAGCTGCAGTTACTGCCTTCTGCAGCTACGTCCAAGCCGGGGTCGCTCGTTCTCGGAGCTGGGCTAGGGACTTTCAGGGGCCAGTCTGCCTGGGCCTCCAGGTCGGTCCTTGTGCTTACAAAAGCAGCAACCTCTTCCAAGTCCACTTCCTCTAAATGGAGGATTCAGGGGCCCAGAGCTCAGCTCACCCTAGGACAAGGAGTGGGTCTTGTCAGAGAAAAAAGGCAGGAAGAAAGAACAGGGAGAAGTGCACCCGAATCTGCTCCCAACTCGTGTCCAAGGGTCCCCAGACTCCCTGCCCCAGAGAGCTTAGTCTACTGCTCTAGGAGCCCTGGAGGAATCACGAGAGGGGCAAGAAATATCCTAAGGACGCCCCCACCAGACACAGGATCGGAGTTCAGTCAGGGGAGATGCACAGCCTCCAAAGTTATTCTGCGGGAGGAGAAGGCAGCCACCGGGGCCAGGACCCCAGGGCCAGGGCAAAAGGGAAGAGTAAAGCAGGAAGGATCTGCTTCCCTTTTACGCGGGCAGAGTATCTGGAAAAGAAGCCGAGGCCATGGACACCGCAGCCGGCCAGAGTAGCTGGGGAAAGCGTCAGCGCCGAAGCGAGAACTCCGGGCCTCCTTCGCCCCAACCGGGCGCGCAGCCCAGACTGCAGGAGCCGGACTCACCTGGCCCCGGCCCTTCTCCGCCTCGCACCTGCCCTGCTTCGGCCTTCCAACCCTGGGGGGTCTTGCCAATGTACTGATAACACAGAAACACAGAGCCCATCTTTGTTTAAACTGCCTCCCAAACTTCCGGGCTAGGGAGCAGAGTGGCTGGAAAGAGATGGCGGAGAAGGGAGAAGAGAGGTTTCTCCACAGAAACGCCAAAAACTTGTCGGCGGAAACTTGGGTTAAACTGGAAATGGGGGGGGGGGGACACTGAGGAACCCGCGGGCACGGTTCCCTGCTGAAATCTTGGGACATTTCCCCAAGACAGAGCGAAACAGAAAGTAAGGGCGCTTTTGACAGCACAACTCTCAGCCCCTATCCCAAGTTTCAACAGCCGAACTAGTCAGGCTCCCGGACTCACAGCACCGCTGGCTCCTGGCAGCAGGCAGGGGGTGAGGGCAAATGCTGGAAAGAGGGAGGACAGAGGGAAGAGAAAGAATGGAGAGAGAGAGAGAGAGAGAGAGAGAGAGAGAGAGAGAGAGAGAGAGAGAGAGAGAGAGAGAGAGAGAGAGACTCCGGAGAGATTGGGGGGATACATCAGACTGAATCGAAATCTCACCACCCTCAAAATAATTCCCGTTTCTTCTTCACTCAAACTGCCAATTTTTTACTCTGCAAGCCTCACTCTCTTTATTTTGGGAATAAACACAACAACAAAAAATTCCAACCCAAGAGCAAACGTCTCCATTTTTTCCTAACCAGTTTTCTGCACCACCCCCCCCCCCTTTCCTCAATAATCGTCCCTTGAACTGCTGGAGGGTTGTTTCTTTCTCTCCATCTCCCTCCCTTCTCCTTCTTCCTCCCCCCCCCCCCCCAAGCCTTAACTTTCCCCTCTTGAGTCTGTTGGATGCCAAAGGCGGTGCTCTAGCGCCCACTATTTCAAAAGCCCGGTATAGGATTTGACCAGGACTGAGAACTACTGGGGGAGAGAGGGAGAGAGAGGGAGGGAGAGGGAGAGAGAGAGGGAGAGGGAGAGGAAGAGGGAGAGGGAGAGAGAGATAGAGAGGGAGAGAGAGAGGGAGAGGGAGAGGGAAAGGAAGAGGGAGAGGGAATGTGTATGTGTGTAAGTGAGTGAGGAAGAAAAAAAGTTGTTCTCCCCTTTCGTCAACTTTTCGTTAACTTTCGCTTTTCTCTCCCCTCCACCCCCTCGCCCTCCCCTTCACCCCCTCCCTCCCCGGCCATTCCCCCGCGTCTTGAGTTCAGCCGGCGGAACGCCTGACACTGGGAAGGCTTTTGGGGGGTGGGTTTTTATCGGGGGGGGGACTACTAACCCTCGGGGACAGCACAATCCCGGTGCCCCAGCTCCTCGGCAGGGAACCAGGGCGGGGGGTGTGTGGGGGGACTAGGAAAGAGAGCAGAGAAAGAGGAAGAGAGACCCCCCCCAGCCCTCCCGGTTCACCCTTCTGCAGTCCCCAACAAGGTGGCCTAGGAGCTCGCAGCGCGCTGGGTTGCGGGGCGCACGCACAACAACCCCCTCCTCCAGAAGCCCCCCAATCCCCTCCCCAGTGCCCCGGAGTCCAGCGCGGACGGTCGAGGGGGAGGCCAGGCCGGGAGCGCGGGCCCGGAGCGCCGGGGGCGGAAGCGCGGAGCGGTAGAGACCTACTTTTGGCTAGCTTTCTGGCCCTCGCCTTGGATCTCATGTTGTCGGCTTGCTGAATCCCTCTCCTCCTCCTTGACTCCCGAAGCTGCTACACGCTATCTTCATCTCCCCAGCATTGTCAATTCCGGACACCTTCGCACATGCGCACAGAGCCTTCAATCTGACACCCCTCGCCGGGGCCAAAAAAACTTTCCAATGTATTCACCATCATCACCATCACCATCATCACCATCATCATCATTGGCGGCGGAGGCGCTGAGTACGGGCTGGAGGTGGGATTGCTTTGGGGGGACATTTTCTTTTTTCTTCCTTTCTTTGGGGGGGTGCTCTCCTCTTCCTCACCTCACTTATCTCCCCCCCTCCTTCCTCCTCCCCTCTTCCCCCTCCCCCTCCCCCTCGTTTGAAACCACCTCGGAGCCTCTCACGACTGGCCCTTTAAGAGGATATTCCGTCCTCTCTCTGCGCTCCTGCCCCCGACCGGCCCCACAGCCTGGACGCGCTTTCACCGGATCAAGGTACCGTCCCAGGATTGAGGTGACTCTGACTAACGCTGGGGCCACCCGACTGGATTCTTTCGGGGTTTGCTCCCGCGGGACTCGTCCTAGTCCAGGGACCTCGAGCGGGTTGGGGGTGGGTGGGGTGAAAGGAGAATAAACGCCGGCTGCCCCCAGCTTCTCCGTCCCCCTGTCTTTCTGCAAACGCGGGCTTGTAGATGTGATTTTTTCCCCCCTCCTAATTAAAAATATTACAATGATCTTTCTCCACAACGGCTTTCACCACCTTTTTTCTCTTAGGACTCCGGTTCTTGGAGGACGCCCCACCCCCCAGCGGGTGCCTTAGAATCTGTACTCCCACCCACTCCCAGACTAGAGGGGCGTCCCACTGCGTCTTGCCTTGCCCAGTTGTGTCCTCCTCTGCCCTGTTTTACCCCTTCCCCTTCACAACCCGGGTAGTTCGAACCCGGTTTCTCTGCCTGCCCGCTGCTGGTTTACTCCCTGCCGGCATCGGCTCCGTCCAACATCGACTGGCCACGAAAGCCTTGCCCGGTCCCCCCCTCCCCTTTCCTCCCCAACCCCAGTGGTCCCTAGTCAGGACGCCCCCCCCCCCCACTGCCTCCCTCAGCGTTATAAACATAAGCAGAACAACTCTACTTTGTCAGTCTCCAGGCTGCTGAGCTTGCTATCCCAGGCCCGGGAGGAGTTCTTTTGGGGAGAGGGGAGACGGAGACCAGGACAGGAAAGGGCGAGAATCACTGGAAAACCTCTGGTGCGCCGAGGATCTGGGGGGACACTGAAGGGACTGGATCCGTGCGGGGATCCGAAGAGCTCAGAGAAGACTGATATGGGAAAGGGTTGTCCTTGAAATCTCTTGGTTGCCCCCCACCCACCCACCCCGGTACTCCGGGACCTTTCTACACAGCCCAGCCCTGAGTCCAGGTGCCCTGAAGCCAGCTCTCCCTAGCACCTCTGCCTCTTGGCCGGGTATAGGACCAAGGTGGAAAGGAAGGGACTGACTTGTCTACCCCCAGTCCCCCTCATTCTTTCTCCCACAACTCTTCCCAGACCTTGCGGCTTCTCTGCTGGCGCTATCCAGCGGAGGTGGGCACCAGGCTGCAGGGTGGGCGGTGGTTGCATTTAGGAGAGGACACATCTGTGGAGGAGCTCTGGGCAAGGGACAGTTTGGGAAGTTGTGGGTCGGGGAGCACTCTTCCCCCTCCCATACACACACACACCTGCTCAGGGGAAGCACGGAGCTGTGGGGCAGAGAACCGGTAAGGCTAGGGGACTCTAGTCCGAGTCGAGCTGAGGGAACGAAGGAGAGGGGGTCCCGTCGTTAGGCCAGCAGGTGGAGGGCTCCCACAGGAAGGTGGGTGGATTTGTGTTAATTGTGTTTCTTCCTCCTCTGTCAGTCCCTAATTCTTGCCGGCGCCGAGAGCCCAGCTGGGCCCGAGGCGGGCGGCCTGAGAGAGGAGGTGGTGGGCGGTGGGAGGGCCTGGCTCGGTCCCGCCGGCCTCAGCTGGGCTTCAGTAGCCAGTGTAGGGGAGCTGAGCGTGGGGCTCGGCCTGAGTGTGTGGGGTGGGGACCTCCAAGGGAGAAGTATGTCATGGCTGGGTATTCCCTTGTTGGAAATGCTCCTGGGGGAAAGATCTGGGAATAAAAGGGAGTTGGTCTGGAACACACTTCTGTCTGAGAAGCCTTCCTCTTCCTACTGCTCCTTTCACCCCAGTTTCCTAGGTCAGGAGAGGCCGATCTCCCAAGGGAACCTCGACCGAGGCACGGCGGAATAGGCACTCTTTCCTCCAGTCTCAGCTGGGTTTATACACCGCCCACCAAACCACCCTCAATCCCCCAAGCCCTGAACCCACAGAAACCAGGATCTTTCCCACCCCCGCTGTCCAGTTTGTTATGCCAAGGAGCTGCAGCTACACCTTCTTCCGAAACCTGCGTAGTTTTAATGACGGAGACCCAAATAGATGTCAAACTAAAACCCCCACTCCTGGCCACAGAGCTCACCCCCCAGATCAGGGAGGGGTTCAGGACAGCCCAGGCAAACGAATAGCGGGGCGCTAGATTCCGGGCGCCGGAGGGGGGGCGGGTCGCGGGCAATGAGCCTGGAGGGTCTGGATAGTGTGGGCTGCTGACAATCAGGGCCACCTTGGCTCTTGTTCCTTCTGCCTTTTCTTCCCTTTGCTCTCTCTACCCTCAGGCAGCAAATTGCAGGCCCTCAGGTCCGAGGGAACTCAGAAACTGGGGAGGGTGAAAGAAATAGCTGAACCCACTCCTTAAGGCAAGTGGTTCTAAGGTCTGAAACCTCAGAGGCCCCATCTTCTACTGATCTTCCCTCAGGATCAGGCCCTCAGAGGGAGGATGAGTGAACTGGGACTGGCCTAAGGGGTCTTGGGAGAAGGCTTACCGCGGATACACATTCGGGACTTTTCTCCTGCAAGGGCCTTGGGCATCAAGGCAGAGGGCACAGGGGCCGAGAAAGCCTCCTTCCTAAGGCATCTAATTTTGGACCTGGCCTTAACTGGACTAAGCGGCCTTCACCTTTTTTCAGTTTCATGTCAGCAGCCTTTACCCCCACCCAAAGCCTGTCAGCGCCTCCGGTCTCACTCTCTGTCAGTCCTGTCTTTGACCCTCAGCCTGGCGGAAGCCCCAGGAGCCACAGGGAGCGGAAAAACAGGGATAAAGGAGAAGAGGAGAGAAAAATACAGTTTTCTCTTCACCTTCCCCCGCCATACACACATATGAAAGAAAATAAAAGTAATTATTGTTGACAATGGGAAGGAAGAAATGCCCATAAAGGAAGAAGCTGGGAGCAGAGGCAGGGAGAGTGAGGAGAGAGCAGCCCTCTTGCTTGTCCCCCATGCTTGAGGTTCCCCCAGGGGCGGGGTGCAGATGACCAGACTTTGGGGTATCTGAACTGGGATGATCAAGGCCGCCTGGTGCCTGCAAAGATGATTCCCGGAGGGGGTGGGGGAAGAGGGTCATCTCTTCTAGGGAAAACTGACCCCCGCCTTATGATCCTTACTCACGTTCTTTCCTCCGACAGCCTCACTATACTAGGGAGGAACGAGAACGGCCCCCAGTGCCCAGAAATTCCGGGTCATTGGTTCTTTTTGGTTTTATTCTCGAAAGGGAAAGGCCCGGCCGGGGCAGGGGAAGAGCAGGTATCGAAGAGGCAGGGATTTCGGAGAAGCGGGGTGACCGAGGGGGAAATTACCGGAGGTTGGCCTCCGTCCCCTGGCCCCCCTTTGAAGAAAATGGCCCCACAGGGCAGAATTTCTTGCCTACTTTGATACTAGAGACTAGAGGCCCCCAAGGCTGACCCAAGAAAAGTCAGGCTCAGTTTCCAACCAACTCTTCTGCTGTTAGTAAGTTTAACGCCAGTTCCCCCGCCCCCGCCCCCCAGTGTATTCAAGGTCCAATGCTCTGGGAAGCACAGGCCAGATCCTTTTACCCGAGGATTGGGATATGCTAATGGAGCAAGATAGGGAGAGGGAGCAGCTTGAGGGCAGAGGTCTAAGCCTTCTGTAGGCTCCCTGACCCCAACGCGGCCAGGCCAAGCAGGGCGCCAGTAGGGCAGGAAGCAAGAGCGGCAAGTCGACTGGGGCAGCCCAGGCCCTAGAGCTCCCCGTCCACTTGTCTGATTTGTCTTTCTGGAGGAGGAAAAGAAAAGCAGTCTCATATCCAGGAAAGTGGACATCCTGCAGCTCTGTGACTCTGTCCTCCAACTTTGCCTAGCAGGGTCAAGAAGGTTGAGAGGCCCAGGCTACCCCTTTGGGACTACTGTGCCTAAGTGCAGACCGGCCTGTGGTTTTGATTTTTGGGGAGGGAGAAATCTTGTGGGGGTAATGAGTTTAGACTTTGGATTTCTGGTCCTCAGCATCAGTCTGGGACTTTTCCAGGGAAGCAATGCAAGGGTTCCCCGGGTTCCTAAGATTTGGGGGAAATCCATAACAGAATGGGTCCTTGGGACACTGGCTGGGCATAGGCAAGGCTGAGTTTTAGCTTAGTATGGTCAGGGACAGTTTCCCTGGATCCAGAAGGGAAGCAGAGTCTCAATCAAAGTGTCCCTTTGAGACCCGGCGGATAGGGTAAGAGGCTGAGCTCCAGTCCTGTTATCAGCTCACTTTAAGGCAAAGGAGGAAAGAGGAGAGAGTTGCTGGTGGAAAGGAAGCAGTGAAGAAAGGGAGACTCAGGTGGTGCAAACGCCCCCACGTGTTCCCCATCTTTCACATAACCAAATTTCGTTGTGGTGTCTCCCCTTATAGGGTTCTGGACGACTTGGGTGGGAGTGAGGAAGTACAATAAGAAACGGGGAAGAGTTTTAGTTTCTCTGACACAAAAAGTCTTAATTGCGGTTTCTAAAGTGTCTAATGTTCAGGAGCCCATCGGGCTTGTTGTAGACCACCAATATCTCCGCAGAATATCCCCAACTTTCCTTTTCTCTTCTCCTATCTCTGTTTCCTCTTCTCCTCCTCTTGGATATCAGCCCTCGACGAAGCCATAAGTCTGTGGTGACCGCATAAACCTGCCATAAACGGGGAAAAACACAAACGGTAAATATCAGTCTTCCCTTGGGAATGTAATTAGTTGCCTTTCAAACGGCTGTGAAGACCGGCTTCTAGGTGCCCTGCCTGGGCGTAGAGGGGGGAGGGGCGGGAAGGGACAGGAGGATCAGAGGTTCAAGTACGAGCCCCCCCCCCCCAATAACAACAATCTCTCCGAGAACAGTACACTCTTTGAACGGCTAGAGATAGGTTTCCTTGACCAGACCTACTTAATGCAAATAAACCAATTTGCGAGAGGCGAGATACTGAGGACGTGAGCTTCAGTCCCGCTCCAGCACCTTCCCAAAGGATAATTCGCCCACCTGCTATGGGGCCTGGAGACACCCCCCCTCCGCCTCCCCCTTACCGCGTTCTACAAGAGTTTTGTAACAGTAATGCTTCCCAAAGGAGACTTTTTTTTAGTGAGTTAAAACCAAAATGAGCATTTTAGGCATGACCCAGTCTGGCTCTGCCCGACAACAAGGGCCCAAGAGTCTGACGACTTGGCTAGTTTAGGGGGTGGGTGAGTGATAAAATTCTCTTCTGTGTCTACCCGGGACATTTCCCATGTGGAGTGGTCCCAGTAGCCAGAAAGGAAGGAGAGGAGGGGGCAGGATAGCACAGGACAGGACAAAACAGAATAGGAGTCGGCTTCTCTTCTTTCCTCAGAGTGGGGTTCAAGGGGAGGGGATGTACAGCCTGCTAGAATCTTGGAGAGGCGGCATAGAGCTTCAGCAGCCTTGCTCTTTTAATTAGCACCGGCTGCCTTCAATTGTCAGCCCCTGGATTCCGGTGCTCTCTCCCCGGACTTTTGGATGTACCAACTCTGTTAGGGGGACATTGGCCAGGGCTGGGGTCTTCAAGCCTCTAGGATTTCAAGCCCCAGAGGGTCAGAGAAAGGAGCAGTGGTCCCGGCAGGCGGGGCCTTAGTGGCCACGGACAGAGGTAACTAGGCTACAGGAGGTGTTGCATATCCCCACTTTGCATGTCTTTAAGAGCCCGTGGAACCTGAGTGGAGAGCTTTGGCAGTTAGCATTTTTATAGAGACCGAAAAAAACCCCCCAAAAACAAAACAAAACAAAAACAAAAAACAGGGACGTCCATTTCTGCCTTTAAACGATTTAGGGACTTTGCGCTGGAGTGGGAACTCAGAAACCAAAGATGAACGAAGGAATGACATAGCTGGTTTTAGACCCAAGGAAAACCTGTGCTAAGCCACCGGCCGGAGCCCACCGGCAGTCCATGCAAGTAGAGACCTGAGACACTCCTCGCTCAGTTTACACTCCGACAAAGCTGTCTCGGATGGCTCCCCTGCCTCCCCTCTATTCTCTGGTTCCTGTGTTCTCCTACTCCCCTCTGGCTGTCTCAGGACGTGGTGTGGTGATGGGGGCAGGTGTGAGCCAGAGAGACATCGAGCCTCCCAAACTGCTCTCTGGTCGAACCGCACGTGGCAGGAGCTTCTTCCAGGAGCGTAGCAGAGTGCGGGCGCATTCTCAAACTCCCCGGGGTCAGCCTCGCAAAGACATGTTCCCATGCTAGAGGCTAGCACCCCAAAGACCGAGGTGCCTCGGAGAGGGCTTCAAACTTAGGGATCAGTCAGCCCGAGTGCAGAGGATCCCGTGGGTCTTAGCTAGGGCCTTTAAGCAAGCAAGTTTCTGTCTACTATGGGGGAAGGAATGAGCACTGTTGCCTTTGACATTTACTCTCCTCTGGGGGCTGTAAAGACTGGACGCTTCTCTTCCTCCCTTCCCCCAGTGACTGGACGCCTGGTCGGAACTTCCCAGGGCGCGATTCTGCTTGGCCCAGTGCAAACTGTATTGGGTTGACGAGCTGACTAGCCCCGAATAGAATTTAGGCAGATGAAAACGGGGAAGTCTGACCACGTATGTCTGACCTAAGGGGTGACGATGGTGGTGGTGGTGGTGGTGATGGTGATGATGAGGATGACAGTGGTGATGAAGTTAAGCTCTGCCAGTCTGTCTGACTAGAGTGAGCAAGCAGCAAAGGGAAACAAAAAGAGAGAGTTTTATCCTATACTCGGGGAAGTCGTCCGGTTTGGAGCAAGCGTGGAGAAACCACTGCTCTGAAGACAATGGTCTAGACAGTGGAGGGGAACTGAGGAGTGAAGGACGGGACCATCAGAAACTTGAAGAAGCATTCCCCCAGACTAAGGCACGCAGATACAGGCATTTTACAAAGACAAAGACTGCAGAAACGCACTGTACAATATACATACATACACAGGGTAAGGTTATACGCACGCCAAGGACACCTCCAGAGATACAACAGACACACCGCGCACATACGCAGATGAGAGATATACATTCTAGGCATACAGACGCACACCACTGATATACAATAGGCAAACATAAACACCTGAACGACACATACACTACTCCGCAGACACACATGGACAGATTATATATAGACACGCAAGCAAACTATATGCTTACCACAAACATTGCTAATACATATATACCGTGACTACACAACACAGATTGATACACATAGAGTAGATGCACCCACTACCGACATGCACATTACACACATGCATCGGACACGTATATGCAGATCTCAAAGACACGCCCACACTCATAGCCACACGCACACACACAACAGACGCACATTTGAATTTCTCTCTTGGGAGATTTAAACGAAGTCATGCCTCCAGGAACTTGGAAGAGAAGGGTTGGACAGCTCTCTGTGGAGCCCCAGCCTTATATCCTCAAACCCACTCCGCAATCCTGTCCCCAGCTCTTCCTTTAACCTCTTCCTCTTGGGTCAGTGAGCCCTCATTTTGTGGGGTATGTTCCTATAGAACTGCTACCCCCAAGGAGTGTGAATCCAATCGAATCGATTTTCCTTATGCCCTAAAAAAGAGGCTTGGTTCTGCCCACACGGAAAACCTTCCCTTCCTCAGGCTTAGCAAGAACGAACTCCTAGCTCACTTTTTGGAGTGGATCAGACTGACTAGAAAGAGCTACAGAAGAGACACCGTGTCTTAATGGAAAGAAAGTCCTGGGTCTGCATCCCGGTTCTGATACCTACCTTTATAATGGTGGGCAAGCCTCAGTTTCTTCCTCGGTAAAATGGGTCTGATATTTGTAACACCCATTTAACAATGTGGTTGTGAGGCTAAAACACAAGTCATGGCTGTCAAGCTTTTTGTAAATCTTAAGGCGTAATAGAAAAGCCAGTTAATGAGACTGAAGTTTTGTCCAAAGATCGATCGACCTCCTCTCCAATCGAGTGGACTGCCCAAAGCCCAGTCGAATGCGTGACTTTCCAATTCACACAGCAGTTGCGTTGGACGGGGCTATTTTATTTTTACAGCATTTCGTTTGCCTGAGTTTCTAGAGCCTGAGGTTGGGTCTGTCAAGGAGGAGCCAGGCGCCCTCCAATCTTTAATAACAGAGGCGTTTAAAAAACAAAAATATAAAGGATCCACACCTATGGAACTCTTAAGTCTGAGACCAGAGCTCCTACGAGCTCTTGATCCTCTCGATTCCTGGCTCAATGCTGTACCGAACTCCCTTCCCTCTTCCTTCCTCTTCCCCAAGTATCCCCTCCCCAGTAAATGCCCACCTCCAACTTTTCCTAGAGAGAGCACTCAAAGCCCGTCAGCCAACAAGCACTGGGGCTTCTGCTCTTCCCCCCGTGGATTTTTCTCAGCCCCAGCAACGCAGCAGATTCTGTGCATCTCTGTTTATCGCAGGCGAGACCAAATGCCTCTCCAGCCGCTCGTATTCCCAAGTCTTTCCAGAACCTAGCGGGCCGGGCCAGGTGCGCAGGCGCTAGTGCCTGCAAGCAAGGGCCGGCCAGGTCTTCAAGTTCTGTCTTGAGCTCCCTTGACAATAACCACCCGGGAGAAAGACTACAAGTCTCTGCTTCTGTCCAGCCCATCCCAGTTGAGCTTCCAGAGCGCCTTGCAACCATAACCTCAGCTAAGCTGCCCCATAACCAAGGGGGGCGGGCAGGGGAAGGCAGAAATTATAATCCCCATTTGGCAGTTAAGAAAACTGAGGCCCAGAGGAGACCTGACTTGCTTAATGTCACGAGTTAGTAATGGAGCCCGAGAAGAGGATTTAGATTAAGGTAAAAAGTTTAGAGCTTCACTTGAGAAATCGTCTAGACCAAGCCCCTCATTTTACAGATGAGGAAACAGAGGTCCAGAGAGAGTAAGTGACAGTTTATTGACATTCGAACCAGGTCCATCTAGCACTAAATACAGAACATTTTCTGCGTCTCTCTTTTGCTTCCCTTTCAATATACAGAGGTAACTCTAACCGATGACTGCTCCCCCGGGGAGGTGGCGTGTGTGTATGTGTACGTGCGTGGTGGTGGGATATGAGGGGAGACAGTACTACCTGCCTTTCCACCTGCCCCTACTCTTCCACGAAAAGGAGAGAAATCTCACACAAGGTGCATCTTTGCCTCTCCCGGAAGCGAAGAGGTGGGAACTCGAGTTGGTTATTGTTAGTCCCACCATCATCACCTCAGCTTAACCGTTGTCCTCTCGAACTCCTAGAACCCTGGTGAGCGGCCACTTGGGACATCAGAAGAACTCAGGGAGTCCCGAGGTCTTGTAAGGGGATGGAGGGAAGGCGAGGGCTTTATCCGTTCCTGTTTAGTGATTTTGAGGTGTGGTGCATGTAGATGGAGATCTGGGGGGGCGGGGAGTCGTCAAAGGCAGAAGTAGAAGATAGAGCCAGGGGCAGACTTCATCCTCTTTCTTTCAGCAGTCATTCACGGTTTTGCCTGCTCTAATAATCTCTCTGGAACCCAAGATCAGAGTTTCATGCTAGAAGCAGAAAGCCTATTAGCCCCATTCCTTGGAGGTGGATTATGAGATCCTGGGGCAGACCTCCCATCCCCGTCCCAGTCCAGCTTCCGGAAGCACAGTGTAGGGAACCTAGCCTGACCAAGACCCAGAAGCTTCAGCCAGGTGGGCAGTCCAGAGGGTTTTCAAATGACCAGGAAGGTTGTCTGCACCTGTAAAGGGTAACCTATTGTCCGGATAGTCAGCAGACAGGATAACAATAAGACGATAAAGCTCCATTTCACTGAATGCTCATAACAACAAAAACAAGCAAACAAATAAACAAACAAAAAACACCGTAGGCTGTTATGTTTGCAAAGCGCTTTCCACAGGGAGTTGCTGTGGATTGGGAATTCATGTCAAGGGAGCTGGAAGAGAGTTCCAGAGGCTTCTACTCTTCCTTAGTATCAATTAATCTCGACAAGGGGTGAACCAGGTGGCCCTGGGTACACAGGCCTCCGGGTCACGTCTCCTGCTCGAAAGGCAAACGGATTTCGATCCGGAAAAAATTAGATTTCTAACGTGATGTCTGGGTATCTTGATTTTTGTCTCCCCCTTCCCCCATGTTACGTGTTTTTACTTTGGGATTTTGTAGGAGTGGTGGTGGTAAGAAAATTTTCCATTCTGCAGATGAGAAGAGGCGGTAAAACCGAATCAGGGTTATGGGCTCAGAACTAGAACAGGTCACCCATTCATAGCACTTCGCCTCAGTGTCTGGCCAGCAAGGAAAGGTACTGAAGCTGAGAAACCAACCGGGAGAGATTGAAGGATGCACGGGCTCAAGACCACATACTACTCTCAACCCCCTCCCCAGGAAAACTTGCACTCTCTGGCCCAAGGATCTGGGAGCCCGTGAGGTCGCTCCTAAACCGCTTCTCAGAGCCAAGAGGGGACTCTGCTCTGGCGTTCAATGGAGCTCAGGCAGTTTTCTCCACCTAAACCCCGAGGGGGAAGCCCTGGCATCCCTAGGAGGGTTCTAGAAGCAAGTTCCAGTTAGCTGTCCTCCAGCTTTTGGTGGGGCGGAGCCCACATGTTGCCCGCAGGCTCAGGGCCCCAAGATACATTCTTCCGGCAGGTGGCCCCTGGGAGCTGGGTCCGCCCACTTTCCAGTACACTCAGCCAAGCTCCGGCCCCTCCCACCTAACTCTTCTCCAGTGACACCTTTCCCTCTGGACAGGACCCAGGTGAGGCTGCCTACCCTCCCCCCCTCCCCCACGCCCCAGCCCAGGTGGGAGGAGCGTGGCTTAGGGAGTCAGATAAGGTGAGCTGAGTCTCAGAGTTGCAAGACTGGAAATCTTTGGGCTCTTGCTGGAGGTAGCGCCCCAGGAGTGAGGCAGGTGCTGCCAGCAGGATATCCCTCCAGACTGGCACGGGCACACACATATCCAGACGGACACATACACACACACGCACACACCTGACACCTACAAGCGCACTCTCTGGAAGACATCAAACACTATAATTGGCAGAGTGCTTTTGAACTCAGATCCACTAGCTCTAGGTTCATTTCCCAAGAATGAACCACAACCTGGCCTCCCCAAATGTTCCTGGGCATTGTCTATGTGCGTGTGAACGTGAGTGACAGATTAGATATGTGTGTGGACTTGTTCAAGTGCAGGGATCAGTGTGTGTTGGGTGGGTGCATATTTTCCCTATGTCTAGCAGCGTGTTCATGTTTCTCTGTGATCTCTTTAAGTCTGTCTGCTCTCCGAAAGTGTGCATACGTGTGAGTGTATCTGCGGGTGTATTTGGTATGTCTCTGGCTTCGGTATACTTCTATATGGTTCCCGGAATGTCGGTGCTCGCTCGTGTTTGTGTGCTCTGTGATGTTCCGTCTGGTTTCACAGTAAGTTGAATGAGTGTGTTGAAAGTGTGCATGAGTCTGTGTGTGGTGTCTATGTGGTGACTGTGTGTGTGTGTGTGTGTGTGTATTAGAGCAGGTGAATCTGTGTGTGTGTGTATTAGAGCGCATGTGCATGTGTCTCTGTGCATGTGCATATGAGCGTCTATACGTGGATATCTATGGCTTCCTAGCTAGGTTACCCTGGCGTACCCTCACCGCACGCAGGTGGGAGCCCTTTAAAGGAAGGTGCCAGGTCTCCTCAAGGCTTCAAAGCCCCGCAGCCCCGAGGTCCCTGCTGAGGCTCAAATGCTTGCCAGCGTCCCAGCCTAGCGTTCTCTCTCGGGAGAGAGGCTTTTCAGAGAGCAGATTTCTGGGCCTTCCTTTCCAGGGGACCTCCTCCTCCTCCTCCTCCTCCTCCTCCTTCCCATTCTCCCCCCTTTCTCCCTCCTCCTTCCCATGCTCCCCTTCTTCCTTCTTCCTCCTCTTCCTCTTTCCCTTTCTTCTCCATCTCCGTCCTCCGTCCTCTTCCCTCTCCTCCTTCCTCTTTCTCCCTCTCCTCCCCATCCCCCTTCTCTTCCTCTCTGTTCTTCTTCCTCCAGTCCTCTGTACCCTCTTCCTCCCTCTCCTTCCTCCCCCTCCACCTTCTTCTTTCTTCTCTTTACCTTCCCCTCCTCCTCCTTTTCACCCTCCACCACTTTCTCCTCCCCTGTCCTCGTCCACCCTCTCCCTCCTCCTGGGCTTCTTGAACCTCAGGTTCGGCTTCCTAGAGGGGGCAGGGGCGCGGAGCACTGTGCTCCCGCCGGCAGCCAGCCGGTCTAGCAGGCGTGGATGTTATATCTTGGGACTATGGGGAAGGAGGATCCGTCGAGCCAGCAGGAAAAAAAAAATTACCTCTCCATTCCATGACCTTAGGGTGATTTAATCAATCCTGGGCTTCTCTAGGCCACCGGGGGACAGAAGAGGAGGGGAGGGGAGAGAGGAAGAGAACTTATGGCCCAGAAGGGAAACTAGTCCCGATGAAGGCAGCCAAGAACCCACTTCCCTCCCAAACCCCAGTGACACCGAAAAGCACAGTTCCAGTATTCTATGGTGGCCTCCTACCCCTGCCCCAGTCCCTACCAAATCCTCCTTACTCCACCCCCAACTACAAAGACTTGACTCTCCCCTACTCCTCCGCTCTGCCCCCCCGTGCAGTGAGGTTAACAATCATAATTACTTCCATTTCTTTAGGGCATTAAGGCACTTTCCTTGAGATAAAAGCACTTTCCTTGAGATAAGCCTGATCTAGGTGAAGATACGATAATCCTCATTTTAAGGTTGAGAAAACTGAGGGTCTGAGAGGTCAAGTGAGGGGCCGCCACACGTCTGGGAAACAACATCGTTCTGAAGTCAGAGGAGCCCCCGAGTTCAAGTCCCATCTACTTGCGTGAACCTGGGCTGGTCATTTTACCTCTCTAGGCCTCAGTTTCCTCAACTGTCAAATGAGGAGATTGGGTTACATGGCCTCTAAGGTTCTTTGCAGCTCTAGGCTATGGTGTCTATGACTTACCCAAAGTCACATAACTAGTAAATGTTTGAAGCTGACTCTAATTTTGGGCACCAAGCTGCTGGAAGCCTTATTTTACACAAAAAGCCTTGCAAATGCCTTTCTCTCTCTTTTAATTTTCTGTTTGCTCTGCCCTCCCTAGTCCTCCTCCATTGTAAGCATTTCTTCCTACACATTCTTTAAGGACTGGCTCAGATTCCACCTCCTCCACTAAGTCTTCTCTGATTTTCCCCATCTCTCAGAATTCTCCCTGCAAGAACCCCATGTGTGATATAGTAGAATGCTGAATCTGGAGTCTGGGAGACCTGGTCTCAAATTCTGCCTCTGACATTTCTTAGCTATGCAGAACATGAATAAAGGACCTAACCTTTCTCAACTTCGTTTCCCAGAAATAAATAAAAATGTATATATGTACACACAACTCACACACACACACACACACATATATACAGATATATACGAATATATATTTACCTATATATACACATCCATCTCCTATATCCACATCTCCTATATATCTTTATCAATATCTATCTCCTATATATCTTACAAATAAGATATATTATGACCTGTATTAGATATATTATACCTTCTATGAGAGATTATATCCTGTATATGATATACACACACAATATCATATATATGTGTGTGACTAGTTGTGTGACCCTGGGGAAGTCACTTTACCCCGTTTGCCTCAGTTTCCTCATCTGTAAAATGAGCTGGAGAAGGAAATGACAAACCACTCCAGTATTTTTGTCAAGAAAACCCCAAATGGGACTATGAAGAGTCAAACACTATTGAAAAACAACCCAACAACAACAGTGTCTGTATGGTAAATGTCTGTAGTAGCCCCCCCCCCCCCATAGGGTAGTTTTGAGGGTCAGATGAGGTGATGGTTGCAAAAGGGTCTGACCACTCTAAAGCATGATACAAATGCCAGTTTGGATTTACTCACACATCCTATTTTGTTTTACATTTATTTGTATAGATCCTAACCTCCTAGACGGGCAGTTTTATGAATGAAAAAGAGCTGAGAGACAATCTGTGTTCCTGGACCTGGAGGCCTGACACAAATGAGACAAACTCCAAGGACTGAAAGTGTTCGAGACCCTTGGGTCAGGGACTGAGCAGGATATAGCCAGTTAATCATTCATGCAACAAACTAACCTTTCCTGGTTAGGCAGTCCTCAAACTTCACTGGGAAGGGGGGAGGGGAGGGCAGGGTTCCCTTACTGATTTTATTGCCAACTATGTTATCCACTGGATCCTGGGTGCTTCAGGAAGAAGCACCCAGATAGGTCTTTGCTTTAGCTAGCCCCTGGGATCTGTAGTCTGTCATTTTCCCTCTGTTCCCTTCATCTGGAACAGTTCTAGGAATTTGACTTTGCAAAGTATGAGTTCATCATCTTTTAGAATGTAAACTCTTTGAGGGCAGGCACTGTTCTGTCTTTGTATCCCAGTACCTAGTACCCAGCATTATAATGCATGGCGCACAACTGGAATTTAATAAATACTTATTTATTGTTATTTGTATTTATGCTTTTTACATTTACTGTGTACTTAAATGTGTACTACTTGTTTCTACTGTGAGAATGTAAGAAGCAGGAGGCAGGCATCATTTCATTTTGTCTTTATATTCTCAGAGCCTGAAAATAAGCACTTAATAAATTCTTATTCCTTTATATTTATTCCAAATGTGTGTATACATTTATTCTTTCCTGTTAGAACATAAGCCCTTTGTTGAAGGCAGGGATTGTTTCACTTTTGTCTTATCTCCAATGCCTAGGACAGTGTTTGGTGCATTTAATAAATGATTTGTTTTTTTCTCTTTATATTCATTCAGTAAATCTATATACACATATATACTCACACCATATATACGTCCACATATGTGTATTGTGAATATATGTATATACAATACATATATGTAATACATGTGTATAAATATGGAGGGAGAGAGAGAGAGAGAGAGAGAGAGAGAGAGAGAGAGAGAGAGAGAGACCATCTAGTTGGATAGAGTACCTGACCTGGAGCCAGAAAGACCTGAGTTCAAATCTGGTATTAAACACTCACTAGCTGTGTGACCCTGGGCATGTCACCTAACCTTTGTTTGCCTTAATCCACTGGAGAATGGAATGCAAATCACTCTAGCATCTTTGCCAAAAATATCCCATGGACAGTTGGGGTGTGAGGAGGTCACAAGAGGTGATTAAACAATAACAACATATTGATTTGGTTTTATTCTCATATTAATTAATTATAAATAAATATATTGATGGATCTATACCATACATATATATATATATATGTACATAAGTATATGCATGTGTCTCCATATGTTTGTCACCCCCCCCCCCCATTAGAATGAAAGTTTCTTAAGAGGAGGGAGAGTTTCATTCTTTTTGTGTCCAGTATAGGTCCTGGAACATAGTAGGTACTCAAAAAATGTTTGAATGAATCACATCTGACCAGACTTATCCTTCTTCAACCTCCAACTTCAACCTGACCCTGGCTAGCATTCAAGGACTAGAAACACTTTTTTTTTTTTTTAGCTCAAGGAAGAACCATGAACTCCATTTATTGATACTCAGGGAAAGGTTTTTATAGAGCAAAGAGACAAAGGACAGGAAGGAAGAGAAATCATTATCTTAGTCTGTTGTATCCTGGAAGTAGCATGGTAATAAGGCCTATTGTTTCCTGGGTGCCATAGAGTCTTGGGCAGTTATGTCAGTCAGTTACATCTGAAAGGATGCTCTGAGAGCTGGCCTCAAAGCCTAATGGCCAAGGCCGCATCATCAAGAACATCTGCATAAGAACTGACTTCCTGCAAATGTTTTGGACAACTAATAGTTTTGGGGCAGAGCCTCTTAGCCTCAGAACTCAAATACCATCCTTATAAGTGTAACCCATATCAAAAGAACTCCGGAACTGACTTAGTGAAAAGTCGCATCTCGAAGAGGTCTTTGTTGTTCAGGTCCACTGATATCAGGGTAATTATCTGAAGTCCTGGCTCAGGCCTCTTTGGCTCACCACATATTCCCCCTTTTTTAAGGAGAAGCTTAAAGGCATGTAATTCAGTGCCTCATAATTTTTATAATGCAAGGTCCAAATATACAACAGACTATTATAATGATCAATATGGGAAGTCGGTGCATAGAGATTTTTCAATGTATCAATAATTGTTTTCGTAGCTCCTACTGGGTCAATCCCAGGAATCTCATTGTGTTCAATATCTTAATAATTTGATTGAAAGCTTTTTATTTCTAAGGTGATATTGAAATTATGCCATGCTCCCAATAAGCAGGCTCTGATCCTCTCCCATGAGATACTGGGATGAGAAGAATTATATAAGCTAGTGGTAACACAAATAGATGTGTACTTATAATCACATCTGAGTAACAGTTGAGTTTTTAATGGTTTTAACTCATACCTAAGCATAATATTAATTGTAATAAATTGATCTTATACAATAGGTCCTTATCTATATCATTTTGTGTCTTAAAGGCTGCAGAAACTTTTTTTTGATAATTCATTAACCTATTGTGCAGTTTAGATTGCAAACACAGCAGTTGGAACCATTAACAATATTAGGACAGTGAATATAGTAACAGAAAATCTGACAAACCATTCCCCCCCTTTTTAAGGACATCAGATATGTATATACCCTCAATGTTTGATATCAAGCATAAGTGAAATTAGTTGGAAAAAAGCAAAATAAAGATTGTTACTAGATATACATTGAGCAAAAGTAAAATCAATGCAATTAAAAGTTCATACATAGATAGGTGTATACACAATTACATTGGAGAGGGAGTCTGGTCTTGAGTTTTCAAAGGCAAGGTAACATTCCTTGCAAATTCATTCACAAATGGAGCAGTTTGTATCCCACTTAAAATAGAAGACACAGTTGCTGACATTAAGAGAGAGGCAATTAGTCCTGTGATTTAAAAAGTCCAAAAGTCAGTTCTTATTAGAAAATCAGATATTTCTTGAAGTGCAGGCTTCTCTGAAGTCTGTCATTGTGTAATGTTCTATTAGAAAGCTGTATCATTCTGTGAAAAGATGGGATGCCAAGTCATTTCTTCTGGGGTTGTCCTTGTGAGGAATCCTCTGATCCTCTTCTCTGTTTCTGCATCTGCTGGAACACGCCTGGACATTCTGTGTTGGTATCTTCAGTGGTCATTCATCAGCATCTAAAAAAATATAAGCACAACCTCGACTCTACATAATTAAGGGGCAAGTCTTTTCCATTACTTTATTTGGGAATATGTACTTTTTCAAATTGTTATTCTTCTGGTTTATACCCTTTTTAGTGATAATTAAAAAATTTTAGGGTATATAAAGCAGTAGCTAATTGCCCTTGTGATATATTGGTCCAAATCCAAATTGCCTTATCATTTTTATCAATAGGTTTTATAGAAAGATTGAAATGATTTGCCAGTGTAGACAAGAGCATTATCAGTTTTTGTTTCTTTTGGAGTACCTAAGAATGAAGAACAATGGAAATGGAGTAAAAAAACAATGCTTCTCCTTATAGAAGTATAGCTACAGGTATTATCATATAAAATTGAAGGACAATAATTTTGCTCTGTCCATATAATGTAGCCTTATTAAATTAAATGAATGGGAGTTTCCACAGTTACAGAACATGATAAAATGTTTTTAAGTTTTAAATTTTTTGAATAGAAACATAGTCATTGACTGCTGCCTTTTCATTTCTGAGGGATGTTATGGAGAGAGGCCTCTCCATTATTTAAATACACAATTAAATAGTATCTTATATCAGGGAAAAATATCATTCTAAAAAAGTCAATTCTTGAAGAAATGGCAACAATAAAAAGTAGATTAGAGGCTTCTAGTAATACATTGAAAATTTTCTTTCCCATTTCTCATTCACCTTAAATACGTATGTGAGTCATAGTTATGATAAATTGTTAACCTTCAACCTAAAAATAACTATAATGTTGACATATGACTCAAAAATTTAAATTTAAGTTTTAGATTTAAGAAAACTCAACTTTCATGTTCCAATTGCTTAGATCACAAATTTAAACTGTGCTTGATATTACATATCTCACTCCGAATATCAGTATGTGCAAATTCTTATGAATTAGAAACACTTTTTAAAAAATAGTTCCACACACACTTAGTTGTGGAAAATTAGAGAACATCCTGCAATTTAAAGGAGAGGGGTGCTTCTGTCTTTCAAAGATACAGGCCAAATGTTGTGAGTGACCCAGAGATCTTTCTCTAGTGCATCCTCCTAGATTGTTATAGCTGTGTGTGCCAGTAGGGGAAGGAGAGTGCCATCATTCTTGCTTCCCTCATTTGCTATCCTTGGAACTCGAAGATGTTAGGATTCCTTGGTCTAATTAAATCTTGTCCAGGGAAGATAGCAGTTGTCAAAAAAGTGGGCAAGATAGCACTGGAGGCAGGGAGAAGGAACTGGGATTGCATATTCACACCAGGACAGAGCAGACACTGGGTGTCTTACGTAAGACAAGGTGTAAACACTGTTCATGGGGTCAATCTTAGTAGATTCTTGCCATTTCTTCATGAGATTCTCAAAGAGGCCTGGGTGGGGAGAGCAAGAAGAGGAAAATCCTGCTTCTCTGGCAGCCATACCAGTTTCCAACTATGGATTGGTGGCAAGGTAGGGCTGTAGCCATGCTGGTTGAAATGGTCATCATGTGTGCTGATCAAATTCTGATGTTTCCATTCCTCTTAGTGGTTCATCAAGTTCTTATATGGCAGGTGCCAGAGATGATCAAAGGTTAGAATCAGAAGTTTCAGACTGAGGAAAGAGTCAAAATCTCAACCCACAGTTTCTCAGTAAAGGCCTTGCTTTCTAGGTGACAAAGTTTTGATGTGGTTTGGGATTGCTGAAAACCCTGACATGTTAGGGTACGGGTTAGCATCCACCTGGAATGAATTCACACACTCAAATCATCTTCCAGTCAAGCATCAAAGTTTATTGTAACACCAATGGAAGCAGACAGGGTTCTAAGGGAAACTGCTCACTAGACCCACTTTAGGGATCATCTTTGGAAGGGATACTTAATCTTTTCCTGTGTCTTGGACCTTTCTGGCAGCTGTTGGAATCTGTAGAGCCATGCTCTGAATAATATTCTTAAATGCATAAAATAAATCACTTGTGATTACAAAGGAAACCAAGGGCTTGTTAAAATAAAGATGTATTTTTTCCCATATCCAACTTCACCCCTTGGGAGCCCATGAGCCTCCAGTTAAGAGCTCTTGATCTATGGCAATCCCCTTATTTAAGACATGAGAAAATTGAGACCCAGAGAGAGTCCATTAATTGCCCAAGAACAAAAGGCTATTAAGTGGCAAAGCTGGGATTTGAACTCTTGTCCTCTGACTCAAAGTCCAACATTCTTTCCTCTTCTTCCTTTTGTCTCCTGTCTTGACAATGTCAGACAAGGCCATTCAACTCAACACATAGCATGGTAAAAATCTGCAGGTTATTGTGGGGATATGAAAATGGGGAAATGGCAGAGTTACTGCCTTCAGGAAGATTATAATCTAATAGAGAGGACACACTTCATGTACTAGACATGATAGAGTATGGTGAGGGATAAAGGACAGATCCAGATGAAGTCTTCTAAAGCAATGTGAGGAGGTAGGGAAGGCATTAAGTTGCAGGGTCTGTGGAAGATTTCCTGGAGGAAGGAGTGTCTGAGGTAGGATTGGTTTCTGATGCTTCATATAGTTCCTGGCACACATTTTGTTGTCTTCCTGATCCCATTTGGGGTTTTATTGGCAAAGACCCTGAAGTGCTATTTCCTTCTAGGGCTCATTTTACAGATGAGGAAACTGAGGCAAACAGAGTGAAGTGACTTGCCCAAGGTCACACACACAGAGCTAGTGGTTTGCACTTTCCTTCTCCAGTTCATTTGACAGATGTGGAAACTGAGGCAAACAAGGTTAAGTGACTTGCTCAGGGTCACACAGCTATTAAGTATCTGAGGCCAGGCTTGAATTTGCAAAGGTGAGTCTTTGTAATTCCAAGGCATACATGTGAAAAATACAATTCCCAACAAGGGCAGGTCTCTCTTAAGAACTTTGCCATTGATTGTGTGCCATGGGGGACACTGGCACAGGATCGCCCAGCATGGCGTGCTCTCATCCAGAGAAAGTCTTGCACTCTATAAGCAAAACAGAACTGAAGTAGGTCAAAAAAATGGGAGATGTGCAAATTTAGAGAATCCACCCCAAATGTTCACATGGACAGTTTGTGTCTGGCCTGTAGTAGAGTATTCTGAGCTCATATTAGTCTGATCAACCACGGTCAGATACATTGTAACTTGACTATAGCATAGTGATGCCATTTTTGTCCTCTTCTAGAATAAAGGACCACAACAAACCAACCAGTGAAAAAGCCAGAAGTTCTGTAATTGTCTTTTCACACCAAGGATTCCTTATCTCTGATCTTGGTGCTGGGACCAAGATTTCCCATCTTTTTCTTCTCCTAGATCCAATGTATATGTTCTGAAAGCCACATCCCATTCTGTCTCTGTCCTTGGTAATTTCATAGGGATTAGGATGAGACTTGTAATTTCACTGTTTCAGGGAAACTTCTCCCACCAATTCAGGATCTCACCTCTGTAACTTAGAATCTCAAGACACTGTGACTTTAAGTAACTTACCCAGTGTCACACAGCCAGGATGTTTTAGAAGGTTAGATTTTTAACCCCAGCCTTCTTGACTCCAGTGCTGGATCTCTGACCTCTACTCCACATTGTTTTATGCCAGCAAGGAATCCACAGTGCCCCTCCTCCATGCACAGGGACAATAATGGGTCCAGACCTAGCTATGGGGACAGGTGTGAGCTAAATGTCTTTTAAGCTTAACCCTAATAATGTTACCTATATAATTACTATCATTAAATCTCAGCTTTACAGCTGTAAAGGTCCTTAAAGGGCATGTAGCCCAACTCCTCTCACTGAATAGTTGAGAAAACAGACTCAGTGTAGGGTAAGACTTTATGAGCTAGAGATTGCAAGAGGCAGGAAAACAATCAATCAATGAATATTTATTAAGCACCTTCTATGTGCCAGACAGGGGACAGTTAGGTGGCACAGTGGATAGAGCACTGGGCTTGGGATCACAAAGACTCATCTTCATGATTTCAAATCTGGCCTCAGACACTTAGTAGCTGGGTGACCCTGGGCAAGTCACTTAACCTTGTTTGTCTCAGTTTTCTCATCTGTCAAATGAGCTGGAGAAGGAAATGGCAAACCACTCCAGAATCTTTGCCAATAAAATCCCCAGTGGGGTAGAGGAGAGTCAGAAATGACTGAAAAAATAACTGGAAAACAACAAAGAGCTGTTCATTTTACTACTTATTTCAAGAGGATGAGTTCAGTGTGTTGGGATTATTCAGGCCCAGGTCCAGTTGTTTGAATAAAAATGAATCAACCAGATTTCAGTCTACTAGAGAAGCAATGGTCTTTTCTCTCTATGCCTGTGTTTTAAGAGGTAGTTAATTAGTGTCTTGAAGCATCTTGAGAAAGAATAGAAATTTTCAGTTGAGGGAAACGACTTAACCAAGTTTCCCAACAGTTTAGCAATTTTGTGTTATAATCAGTTTACCTTCACCTCTGCCTTTAATTTTTACAGCTGGAGCTGCTTATCACAGTCCCAACTTTCACTAAAAAGGGGGAGGGAAACCATCACTTAAAACCATTCAGAGCTTCCTATCATCTGTGGCTTTAACACGGATAAATCCTACAGAATACAATTAATATTCCTGGAGTGATGTCATTCATGAAAGCCTGGCTTCCTCCATCCAACCAGTGTGGGATGATATTCTTCTTTTCTAAATAAGAAAAACACATTCCAACATGGAGATTATTTATTTTCTTGCTTTTTTTTTGTTTTTGGAGGGCAATTGGGGTTAAGTGACTTGCCCAAAGTCACACGGCTGGTAAGTGTGTCAAGTGTCTGAGGCAGGATTTGAACTCAGATCCTCCTGACTCCAGGGCTGGGGCTCTATTCACAGCACCACCTAGCCGCCTTGAGATTCTTTATTTTCTCTGCTATCACTCACGTGCTTAGAAAGGGCAATTGTTTGCCACCAGCCTGACACTTTTTGTGACTATATGATGATGTCTTTTCTCCCCACTCAATAGCTATCTACATTATTTTTTCTAAAAAATTAAAAATTTTTAAAATTTAAATTAATTTTTGGGGAAATAATTTAAATTTTGGGGGGAATCTTAAAAATTTTTTTCTATATTTGAATTGTTTAAAAGTTGCAGGATGTTGCAGGTTGCCTCAAGATCCTACAGAACATCCCAGGACCTCCAAAGACCCTAATACAGTTCTAGGCACACTTGGACTCACAATAAACCAGTAGAACTGACTTGAAAGACATCAGAAGACATCCCTAGGATTGCTCTTATTTCTTTTCTTGCTTTGTTATCCTTTCCTGACCAAGTTATAAAATATGACAAAATTTCTCACTTTCAACTCCTATAAATATTGAACTGAAAGAAAAAAAAATCACAGGTCATGAATTTAGTCATAGAAAAAAACTGAGAGTCAGTGGAGTCCAAGCTACAGAAATGGAGGGTCAGTGACTTGCTAGCCATCACATAGGTAGCCAGCAGCAGACCTGGGATTTGAATCCATAGCCATTGACTCCAATCTTATGCTATTTGCATCATACCCTATTGCTCTTCCTTGGGTTTGAATGATTCTTGGATCCCAATGTGTGGCTGGCAAGAGCCACCAAGTAGAATGGAAAATCCCCCAGGGCAGGTACTGCTTTTATTTGGGCCATTTCTGACCTTCTATTACATGTATGCTGATGCTCTAAATATTGCCAGACAGGAAGACCACCATAAAATTCTGTTGTAGATACAGACTCCTGCCAAATGGATCTCCCATCTCCTCCATGTCACAAAAGTGCTGACATAATTATTAAATTTTCATTGTCAGCATTTACAAGCAGGGAGTCAGCAAAGATCCAGAGCAGGGTTTGAATTAATTGCTTTCTTGGATTGCCTAGACTTTAAAAAGTGATGGAGAAATGTCAATAAAACTGTGGCCTATGGTTTTCTTTCTTTCTTTTTTTTTAGAGAGCCAGTTGTTAAATTTTGACCAGCACTTCTCTGCACCATGGAACTGTTACCTCCACTGTGTAGAGCCCACCCACACTTTCTCATTCTGTGTGATTCTTTTCTATAGATTTTTGAAAGTCTTTTTTTTTAAAATGTGACTACCCCTCTTCAGTGACTCCTTTTCCAGCAATAGCATTTTCCCCTTTTAACACATATATACAGAGGATCTTATAGATGGTCTTTACGATCCTTTCAAGTTCTGAATCTATGATTCTATAGTCTTATCTGGAAACCCATCCCTCATCTTGCACCAAGAGTCCACCCACCACCCAATATTATGTGCTCTTCTGTTCACCTGAAATATTGATTCTTCAGACAATGATGTTTTCCGTGCTTCACAAGCAGAATATTGGGCTTTGTAGTGTGAAGCAACTGGTAGAAGTGCTCGTCTTTTGGCTGGAGTCATGGAGATGTGAGCTCAAATTCTGACTCTGGCATTAATGGGACCAAGGGCAAATCGCTTAAGCATTCTGGACCTCTATTTCCTCACCTGTAAAATAGAAATAATAATATCCATAGTGTGAGATCATAGATGCAAAGCATGTTGCAAGCCTTAAAACATTGTATAAATGCCAATTACAATTGCTATTGAAATTATTTTGCAAAATACATTGGTATTTCTTGGATATAATTCAGCTCATCTTCATTCTATCATTCAGTTCCGGGACCTTTGGGCTCGTAAGTAATATTTCAATTGCTTTTTTCAGTCATGTGCAACTCTCCATGACCCCATTTGAATTTTTCTTGGCAAAGCTACTGGTTTGCCATTTCCTTCTCCAGCTCATTTTACAGATAAGGAAATGGAGGCAAATAGGTTTAAGTGACTTTCCCAGGGTCAACCATCTTGTAAGTATCTGAGGTCAGATTTGAACTCAGGAAGATGAATTTTCCTGACTCCAGACCAGGTATCCTCTGCACTATGATGCCACCTATCTGCCCTATGTACTGTTGTACTACTAACTTAATAGACAGTTAGGTACACAGAGGATAGAAAGTTGGACATGTAGTCAAGAGACCTGAGTTCAAATCTTGTCTCAGACACATACTAATCATGACCCTGGGCAGATCTTGTCTACAAGGCTTGTCTACTTCAGTTTCCTCAGCTGTAAAAAGGGAGTAATAATAGCACCTGCCTCCCCAGGCAGTTGTGAGGACCAAATGAATTAATATATGGACAGTGCTTTGCAAACTTTAAAGCACTATATCCATTTTATTGCTTATTTAGTTATATATCATAATCAATGAACAAGTATTTAATAATCACTTACTATGTTCTGGACACTGTGGCAAGCTCCTAATAGAAATAATTTTTTAAAGACCCTGCCTTTAAAAATCTTACATTGTAATAGGGGTAATGATATGCATTTGTGTGAGTGTGTGTGTGTGTGTGTGTGTGTGTGTGTGTGTATGGGGTGTCTGTATGCATACACGTACACAAACGACCTATGTATAGACATAGACATAGACATAGATATAGACATAGATGTAGACATAGACATAGACATAGACATAGACATAGACATAGACATAGACATAGACATAGACACACACCAGATAAGTACAGAGGAGATGGAAGATGGCCTTAGAAAGGAAGGCACAAAAAGCTGGTGGGATGGAGAAAAAGACGTCAAAGAGGTCTATACAATCAATATTTTTCATTCATTTAGACTTTTCCCCCCATGTGGATTAATAGGCTGATCTTTTTAGATTATTCATAGGTCTAATGAGTAGAATCTGTCATCATTTGGTGCATGAAACAATCAAAAGGATGGTATTATCCACAAACAAGCATCTTGGAGCACCTTGTCACCTATGGAGAGTCAATTTTCCATTGGAAGTTGAGTAGGAATTCATCCATCATGGCTGCAGACCCTATTGACCTCAAGTTTCTCCCACTCTAGCCCATCTACCAGGGTGGTTTTCCTGAAGTTATCAGTCTGACCATAGAGCTCCTCTAGTCAATGAATTCTAATGGCTCCCTAGGGGGAAAAATAAAACTCTTTTGTTTAGTTTTTAAAATGCTATATAACCTGAACCCAAGAAACCTTTCCACTATAACTTCTCTTCCCAAATTCTATGGGCCAGCTAACAGTCTTCAGACATGACACTCCATCTCCTATTTCTCATCTCCTGTCCTTTCCACTGGTTATCCTTCATGCCTAGAATTCACTCCTGCTTCGTTGCTTTCTCTTAGGATTTCTGGTTTTCTTCAAAAATGTTGCTCACTAGGGGCGTCTAGGTGGCACAGTGAATAGAGCGTCGGCCCTGGAGTCAGAAGGACCTGAGTTTGGATCCGGCCTCAGACACTTAATGCACACACAAACAAAAACCTAGCCATGTGACCTTGGGCAAGTTACTTAACCCCAATTGCCCTCCAAAAAAATGTTGCTCACACATCATTGTTAAGACTAAGACCTTCCTGATACTGCCTTGACAATTGCTGCAAGAAGTTTACTTGAGTTATTTTGAATGTTGTTCAGTCATTTCAGTTACGTCTTACTCTCCATGACCCCATTTGAGATTTTCTTGGCAGAGATGCTTTGCCATTTCCTTCTCCAGCTTGTTTTACTGATGAGGAAATAAGGCAAACAGGGTGAAGTGACTTGCCCAGGTCACACAGCTAGTAAGTGTCTGAGGCTAGATTTGAACTCAGGTCTTCCTAACTCCAGTCCCAGTGCTCCATACATTATACTGCCTAGGTGCTCCATGGATAGAGATGTAGATATAGATATAGATCTGAGGCATAGAGAGATTAAGTCACTTACCCAAGGTCACAGAAATGGTAAGTATTTGTGTTTTATTCCAGAAACAAGGATGAATTGTTGTCTATTAAGGTCGACCCTCCCTCTGGGTTCTGCTACTGCTGCTTACCCTGAGAAGGTTAGAGATTAAAAGCCTACTCTGATACATTCTTACAAGATGAGAAGGATCAATAGCATGGAGGAACATAAAGAGGCTTAGACAAGGAATACAGGGACAATATGCTCTAGGACAGATCACTTAGACTATGCGAGGCTTGATTTCCTCATTTTTCAATATGATGAGATTGGTCTGGATGGTCCCTTATGGAACTAGATCTGTGCTCCTGGGATCTTGCATGTACTTTCTGGGTCTCAGTTTCCCTATCTTTAAAATGAAGAAGTTACAGATCATCTTCCTGCCCTTTTCTCCAAATTATATTAAAATAGAAATCATAGAAGGTACACACACACACACACACACACACACACACACACACACACACATATACATATATATTCCAGACAACACAAGGATTGGGTTTCCTGAACTTCAGTCCAGTGTGCTTTCTACCATACGTGCTACTCCTCTGGCAACTAGTTTCATTAATTTATGGCCTATGGTGTCTTGGGAGAAGGGAATAAAGCAATTTTTTTCTTTCCAAATATGGACTAAAACATTTCTAAATGTAGAACCTCTGGCCAGCAATTCTTGACTTGGTCCTTGCCTTTAGGAATTTTTTTTTTGCCAACTGTGTTCTCTCTGTTAGCCTTCCCCCCAGGCTCATGGCAAAGGGCTCCAGGCTAGATTTGTCCATGGGGTAGATCAGAAGGCCAGTTGGTTCCAGGCTGTTGGGTATCTAAACAGTTCAGAAAATCACAGAACCATAGAACTGGAGGGACTTCAGAGGTCATCTAATCCAGCCTAGACCTGAGAAACATTCCCTGCTACAGTATCCCCAACAAGCAGTCATCCAGCCTTGGCTCAAAGACTTTCAGGGAGGTTGAATCTGCTAGCTCCCAAAGCAGCCCATTCCACTTTGGGATCGCTCCAATTGTTAGCAAGTTTTTCTTGACATCAACTGCCATTCATTGTTCCTAGCTGTGCCCTCAGGAGCCAAACAGAATGAGTCTAAACCCTCCCACAGCCTTGTTGAAGACAGTGGTCATGTTCCCTCTGAGCCCTCTCTTCTCTACCTGGGGCTTAGCTTTTATAAACATGCAATCACTGTGGAGAAAATACAAGAATAAGCCTTGGCCTGGGAAGAGAAGAAAAAAAAATGCACAATAGGTCCAGAAATAGCTCAGAAAGGCAGCACAGAGTAAGAATAGAGCCAGTGCAAAGTATCTTGTACAGAAATAATGCTGGTTGGGGAAGTGAGTTGGAATTTGCAAAGACCAGACAAATTTGAGCCTTCTTTTATTCTCCTGGGGACTTTCTGAAGAGCTATTTCTTTTTTGGAGAATTTCCTGGGGGTGGGGAAGGGGAGGCAAATAGTCAAAGAGAACATTGTTGCCCACCTCTTCATTTCTTAGGTTGCAATCAGTACCAACAGTTTTGGGGGTGCAGAAATCCCAGGTTCTCTGACTTTGGATCTTGCTTCGTAACTGGGTAACATCTTATTTTTCCTATTTGGGCCTCAGTCTTCTTATTCATAATATGAATAGGGCTTGGATGCGGAGGTCTTTAAAACTGGATCTAAGTCTTAATCCAATGACTTGCTTCAGTCAGATGTACAGGACCTTGTCTAAAGACTTTATTTCCTTGGCTCTCCCACTTTCATTTCAATAGTTCCCTATAGCATTGAATAGCAGAGGTGAGAGGGACCTTGGAACATGGAATGTCAGAACTGGGTGGGACTTTAAGACAGAAAATGTTAGGAATGGAAGGGACCTCAGAACCTGGAAGGGACTTTAGGACAGAGAATGTTCGAAATAGAAGGGACCTCAGAACATGGAATGTCAGATCTGGAAGGGACCTTGGAATAGGGAATGTCAGAGCTAGGAGGGGCCTTAGAACCTGGAAGGGACTTTAGGACAGAGAATGTTCGAAGTAGAAGGGACCTAAGAACATGGAATGTCAGATCTGGAAGGGGCCTTGGAACATAGAATGTCAGAGCTGGGAGGGACATTAGAATAGGGAATGTTAGATCTAGGAGGGGCCTTAGAACATGGACTGTCGGAGCTGGGAGGGACCTCTTAATATGAGATGTCAGAACTGGGAGGGACCTGAAGACAGAGAATACTGAAACAGGAAGGACCTTAGGATACAGTATGTCTGAGTGCCAGCTTCATGCAAGGCACACCTCTAGACAAATCTGCCTCGTGGGTTTTCTTCGAAGGAGGGAAGCTTTATGAACTCTGATAAAGGCAAACCTTTGAAGTTGTTACCAGGTAATTCCAGGCTGACTCCAGCTGTTTCTGATTAAGGTAACTCAGCTACTTGGCAATCAATGGTTGTAACTAGCAAGGGCAAAGGGCTCTCCTCAGTTGGGGAAAGTCCATTTTGAGGCAGGTGCTTAGCTGCAGGCATTCTCCAGAGAATCACAGACTTGGAGAAGAGGTACAGAGGCCATCTAGCCCAGTCCAGCCTTGAAACAAGATGTCCCCAACAACACCCTCCAAAGTCCTCATAAGAACACAGATGTAGAGCTTGGAAGGACCCAGGAGTCCAAACTCCTTATTTTATAGAGGAGAAACCTGATGCTGTTGTGAGGAATGTAGCAGTCATTACAAAACACAACTGAATGCATAGCAGGTATTTGTTCTGATACAGTTCACATGTCTGTATGCATTCATCTTCTCTCTCCCCATCCTATACCCAAGATTGCTGCTTCCCTGAGGGAGGGGATTGGTTCACTGTTTTCTTTGTATCTCTAGGGCAGTACTAGGCAGTTAACACATGATCTAACACTAACGGAAAGAGATACTGGACCCCTTCTGACATTATGCCAAGGGGCTAGTAGTGGATAAGAATGGTTCCCTATCTCATAGAGGAAACATAGGTTTAGAGTTGAAAGGGACATCCAAGATAATCCCAGTTTGACACTCATTTTTTTTTTTACAAATGAGGAAACTGAGACCCAGTGAAGTAAAGAGACTTTCACACAGGTGAATTTCCTCAGTCATAGTAGGAATTCCCTAACCCAGGGATGAGAAGCCTGCAGCCTCAAAGCCACATGTGGTTCTCTAGGTCCTCAAGTGCAACTTCAATTAAAGACCTAGAGGGCCACATGCCCACCCTGGCTAAACCAACAGGTTTGGTCTAAAAGATGAATGTGTTTGGTACTGGCAATATAAAACAAAACAAAGCAAAACAAAAAACAACAAAAGGCAACTAGACTTTTATTGATGCCTTTTATAAGGCATCAATAAAAGGATATAAACTATCCCTTCCAGAGAGTTATTTCTTGTAATAGGTTTTTTTTTAAGAGGAAGAAGTTAATTTTTTTTAAGGAAAACCAATCAACATATATGAAAAAAAAAGTTGATGTTAGTTTCACCCTTCTAAAAGGTGGTGTTGGTGGAGAAGGATTTCTTCCCCTTCCAACCTCTAATAATGATGATAAGCATTTCTTTGTCAGTTTAAGGTTTGCAAAGTACTTCATCTATGTCAGCTCATTTAATCCTAACAACCCTGTGTCATAGGGGCTATTATTATCTTAGAGATGAGGAAGGTGAGTCACATAGGTTAAGTGACTTAACCTCCAACAGCAATGACAGCTCCAAGTCAAAAACATGGGTTCTTCTAGCTGAGCCTGAGACCAGACCAGACCCTGTCTGCCTCTTGGGCTTTGTGTTCCTTTTCCTGAGTCTGGATGACCTCAAAGGTATTCTGAGAGATGGACTTCCCAGCCTTGCCAGCTACTTTATGAGTTACGGAGTTGGCTGCCCAGCAGAAAGAGGGGAATCTTTCAATTACACAGATCCTTGGAAGAGATGTCTATCTTCACAGTGGGAGGGGGTGGATTCTATGACTGAAATGACTAAGAAAACCCAATTCACACCGTAGAAAGAACCTAAGAGGTTACTGAACCCAACACCTTTATTTTTACAGATGAGGAAACTAATGATTTTGGGAGGAATGGTGTTGGGGGATGTCATAATGATTCAGAGAAGATGAGAAGAATCTCAATCCCTTCTCCTTTGGGCCAGGACCCCCTAGGACTGAACCCACCTCATGTCAGTCCAGAGTTGGAGCCTTTAGTGGGAGAGCACAGCCCCTGGGCTTTGTGTGACAAAGTAATCTTGGATCAAAGGATTATGGGTATATAACTGAGATCTTAGAAACCCATCTACTTCAACACTCATCATTTTCCAGATGAAGAAACTGGAGTAGGATTTTCTTCTTTTTTTTCTTAGTAGGATGGGCCCACTTTCAGTTTTCTTTTCTTTGGATTTTCAGATGGGATTCATGAGAGGTCTTCAGAAAAAGCTTGTGTGACCACTTATCTTACAGTCTTCAGAAATTTTTTTTTTATACAGCAACTAGTTAAGGTTCCTTGCAAATCATCTCTTCTGGGCCTCTTTTTTTAACCTCTCTAAAATAGAGTTTGAACTTCCAAGGTTCCTTCTAGCTCAAGTCTCTGGTCCTCCCTTCCCTTGCAACTTTGAAATCCTGCCTTTCTCTGGGCCTGTGACTCCAATTCCCCTTTGGCAGCTGCCTCTCCTAATCTTTCTTCTCTGTGCCTGGGGTAGACTCTCAAAATGTTTGAGCTAAATCAGGCAAGAAAAATAGATCCCAGACCGCAGCTCCCAGCTTCCCACCCCCACCACCTCCAGGCCCCATCCCACCCCTTAGAAAGAGATTTTGAGAAAGTCTCCTAAATAAGAGTACCCCTTGGGGCTGAAAGTAATTGATATGTTTAGAAATGATACTGTTTGCTGAAGGAGAGTCCCGGCCCTGCTCATTAGTGGTAGGTAAGTGTTTGGGATTCCCTATGCTAGCATTACATATACAAATGCAAAATGGACAGGCTAAATCTAATAAGATAAAACTAAAAGAAAAAAGATTTTCATAAACAAAGATGAGATGGGAAGAGATGATTGGTCTTCAGTTTTGGAATATGTGGAAGAAAGAGAAAGAGAGAAAACAGTGGAACTATAAATATTCTTCTTAACTATTTAAGAACTTTAGAATCTTTCCCCTAGGTTTCTGGCTTTCCTAGAGCCTACCAGGCTCCCTGAGCCTTACCCTCCCATCATCAACTGGGGTAGTATGTGACACGCAAGATTTTTGCAGGTAGTGACTCATGACTTTGTCTTTTGTGCCTAACATAGTGCCTACCATGTAGTAGAAACTTTAAAAAAGCTTATTAAGCTGAGTTAATTAATCTAAAGCCCTTGTGAAGGTCAGCTTTAGGTTTAAATGGGGGTCAGATAGGTGTTCCATGAGATAAGTTATATGAGGAACCCAGTGAGGATAAGACCTGGGTCTATGGCAGGCATGCCAAGGTGGGGGAAAATGATGATATATGTGAGATCATGTATGTCAGATATGTAACAAGATTCATACAAAGTGAAAAGCAGTTTGATGTAGAGCAATGATGTCAAAAGCAAATAGAAGCATATCCCTGGGGCCACACATTGACTTAGAAGAACACAAATTATCATGATCTATATTGTGTTGTATTGGACTGTATTGGAATATGATCCCAGTAATAAAGCCCATTGGTATGGTGCTCTTTCCTCTCTTGTGAGATGGATGTCCTGCCCCCTGTTGAGGTCAAGAGAGATCTCTTCAGGCTTTTGAGTCTTCTTCAAGTTGCTAAGTCTCTTTGGATTTAGGGGGCTTCTGGCTTCTAGCTCCAAGAGGGAAGGTGGATGAGGCCAACCTCCTTTCAGGATGTTGAAGGAAAAGACAGTGGAAAGAGCCACTGGTCTTAATCATGTCCCTATCCTCAGCTTGCTATTCTAGAGACTATGGGAAAGCCTCCTCCTCCTCCTCCTCCTCCTCCTCCTCCTCCTCCTTCTCCTCCTCCTCCTCCTCCTCCTCCTCCTCCTCCTCCTCCGCCTTCTTCTCCTCCTCCTCCTTTCTGTCTCTATCTCTGTCTCTTTCTGAATTGTTTCATTCCAAATGGGAGAGCTCCTTCACTCTGTATTGTCTAGTATACATTCTCATAAACATACTTTCTCTGATTTCTATTTTGGTAAGCAGGTTTTCTTCACTTAGTGCTATGTGTGTTCATTCTGGAAACTGGTATTTAGTGGGGTATAGAGATTTATTAGGTATAAAGCTTAGGGTCCTGCTTCTACCCCAAATAGTAAAAGTGATAAGAAGTTATCTTGAACCTGAAAACTATCCCTTAAACTAAAATTAATTAAGGGAGCAGATGGACAGAACTCTGCCTGGAGAGCAGAGCGACCTCCAGTTCCAATTTCCTCATTCCCTTCCTGGCAGAAATTAAAAGTTTTTGGGGAAAAGTGGATAGCAATGTCTATTCTGCCTCCCTGTGAGCCACACAATAACAGACTTCCACGCCACATGTAGGGAAACAGCACTCATCACGTGTGGGAGCCCTTCTACATTTATTTACTTTGTTAAACATTTCCCAATTAAATTTTAATCTTGTTCATGCTGGACGTGGGATGCTGGTCAGTCATGTGAGAGTTTGATGACTCTGGAATAGTGGCTAGAAGAGTCTGGTTTTGGAATCTGAAAGATGTGCGTTCAAGTCCTGTTTCTGATACATATTGGTTTGTGTGATTGTGGGCAAATCAAGTCACATCTCAATGGTCTAGGCAACTATCTAATAGGTTGTAGATAGTTTACTGACCTGTACTGAATTTCTTCATCAGGGTATTACTTCCATCAATGATATCACAGGTCAAGACTCTATGCCTTAAATCAAGTTGAAGTGCTTGGTGAAAACAATAAGGTAGCTAGGTAAAGGGGAAGATGTCCCTCATCACACAATCTAGTTCCTTTAGGTCAGAAAGTAAGGCGTGGTATCTTTGAGCACATAGCAATGGAACCCATACAAATGTACAAATGACAGACTTTCAGCAAGCCTGCCGCCTCGATTATCTGCCTCCCAATTTATGAAGGGCTAAACCAGATTATCATCCTTGTGCATCAGGGAAAAGTAAATGCATGTGTGTGTGCACACTCCTAAGAGTAAAGTTTAATGAATTTGAGAGGGGCATCTATTTATGGTATCTTGGAGATCTTTGCTTCTGCATGTTGTGGAGAAGAGGCAAGCCTTGGTCATAGAGAGGCTCCTAGGCACTTTTCAAGTCTGAGAAACTAGGAGTCTGATTCTGTCATGGATGAAAGTCTCTCTATAAACCCTGAAGTGCTATAGCGAGCCTAGCTATTATTACTTTCTCCTCATCTACTGCTTTTCCTACCTAGGCTGGGCTATTCTTTATAACTTGCTCCATCTCTCCTAGTGTTCTTTCTGTTAATTGGCAATCAGTCTGATAAAAGAGAAAGCCTACTGATTAATTATGCAGTCATTGGCTCTGGATTCAAATCTTGGCCCTGCTGTTCTGGTGACCCAAAACAGTCCATTCCTCCTTTTGGGGACTCAGTTTCCTCATATGTAAACTGTGAGTGCTGGTCTAGATGATCTTTAGGGTCTTTACCAGATCTAACAGCCTGGTCCTGCTCTTCCAAGCCCCCCCCCCCCTTTTTGGAGGGGGCAAGACAAGGCAGTTGGGGTTAAGTGACTTGCTCAAGGTCACACAGTAAGTCAAGGGCCCTTCTAAAATCCCTTTTAGGTGTCATAGGACCAATGTGGAATGGAGGAATGATAAATCGACAGACATTACACAAGTACCAACTGTGTACAGAGCACTGGGGGAAGGACAATATTTAGCTCCCAAAGAAGTCACAGTTCAGGTATCTATCCTTTGGACAGAGTGGTAACTAGATATTTTTGAATGCAGTTTCTCTTCCTTGGGGAGAAGGAGCACACCTTTGGGTAGTATTGTTAAGATCCTCTAAATTTCAGCGACCTAAGGAAAAGCTTTGATTGCCCCACCTTAGTTACATATCTGACTTTAGATCATACTAGCCATTTCTTTGGCCCACAGTTTGAAGAAAGGATGAGAATAAAGTGTTGGAGGATGGGTATTAGGGGCTTATTCAAGGTTGCTTTGGGCCAGTGAATGATCCCCAGCACACTGGGCCTTCAGCCCACCCATTACTGGGCACCAAACCTCTTCATAAACGCCCGTAGAGCCGAAACCCTCCCCAAGCCCAGCTGCCCCATGTTCCAAGACCTTTATGGGTTTGTCTTAAAGTTTTTATTTCCAGAAAAACCAAAAGTAATTAATCCAAATTACAGAGTAGTCATTTACAATAATATTTTCTTTAAATATATGTATTTTTTAAAACCCCAAAGCTATGGGCCTCCAGTTCCATGGCGGCTGTAGGACACCTTGAAAGAATTATTATTTTTTTTGCCTGTTTTATGTTGTGAGAATGGCTCACTTGATTTGGAGAAGAATTGTAAAACATTCAGCTGAGACTCTTATAGGGCAAATTTGAGGCTAAATTGTTTTTTCTCCTATTTCTGCCAGAATAACCACACTCTAATGGTTTATATTTCTCCCCCCTGCCACTCCTCTCCTTATGAAGGCTTTTTTTTTCTCTCAAAGCTCTTCTCAAGCCTTCTGTATGATAATATCTCACCACAAGCTCCCGGCTAGGACTGTCCCTATAGTCCCATTCTGCAGGTGCCAGAACTGAAGCCTCTCAGGCATAGAATTGTAGACCCTTGGAGTTGGAAAGGTCCTTTAAATCCAACCTTCTGACTACAGATTTTGCAGGTGGATTATAGTGCTGTGGAAAGAAAATAAAAATTAAACAAAAACATTAAACTTGGAGTCTGCAGATTTGGGAGTGGAATTCTGCTTCTACTAGTTATCAGCTGAGTGATACTGGACAAGGAGCTTTACCTCTCTTAACCCACCAATCCCTCCCTCAGATGGGGAATGTAGCTCCTTCCTTGCATTGAAGAGGCGGGGAACTACGGGTACGGAATGCTGAATACATTGTCAGATGAAGGTCTCTGGAACACTGGTTTTGCTTACCTGTTTTGCTTTGTTACATGGAAAATCTCACTAGGTGTATTTATATCTAGGGGTGGTAGTGGAATTGTGTATCTGGAAATGCCTGACATAAAAAAGTCAATAAATTGCTCATTTAAAAATGCCTAAAAAGTTCTTATAGTTTCTTTGTACACACAAATGGGTACATCTGTCACTGCCTCTGGTCATAGACATCCAAGGTCAAGGCTATTCCTGATATTCCTTCTATCTTTCTCTGTCTGGGAAGACAATAATAATAACTGACATCTATATAACACTTTGTGGGGCTAGATGACTCAGTGGATAGAATGCTGGGCTTGGAGTCCAGAAGACCTGAGTTCAAATCTGGCTTCATACAGTTACTAGCTGCGTGACCCTGGACAAGTAACTTAACCTTGTTTGCCTCAGTTTCCTCATCTGTAAAATGATCTGGAGAAGGAAATGGCAAACCATTCCAAGCATCTTTGCCAAGAAAACCACAAATAAGGTCAGAAAGAGTCGGATGTGATTTAGGAACCAAACAAAAAACATACTACATGGAAAATTCTCTTTCTTTTTTTCCCCCATATGCTTAGAATATGTGTATATGTGCATGTATGCACATATGATGTACATATAAACATGTATACATTTGTGTGTGCACACACACATATAAAGAGGGGGAGAGAGACTGAGAGAGAGACACACAGAGACACAGAGGCAGAGACACAGAGGCAGAGACATAGAGAGATAGAGACAGAGAGACAGAGACAGAGAAAGTCATTTGAGCTCTGAGCTACATAACAATCCTGTGAGGAAGATACTTTAGGGTAGAGGAATGCAACTGAAACTGGGTTAAAATGTAATTGGGAAATATTTAGCAAAATAAATTTGAAAAAAAATAAAACAGGGACTAAGTTACATTTAAAAACTAGTCAATATGTAGCCCTCAGAGATCCTTATATATGACCTACTGACCTCATTTCAATTGAGTTTGATTATTTAATTGGGTTGGGACACATAGGGATTATTATCTCAGATTTACAGATGGAAAAACTGAGCCTGCAAGAGACAAGGTGAAGACTGGCTTTAAAGACAGGACTTCCTGATGCCCAGGCTAGCCCTCTGATGGATCTGCTTGTGACTATTGCCTGAGTGGTTGACTGGTCACCTCCTCCCTGTCCATTGTGAAGTTTGTCAGCATCCAGAGTATCAGTTATGCCATATGATCACAGTCAGTTACCCAAGATTATAGAATCTCAAGCTGAAGGGGCCATCTTGTCCTTCCTCCTGCCCATATGAGATCTTTGCAATGTCCCTGAGGGATGTCCAACCAGCCTCTGCTTGAATATCTCCAGCAATGGGAAACTCACTACTCTGTGAGCCAGACCATTCCATGATTAAACATCTGCAATTAATAGAAAGTTCATTATGAGGGAGGTGAAATCTGGTTCCTTGTAAACTTTGGCCCATTGGCCCCATTTCTCCCTTCTGGATGTGTATGGAATAAATCTGCTTCCCTTTTCTCATGGCAGTCCTTTAATACTCGAAGACAGAAATTATTTTCTCCTTAAGTCTTCTCCCCTTTTGCCTAAACCCTTCTCCTCTTCTCACGCCCCCTCCCCAACCTGGTTCTTTCAGCAGCAATAATATTTTATGATTCCATGTATGAGGAGTAAGAGGAGGGGCTAGAAGGAGAGCTGGGAGGCTGGTAAAGATGTCACTTTGAGAAAACCTTTCTTCAGACTGTTCTTCTAAACCTTCCCCTAGTGACCCAGGAGTGGGGAACTTGTGACCTCGAAGCCATATATGGTCCTCAAGTGTGGCTCTTTGACTGCATCCAAACTCCAAAGAACAAATCCCCTTAATAAAAAGATTTGCTCTGTAAAACTTGGACTCAGCCAAAAGCCCCCACTTGAGGATTTAGAAGGTCACATGTGACCTTGAGATGGCAGGTTCCCCAGCCCTGTGCCTAGTCTCTCTAATCAGGTTACTTAAAACCCAATAATGCTCCAAGGCTTTTCAAAGGGGAAGAGAGAAAAAGAGAGAGAGAGAGAGGGGGGGGGGTGGGGGAGGGAGAGGGAGAGAGAGAGAGAGAGGGAGAGGGAGAGAGAGAGAGAGAACAACTTCATATAAACACACTCCTAAGGTATCCCATAGCTCTCTTTATCTCTATGTCTCTCCATATCTCTGTGTCTCTCTTTGTCTCTATTCATCTTTCTATTCTCAAAACAGTCCTATGAAGTAGCTAATACAAAGATTATGCCTCTTTTTGAGATGAGAGAAATAAGGCTCAGAGTGTTTAAGTGAGATGCCTGGAGTTGTATATGGCAACACCAGTATTGAAACCCACCTTTGTTGAGCCAAATATACCAAATACTTTCTTCTTCCTTAAGGATAAAAAGGGGGTGGTGTAAAGGAGTTCTAGTCCCTTCTACTGCGGAGACTAAAGCTGGTGGGGCATGAGGTCAAGAGTTCTGAGCTTCATTTGGTGTCCTTACTAAGCCCAGCATTAATATTGGGATGACCTGGGAGTGTAGGGCCACCAGGCTTTATGCTGGGGGGGCTGTCAAAACAAAACAGCAATTTATCAATACCTTTTATTTTTTATTTTATTTTATTTTTTTTGGAGGGCAATTGGGGTTAAGTAACTTGCCCAAGGTCACACGGCTAGGTTGTTTTTTTTTTTTGTTTGTGTGTGTGTTAAGTGTCTGAGGCTGGAACCGAACTCAGGTCCTTCTGACTCTAGGGCCAACGCTCTACTCACTGTGCCACCTAGCCGCCCCGACACCTTTCATTTTTACATCACAATAATTTTTGGGAAGATCTTTTGATCTCCACTTTTAATATGCCCCATCCTCCCAAATGGAGCTGAAACAGTGACCCTGTATGACCTGTATGTATACAATATTCTGCCCTAGCAACTCCCCACCTCCCTTTGGGAAGAAAGAAGTATCTTTTATTATTTGCTCTCTGAAACAATTACTGTTTTTTCAATTCAATTTTCAGAACACGAACCCCTTTTCCTGGCATTTTCATTTATATTTACATTGCTACAAACGTGTGCATCTTTCTTTTGGTTCTGTTGTTTTCCCCTGTATCTTCAGACTATCATTTTATCTATCACTGGATTTTGCATGCTGGACAAAGGGGCTCATTTCTCAGTTGACTAAAGGGAGGGAGGGAGGGACAATTTTGATTTGGTTGGAAAAGCAAGGGGGGAAACAAGAGAAGGAGTTGAAAAAGTCCTTGGCTCCACTTCTGGGATCTAGCAGATGACCCTGGATGTCCAAACTGGTCTTGGCCCATTACTGTGAGATTAAGACATAGAACAGACAGTTCAGGAGCTTAAGTCCCTGCTGCCTGCCCCTTCCTGGGAATTAGTCGATGTGGGATGGGTTTCATCCTGCATATCTTTCTTCTTAAATTAAATTTTCTTTTTATCAAAAACGTAATTATTAACAAACACGAGCAAAAAAAAGTAAAGAGCAACAGATAGGAAGTTTATCTATATAACCATGAACTCTTGTTTTATTCAGGTTTTGAAGGGTATTTTTAATTTCCCACAGTAGTAACAAAATTATGCTGTTTGTTTTGGGGTCCCTTCTGAACTTTTTTGGGTTGTTGTTGTTTTCTTCTGTAAGTTTAAAAATGTTTTCTTTTCCTTTTTTCCCATACCCCTAGATTCATATCCCATAGCCTTCTGGGGGAAGGCATAAAGATTCCCTGGTAGGATCCATGAGCATCTTTTTTCAAAGTTTTCTTCTACAGAGCAGCATGTCCTTTCCTAGCCCTCAAGCCTCTTGAGATTTCTGCCTGTTTTGTTCCTGGAAATGTCCCTTCTTGGGCAAGGTGAAGCTCCCTTTGGCTTCATGAAGAGATCATTTCAGTCCCATGGCAGTGGTTTGGACAACCAGGGCTGCACATACCAAGTGTCACCCCAGAGTCCAATCCATTTGAGAAACTCTTGCAAAAGCCCAGGGCAGACAGAGCCAGCACAACTGTATCCCCACAGAGGTCTTCAAATGAAATCTTTCCATGTCATTAATGGCCCGCGGTGGATCTGGGCAGTGTGTTCCTTCCAGCAACTGTCTTGTTTGCAGGAGTCTTCATATTTTCCAGCCCATTTCCTATTTTTCACAATGTCCCTAAAGCACTCTTTGGCACTTGGAAAAAATCATTCAAGGAGGGAATGCTGGAGCCAAGTTTTGCAGCTCATCAGTTGGGCAGATAATCTGGAAAAGTAGTTCAGTTTGGCCATAGAGGGGAACGGGTGGAGATGGAGTGAAAAAGAGAAGAGAGGGAAAGGGGGAGAGAGAGAAGAGACAGAGAGGGAGGGAGGGAGGATAGAGGAAGAAGAGAGAGGAGAGTGAGGAGAAAGAGAGAGACACACAGAGATAGATAAAAAGAGGTGAGAGAAACAGAGAGGGAGGAGAGAGATGAGAAAGGCAGAGGAACAGGGGAGAGAGACAGAGAGAAGGGGAGGGAGAGAAAGAAAGAGAGAGACAGAGAGAGGGAAAGAAGGAGGGAGAGAGGAAAGCAGAGATACAGAGACAGAGAAAGGCAAGGTAGAGAGATGAGATCCAGAGATAGATACACAGAGATAGAGACAGAGACTGAGAGAAAGCAAGAGTCATAGAGATTTAGAGGACGCGAGTTGCTATCACTCTGGAGGTGACCCAGGAATCAGAAAAGACAAGTTCTTAAATGTTTCTGGGCCCCAATTTTCTCCTCTGTATGATGAGAAGAGTATATGGTCCTTTTTGTCCCTTCCCATTCATTTAACAGTACAGCTAACATGTATAATAACAAAAAATGATGATAGTTCACACTTCTTAAAATTTTCAAAGCTCTTTACACAAACTATCTCATCTGAGCCTACAATAGCCTTTACCTCTTTTTTTTTTTTAAGAAGGAAACAGGCTCAAAGAGAAATGACTTGCCCAGGGTCACACAGCTAGTGAGTATTAGAGGCAGAATTTGGGGGGGGAAAGCCAATGTTTACTGGAGGTATATGTTTGACTTAGTCAGGGAGCCTGAATGGGATGGGACCTTAGAGATGATCTGTTCCTTTTTTGACAGATAAGGAAATTGAGACCCCAAGAAGCAGAGACATGACCACGTTGGGGTGAAAGGAAGCTTTGCCCTTGGGTATTGAAGTTTGGAGGGTGTTCATGACTCTTTGAGTTCTTCTGTAGAGTAGAAATAAGTGAGGCTGGTACTTGGTCAGCAAGATAAGTCAACAGGAAGTTCCAGAACACTGCTCCCCACCCACAGCGCCTCCATAGTCACACCCAAGTGAAACATCTAGAGAGTCCTTGCCCTCCAATGCCTTCTCCAGGCGGCCCAAGGTAGAGTCTCTCCCCCCAGCAACTGCCCTGAAGGTGAGCTACTCCCTGGTCCTATACTCCTCACCCTGGTAGGTTCCTTTTTCTGGCTGCCCTTACCAGTTTATTGTGCTGGATTGCGATCCCCCTCCCGCTAGGTTTCATCCTGCTTGCCCCAGGTGCAACAATTGCTCCTTATGACTCTGAAGAGGGAGGAAGGAGTTCCTATTAGTCATAGAGTCACGATTCAAACCCAGGTCCTTGGACCCCAAAGTTGGGATTCTTTCCATGAGCATTAGTAAGATGGCAGGTGGTTGTTCATCCCAAGAACAGGTATGGTGGCAGAAAGGCAGAGAAACGCCCCCACTGTGGAGTCAAGTAATAAAAACATTAGGATTGTGTAATTCTGGCAGGATGAGAGATTTTGGTTTCATGTAATCCCCAGCAGAAATGTTGGAGTCTGTACAGACTGCAGGGCTATTAGAGCTGAAGCCTGAGTGGGGGCCAACTGGACGGGTTGAGGAGTTAGGGAATTCCGCCTGACAATCTAGAAAAAAATGAGCTTATGAAGTCATTTCATGGAGTTGGGTTTGTAGTTTTCATCTACATATGTGGCTTCTGGAAGAAAGATGTCTGGTTACTTCTGATATGCTCAGTGTTGAGAGGGGGTGAATGAGAAAGAAACCATTCCCTGGTTTCAGCAGAATTTCTAACCCGCCTTGGAAGGGATTCATAAATTAGGGAGGGAGTTAGATGGGACAACCAGCAAGGCCCCTCTGACCTCTGATGTTCCCTGTACTAAGGGCCCTCTCAGGTCTGACATCTTAAGTTCTAAGGCCCTCCCAGCTCTGACATCCTGTGTTCTAAGGTCCCTCCCAGCTCTGACCTTCCCTGCTCTAAGGATCCTCCCAGCCCTTACATTCTCTGTTCTAAGAGCCCTCCCAGCTCTGACATTCCCTGTTCTAAGGGCCCTCCCAGCTCTGACCTTGCATTAGTTCATGAAATCCAAGCCATATATCCCAGGCACAAGGCTTTCAGAGTGAGCTGCCTAGATAGTCGTGTTGCTGAGCAATAAATGTGGATTGTGGTGACAGCACATGCCAATTTTATACATTTTTACCCAACTGGACATTTAGGAGGAAAAGGTGCTCTGTCAGCCACTTTCCATTCTCTCTGTCTTATTTGACTTTCCCAGAGAGGGGTGGCTAGGTGGTGCACCGGAGGACCTGAATTCAAATTCAGTCTCATTCACTTAACACTTACTAGTCATGTGACCTTGGGCAAGTCACTTCACCCCAATTGCCCTGCCCTCCCTCTCCAACAAATAAACAACCCCCCCCAAACCAGAAGAGTGGCACAGGAGGGGAAAGTTCCCATTCTGGCTAATGCAGGGCAATGGTGAGGGGTGGGGAGGTGGGGTTCCAGAACCAGGGAGAAAAGAGAATTCTTCTACCACTCTGAATGAGATTTCCCTCCATATACTTTTTATGCCAATACTGACTCAGTCAAAGGTGGAAGACGGGAGCATAAATGCACCTTCATTACAAGCACACATCTCTCTAGATGGAGTCAGGAAGCCAGGAGAGGTGAGTTCAGCTCTTCATTCTGCTATTTACCACCTGTGTGATTGTGAACAGTCTCTCCCAGCTCTCCAAGCCTCAGTTTCCTCATCTGAAAAATGGTCAGACCAGATGACTGCTGAGGTCCATCGCAGTGTAAAATCCATGACATTCCAGTTTATTCAGGGGTCTATTCAAATTGTGAGCTCCCCCATTCTTTGAAAGAGATAGTATGCTGTAATGGGGAAACACCAATGAACTTGACCTTGCTCATAGAACCACAGATTTTGAGCTAGAAAAAGAACCTAATAACAACTGGGTCAAGCACCTGATTTTTCATACAGAAGAAACTAAGGCTCCTAGGGCTTACTTAAATGATTTGCCCAGAGAGTAATGCATGACTTCCTATCTGTGTGACCCAAGTGAGGTCATCCTGATAGTAAGTGGCAAAGCTGGAATTTGATCTTAAGTTCTCTGACTCAAAATTCAGCACTTTTCTCCAACTACTCCCACCCCCTGCCCTGCTCAACAGTGTCATGTGGCATCCAACAGCATAGGAAGCCCCACGTTCTAGTCCTGGCATTGTCATCGACAAATTATGATATTTGGTCATGAATGTGAAGCGCTGTCTGTTTGTTTGAAAAGATTTCACAGGGATAGGGTGAGAGGAAGGTCTGTGTAATCCTAAGGAACTTGCTATTTTTTTTTTCATAAATAAAATACCAATAAGTTGATTTGCCTATTCTAACAAGGAGATCCAAGAAAGGTATAGGGAAAAAGGATGGATGTTGAATGGAAAGGCATCTGAATTGTCTTCTTAGTTAGCCAAACATATAGGAAAGCCACCTACCAAAGGTGGAGCTGATAAACAGGGCACCCACCTCAGCCTTCGGAAGCATGCCCTAGCTATGGGATCATGACTCAGAAAGGAGGACTTCTTAACTGAAGGTACCAGGACTAAACCTAGAAATGAAGCAAGGAGAGAAGAGTTGAGAAAATCTTAGAGGGAGGTATCCTAGAGAACCAGCCATGCCTATGAAGAAGAAATAAGTGCAGGAGAATGCAGGTTGGGAGGGCACAGCAGTGGAGAAAGTAGCATCCTCTGGGGTGCCGCTGAATGGCACAGTGACCCGTGGAGACTCAGAGACTGATGGAGTGCCCCCACTCCACCCCATGGCAGTAACCTGAGGCAATGTCCCAGGTTCCCAAACCCAGTTTTTCTTCTACCAGGCAGGCTGCTGTTGTGCAGTGATGACTGATGGTTGATGGCTCTAATTGGCCATCTAAAATGGCTCCTTCTTGAATGTTCTTCTCACAGACCAACTTACTTTACCTTGTTAAATAATTTTTTATGTCTTCTGTTTTTGTATCACCTATACTTTCTAATGTATCTTTGCCCTTTCTCCTCCCACAGAACCATCCCTCATAGCAAAGATATGGAGGAAAGAAAAAAAAAATCTATCAAAATCAACCTATGCATTGTAAAGAAAAAAAAAAGCTGACATCCTATGCAGAGCTCCACACCCATCATCCCCTGTCTCTGTAAAGAAGAGTGGACACCTTCCCCCATTTCTTCTTTGTGCTCAGATTTAGACTTTTTATTGATTTTTTAAATTTAGTTTTTAAATTTTTATTTATTTTCAATGATTTTTTAATTTTAAGAAATAAATTATATCAATATATGCTATATCTTATTATATATAATTATATATGTCTCTTGTGTTTTAAAATTTTCTTTATTTCTCAATTTATCGCTCTCTATATTCTTTTCCAGAGAATTGTTTCTTATAATAAAGAACTCAAAATTAAAAGAGAGAAAGAAAATAATTTGGCAAAACTAACTAAAATCTATAAAAGCTCTGGCATTAGCCATGAAGGTCTGAGTTCAAATGCCACCTCTGATATTTACTGGCTCTGATATTTACAGAGCAGTCATTTAATCTCACAGTGCTTTTGGTAATTCTCCAGGACCCCAAGTTAGAAAAGGCAGAGGGAATTTTCACACTTCAGATTTTCCAACATAAATGAAACCTCAGCAGTGATCCCTTTCCTGACCCCTCTTCCCAACAATACATGCAGTGTCCACAGGTGTCTTCTCAGATCTGTTCTTTGGCTAAGTTTAGACAAATCCATTTTAAAAGACAAGGAGAGGGAAGCTTGAGTTGTTTGTCCATGGACAATTTCGAGAGTCAGCCAGTTATAGATAGATGTCTTAATGCTGAGCTCTTAGCCAAAGCAGCAATGTGGTTCCAAAAGCAGACCCTCTCTGAATATCTACCCTCCCATCTTTCGTTAAAAAAAAAATAAGAAAGTTTGCCAGAAAGATGTGGATGAAGATTATTCATGGAAGGATTGGGAGTTGGGGTGTGTGTGTGTGTGTGTGTGTGTGTGTGTGTGTGTGTGTGTGTGTGCCTACAAATGTCCGAGTATCCTTGGAGGCTGCAAACAGAGCCCACCCTCCCCTCTCCTTTGCCCCACTCTGCCTTCCCAGTTTTGCTGACTCTGGATCTGTGTTCTATCATTCAGCACATTTGCATCCCACCCATTCGAAAAATAAAACTACATGGCCAAGCATGAGACAGATGGGGAAAAGGTTTGCGAAGAAGAGATGTGTCAGCATATGCAGTTGTGGTACCCCTAGGTCCAGGAGAATGGTGATAGACTACAAGTTTGATTGAGAGAGACAGAGACAAAAACAGAGACAGAGACAGACAGACAGAGGAAGGAGAGAGAGAGAGAGAGAGAGAGAGAGAGAGAGAGAGAGAGAGAGAGAGAGAGAGAGAGAGAGAGAGCCTAGAATTCAGGGACCTCAGAGCACCTCTAGCCTAGCTTCCTAGTTGCACAGAAGAGGGCTCATTGTAGGGGAAGGGAAGAGCTGAATTTCAATCCGGGTACCTCAGGACTTTCCTCAGGACCTTGGCTTCAGAGTCCACAGGGATTCCAACAGCTATTTGCCTGAGGCCCCACAGATAGCAGCACATACATGAAGTTTTCCTGACCCTCACCCCGCCGAAATTGCTAGCTCCCTCCTTCCCAAACTACCTTACACTTCACTTCTTTGAATTTACTTAAACTTATTAATTATCTATACTGTGTGCATTTCTATGTATCTCTATTATCTCCTGCAATCTGTAAGCTCCTTGTGGGTAAAAGCTGTTTCATTATTTGTACCTCTATCTCCAGTGCTTAGGATGATGCTTGACATATAGTAGGCAACTTATAAGTGCTTTCTACATCCTTATAAGTGTTTATTGATTGAATTATCCTGGCTGAGTAATTTCCCTTCTCCAGACCTCAGTTTTCCCAACATCTTTAATGAGGGGGTTGGACTAGATGGTGTCATTTACATCTCTGGGTCTATGCTCATAAGAAAGAACACTGATTCTGGAGTCAGAGGACCTGGGTTCAAAACCTGATATCTGAGAGACTTTGGATAAGTCATGTCATTTCATTTCCTTGGCTTCAGTTTCCTTTTCTATAAAATACATGACCTTTGAGGTTCTTTTCAGCTGTAGCCTGAGGACTTGAGGATCCCCTCTACCATGTACCCAACTTTTACCTGAAGTCTTGTGGTAAAGGAGATGCCCACAGAGTCTAAATTTCATGTTCCTAGAGGCTAAGGGCCCCTGGAGGACAGACAGCAAGAAAGCTCCTTGCCACTTACATACCCAGTGCCCCATCAGATAGGGTATGGACTTTGACCTCTGAGACAGGTGAACAAGCCACCCTGGCTGTCAGGTGGCTGGGCCCAGAGGCCAGGCACTCAGCCCTGATCAGCTCATTAGTGGCTTCAAAAATGCTGAAGATATAAAGAAGACCTTCATCTACCTACGGGGAGGGGGGACACTCCCCCTCTCCAGCTCCCTTCTTCCTCTCCCCCACCCCATGGACTTTCCACTCTAATGCCTCAGTGAGAGCAGCCAAGGAGCTGCTGAGGAACACCTGATTGGCTCACTAGGTATCTTCTCACCCTTGCCTCTTGCCCCAAATTAGTCTCTATTGGAAGGGGGAAAGATAGGGAGTCTACAGTGTCCTTATATTTCCGGGAAGTGTCATCAAAACAGTTGAATAAGTTGATGATAGCTCTTGAAAAAAATACTGCATCTATGGGGCCAGGAAAGCAATCCACAGGAGGAAATGGATTATCCTGGAAACTGAGGGAGGAGATGGTTGGGAATTTAGAAAATTGATCCAAGGATGTGGTTGTGTGTGTGTGAGTAGAAAATTCCAGTATGGTGGATTATTTTTCCTACTTAGAATTGGAAGGGATTTTAGAGATAATTGAATGTCCCTCCCTACTCTGTCTCCTAGTCTTTACAGATGAGGAAAATGAGAGTCCAGACAGGTCACAGGTCTGACTACTGCATCGATGTGGCACATTTTTGGAAAGCAACTATGTGGATAAAATGAAGACTCCTTGGGGGAAGAAATTATTTCATTTTTGTCTTGCAGAGGCAGTCATCAAGCAGGAGAGGAGAGCCTTAGGAGAGAGCTCTCTGGGATAGGAAAGTGGTGATGGTGTTGGTGGTGGTGGGAGAGGAGAAGGAAGAAGAGAAGGAAGAAGGGGAAAAGGAGGAGGAGGAAGAGTAGGAAAAAGAAGAAGGAGAGGAAAGGAGGAGGGAGAGGAAAAGGAGGGGAGAGAGGAGGAAGAAGAGGATGAGGAGGGGGAAGAGGAGGAGGAGGACTGAGAGGAGGGGAAGAATGGAGGGCAAGTGAGGTGAAGTACTGGCTGGACCCTTTTAACAAACATAGCCATCATCACACCTTGACTCACTTTTGGGACTTCTATTCCTCAGCAACCACCTTGCCCCCTAGCCAGTACCCCACACCCAGCTTCTAGGTCTCATTTATATGCTGTATTCTCCCATTAGAAATAAGGTCCTTAAGGGAAGGACTTTCTTGTTTGCTATACTTGCATCCCCAGCTAAGCACAGTGCTTGGTACTTGGCTCTTGTAAAATTCTTTATCTATTTTTGGCTTTTCATCCTTGGCTCCTCAAAGAATTCATGGCTCATCATAGGTCTGAATAAGTGTTTGTTGATTAATTGATTGATTGTGGGGCCAGTGAGACTTGTTTGCAAAGTCAAATGAAAACATTCTTTCTCAGATCACTCAGGATGCTTCTTTCCCTCTAGCAGCATCCATTGGGGAATAAGGGTAACGAGCTTGGATTGTTCTCTGGTTATCAATCTGTGAAGAAGGACCAGTTCAAGGTGGGATAGAACAGACAAGAGCAGTGTCAGCTTCTAATAGGGAAAGTCCTTCAGTCACTGAGACCTATAGTCCCTGAGTCAGTAGCTGTCCCCCCCCCTCCCCCTGCCTGGGGTGGGAGGAGCTCTGATCTCAAATTTGAGAATGCCCTCCTTCCTCTCTAAGATAAGAACTTATCTATGGTCTCTGGACTATACATACACTATATATGCCTACGTATATTTCTATCTATCTGTGTCTGGATTTGATATATCAAGTATATACACCTGCACATGCATGTATTTCAATCTAATTGATTTCCTTTAGATAATTCTATATTATATATATATATAATTGTCAATATAATTGACACTATTGTATATAATATATAATGTAGTATAATTCTATATAGTTTGTCATGCACATTAACTCCACATTGTACAGGTTGTATGTAAAAAATATCGGGGATTTTCTATCCCAGAGGAGTTTCGAGGGGTGCAAAGATACCTTTGAAATGCTTATGCCAGAGAAGAATTTGCCTCTACTTGTCCAGATGCTGAAGAGATAGAACTGGCTTATGAGCTAGTAGCCAAAGCCCTACAGTAGCTATGGACAGAGCTTCTTTCTTCCTTTACCCTGCTACTTCTTTCACAAATGGCTTGATAAGGCTGTCCAATGAATACATCTCAGGATAGTCACTGAGCACAGAGTTTTTAAATAAAGTACAGAAGGGTGGGGAAGGTTGTTGGGGGGCAAGATGGGGAGGAGAATGGGTGGGGTTTTTTTGAAAGGGATAGGATGAAAATATTTCAATAATAAAATAGTTAAAATATAAAAAAAAAACAACAACATGATTCTGAGAAGGGGATCCCTGGACTTTATCAGAGATTGCCAAAGAGCTCCATAATACAACAAAGGTTAGTAGAAACTCAGGTTTCCTTCAAATACCACAAGGCTTTTCTGATGTTGCCCAGATGTCAGTGTTCTCTCTGTTTTGAAATTAATTTATATTACTTTGTATCTATTCATCAATATACATGTTTATGTATGTTGTTTATTATATCCCCTCCCCACCCCACAGGAGAATGTAAATATCTACGGATTATTTTCTTTTTTCTCTTTATCCCCCTGTGGACTAGCACAGTGCCCGGAACATAGTAAGAGCTTCGTAAACACTTGCTGAATTAGATTTAATTGACTGCTGGTGAAGAGTGTCACTAGCTAACAGATGTAGTCACTACCTAGGATGTGGGGTAGGTAGAATTACCAACATGGGACCACTATAGAGCCAAGTTCAAAACCTGCCTCAGACCTTTACTAGTTGTCTGACCCCATGGTTAAGTCAATGAACATCTCTGGGTCTCATTTTCATCATCCATGAAGTGGGGGTGATATTACCTACCTTACAGGGCTGTGAGATCCAATGAGATATCATATATAAGGTGCTTTGCAAACTTTAAAGCACAATATAAATGCTAGTTATCATCATCGTCTTCATCATCATCAGAGTTTTGGTAGCAAAAACCGATTGACCCTTTCTAACATGTTGACAATCATACCCCTAGTGGTAGACACATGCTATGACTCTCCATTGTTATCAAAGGCTTGGGTAATATGATTTTGATTGGTTCACATATTTTTCTAGTAAAATCTCCAGCCTGTGGGAGGTAAAGAATGGATTTTAAGGTCTTTCTCAAAGACTTTGATTTATGATCCTTGGAATAAGATTTATGGGCTATATTTTACAAGCTCTATTTGTGATAGTAGAAACATATCCAATGTGGTTTGAACCGGATATAGTTTATCATTCTTTTCCTCATCGATCTTCATCAATTTTTGTCCCACTCATTTAGAACACTCAGTGGGAGCTCAGGGAGACCTCTGGCCCACTCTCTTCTCCACTGGCCTTGTCCCTCTTCCCAGGAATGCAGCAACATCATCCCCAGGAGTAGGGCTGGCAGTGAGGTCAGTATTATTAGTGTCTTGCCCTCCTCAGACAGAGCTAATGCTCTGGAACTCCCCTTTGGCTCAGTGACCTATTAGTAGCCCAGCTGAGAAAGGAGCCAATCATGGAATCAATGGACTGAATTGGAACCTTATAGATCATTGAGTCTGACCCACTCATTTTACAGATAAAGGAATTTAGACCTAGACAGGAGAATTGAATTGTCCCAGGGGGGCAAACTAGTCTATAGACTATCAATTCCTTGAGGGCAGGGACCATTTCATTTGGTCACATAATAGGTCTGTCATATTGTAAATGCTTTATAGCTCTTTTTTCGTTGTCTGGGATTTCAAGATCATTGATTTAGAGCCCACACAGTCCAGTTAGCCCCCTCTTTTTCACAAATGGAGAAAGTCAGTCCCACAGAGGTGAGGTGACTTACTGCTACAAGGTCATGTTGACAGACAGATGATAGAGACAGATAGAGAGATGGGTATGCAGGTAGGTAGATAGATGTAGAAAGAGCTAGACTAGATAGTTGGATAGATAAGCAGATCAATAGTGAAACTGACCAGATGAACAATGGATAAGTAGAATTGATTATAGAGACAGACTGATAGATAGTAGATAGACATATAGAGGCAGACAGATTAGATGGATGGATAGGTAGATAAATAGATGTAAACATTAGATAAATAGAATAGATGACTAGATAAATAAAGGATAGAGAGGATGGATAGATAGACTGATAGATGATAGATAGATGAATAAATTAGATGGATAGATAAATGGATGGATAGATGGATGGATGGATGGATGGATGGATGGATAAAAGCTAGAATGACAAATTACTTAGACATAGATACGTGAATATATTAGAAGGATAGATAGATGGATGGATAAATAAATTAGATGAATTGTAGACATACAAAAACAGATAGATGATGGATGGATAAAAAGGTAGCTGGAAGAACAGAGGGATAGATGGATAGGTAGATGGATAAGAGAAGATACAGTATGTCAGCTCCGATCCTCTGCTCCCATATCTAAGGTTCTTCTATTGAACTCCCTGTTCCCACCAGGACTTTGGAAATGGGGAATTTTCAGGTATCAAGAGGCCTTGTTGGCCAGAGAGATAAAGAGTCACAGAATCAGAGATTTCGGAGCTTAATTTCATACAGCTCAACCTCCTCATTTTGTAGATGAGGAAACTGAGGCCTGGAAAAGGCAAAGTCACTTAGCTAGCAAGTAGTAAAGTCAGGATTCCCACCCAGGCACTCCCTTGCCAATTCCACTGGGCTGCCCTGAGACCTCTGCCCCCAGATGAGCAGAACTGACCCAACACAAGTCTCACTTGCCAGTCCTTGCTTTTGCTTTCTTTGGCTGCATTTTTCTCTGTCTCTGTTTCTGCGTAACTCTGTCACATAAACACACACACACACACACACACACACACACACACACACACACACACTGAGCTTGAATAGAAAATGTTCTGAATTCATCTTGAGGCTTGTGGGTGGGGTGGGAATGGGGGCTGGGAGACCCCAATACTGGCAGCTCATGTTGGCTCATCCCACCTCAGCCCAGGGTATGCTGTGGTGCTGCTGGGCCCAGGGCGGTGCCGATGTCGGGCCTGTTATCGTCCCTCCACCAGAGCTGGGTCTGGAACCCAGGACACATATTTTCCTTTATGGAAGTTTTAATAATGGCTCCCCCGCTTAATTGAATATGAATATTTTACACATTAGCGTCAGGAACGGCTCTTGTTTGCTCTGGCCGGGACCCAGTTCATCTTCACAGACCCTGAGGTTGCATAACTGTGAGGTGTCTGCTTACAGTCGAGGGGAAAAAAGGCTATTGAAACTGGGCAATCCTCCCTTTCCTGGGAGTGGAGTGGGGCCTCTTCCCTTCTAAACAATCCATACCACCTTCTGGAAGGGGGCCCAGCCTCTTCAGGTAGGCACCACCCAAGCTGTGCTCCTGAGTGGCAGCCCCTCACTCAGTGTGGTGGGTGGGCCTTGGGTGGGGTAGCTGAGTCAGAGAGAAGCCCTGGGGGAGCCCACTGGGGATTCACGGCCTGGCCAACTCTGACCACAGTTGGACGGGCCAGACTGAAGGCTGAATTGCAGAGGCACAGGACGCTCCCTTCTCTCCACCCCATTCTTCTCCATTTCATCTCCCTCTCTGGGCAACCATGGTCTCAGTTCTCTCCCCTGAGGGTTAGTTTGAGCCTCAGGGTCGGAAGGTCACTAGAGAGGAGGGTCAGTGTGGTGGAGTGGAAGGAAAGACATCAGCAGGAGAGAATTCCAGGGGTGGCCTGGCATGGCATAAGACCAGGGCTCGTGGTGAGGAAGACCACACTTAGAAGTATCCCTCAGTTTGCCCATCCAAAAAAAGAAATAGAGCCTGCAATACCTAACCCACTGTTCTGTGTCAGCCTCAGAAATACAAATAACAACAATAACAATCACTAACATCTATCCAGCTTTTACCATGCGCCAGGCCCTGGAAAGAAGGCGCTCATCATCACATGGTACTTTGTGCAGTGTTTGGTACACAGTCGGTGCTTAATAAATGCTAATTTCCTGCCTATTAATAATAATGACGCTGGTGATGACTGATGACTGACCTTTATGTTGATCCATACAACCACCCTGGGAGATAGTGGGGTGTGAAAATTGAGGTTAAAAGACTTACCCAAGGTCCCACCAGCTAATCAGTGACAGAAGTCAAATTTGAATTCAGGTCTTCCTGACTCCAGGCCTAGTCCTTTATCCACTGTACCTGTAAGCCTCTCGTGTTAGATGTTGGCTGTTTTTATTACTTGTTATTTTCATGACTTTGGGCAAGTCTCTTTTCCTTTCTGGGTCTCAGTTTCTTCCTTTGTAAAATGAGGTCAGATAGATTCATAGCTTTAGAGCTGGAAGGTCAGCAAGCCCAATCTTATCCCCAGTAGGCAAATGGGGACTGAGGCCCAGATGGCTCCAAAGGGCCTGCCGTTACCAATTCTTCAAAGATTTCTCTTGCAGGATAGAAGACTGTCACTTCATCTCTCACCTACCTGGCCTTGTGATCAGTAGATGATCAGTGTGTCCTTCAGAGTCAGAGGCCTCCTCCTGTCCTGTCTCTCTGGCCTTCCCTATTAGACCCCGCCTGTCCACTGGGAGCCATAGCAAGCTGAGGGGTGGCTATGGGACTCCTCCTTTCTAGAAGCTCCACTGCTTCCTGGGGCTGAGAAGCCAGGGTTGGGGCGAGGGGGAGGGAAACAGGATATTTGAATAATGGGAGAAAATTATTATGTACTTGTGCATGTATGATTTGGGCCCAGCCCTTTTTATTGTGTATGTGATAACAGGGGACACCGCCGGCTTCTATTTCTCCGGAGCTGAGAGCCAGAATTGGGGAGCAACAATACGGGCATTGTTCCCCTTAATCAGGAGGCATTGTCCCTGTCTGACATTGCCACATACACAAGGTTGATAAAACATTTAGATTAATAGAAAAAGGGGGCCTTCCAATGATGACTTGTTTGACATTTAAAAGAATGGGGAAAGCTAGTCGGGATTGGAAAGCAAATGAGAGGGAGGGGACCCGCCGGGGTGGGTTGTGATGTTTGCATATACTGCTTAGTGCCAGCCTGGAACAACTGATTCCTGGCCTCTGCCATGGCAGAGGAACCTGGGCATCTCAGTGGGCAGCAGCTCAGGCTACAAGGTTAGGGCTATTATTTTTTAATTTAAATTTTTCATAGCTTTAGCCCCAATCCAATAGGAGTAGATTTAGGGGGCCTAGAACTGGAGGAGACTTCTAGGTACCCAATCCAAATTCCACATAGAGGAAATTGAGTCATAGAGAGGAGAATTGATTTGTCCAGGGTTGGTCAAACGGCTAAAACCATTTTTGCTTCTCTGACAGCCTCAGTGTTTCCTCCCTCTGAACTGGTTTGGTCTTCTACTGACAGGGCTGGGGGCTATCTCTCAGGACCTGGAAATAGTCATCCTGTTTCTATTTAGGCATCATGGTAGTATATAAAGGGAGCTAGATTTGCACTCCAAATTCCAGCTCGTCCATTTATTCCTTGTGTGTCCTTGGACCATTCATTTTCCTTTCTGTTCCTCAGTTTCCTCCTCTATAAAAATGAGGGGGTGGGGTAGACCAGAAGGCCTCTGAGGTACCTTGTCCTGGCCACCAAAAACCTAGGTGAGGGTCGGGGCAGGGAAAGAATTAAAACTGACTTCCTGCTTCCATCCTCAGTAACAGAGTCTCTGCTTATAGTGTCCTCTGCTGGCCAGCAGCAATCCTACTGAACATCCAAGTCTTGGGGGCCTGGCACAAGAGATTCAGAACTGAAGAGTCTCCTGAGGTCAGCCTCTTCATTTAAAAAATGAAGAAGCCAAGGCCCAGAAGGCTTCACTTAGATAGATAATAAGTAAAAGAGACAAGGTCATATTAATAACATTATATAGCTCATTAAAGCTGGTAAAGCATTTCCACCTATTGTCTTGTCTGAGCTTTGCAACACTCCTGAAAAGCAGATTCGACAGGTATTATTCCAATGTTGCTGATGAGGGGTTAAATGACGTGCCCAGGATTACCTAGTAAGTTTGTGAGATCAAATTTGAACTCAAGTCTACCTGATTCCAGGCTAGGGGCTCTGTGCACTATGGCGCTCCCTAGCTCCCTCCTCCTCTGAACTGTGAGGGCATCATAATCTTCTCATCCACTTCTAGAATTATCCTTGACCCCTGATTCTTACCCATTATTCAGTCAGTATTTAAGCACATGTTGTCTTCCTCATTAGAATATAAACTCCTTGAGGGCAGGGACTGTTTCAGTGTTGTGGGTTTTTTTTTTTTGAAAAGCACATAGTAGGTGCTTAATAAATGCTTGTTGACTGATTTATTGATGGTAGGTTCAGAACTCTGCCATGGGTGTGAAGGATCCAACTCCTCCAGGCTTTTGAAAGCTGATTGTTAAATGTTCATTGTGAACATTTATATTTTGTAAATCTCCAAGCTATATATCAGGATATATATCCTTCCTTCCTTCCTTCCTTCCTTCCTTCCTTCCTTCCTTCCTTCCTTCCTTCTTTCCTTCCTTCCTTCCTTTCTCTTCCTTCATCTATTTATATGTTTATTCATTTTAATTAATTAATTTAGTTTCATGTCTAGAAATTAGAAGGTGATGGAGAAAATGTTAAGGTACATTAAACTTAAAAGTGTGTCCTGCTTTTCAGAGGGCTGGTTGTTAAACACACATCTCTCCTGTGAACTGGATATAAAGCTGAATCCTTTCTATGCTTTAAGTAGTCTAAAGGCTCCTTTCTAACATCACCTTTGGGTGAACTTAACTCCCTTTGTTTCCAGGCTTCCAAACTGTCCTACCATTATATCAATACCAAATCACAGTTACCAGAGAGGGAAGCATCAACATCTGGGTTTTCAAAGCCGGGGGGCTCTCAACAACGGCTTCCCAGAGTCTCATCTGGTCAAATCACACAACACTTCTCAAAGTGAGCCCCAAAGCAAAGCCTCTCCTCAGGGTTTATATAGCCTTCTCCTGGCTCAGAGAATGTAACAACCCTCTGGACCCATTGCCCAATCACAAAGTATCAAGGTGTGGGCTTCCCTGAAAAACAAGCCTCCCACCACAGGCTCCATGTGACCACATTCAGCCTATTAGGAGGCAGAGCATATTTTCAAGTCAAGGAAGGTTTTCAGAGTCTCTTAAAGCCAATCAAAGGGCCTAGGGGCAGGGAAGATCTTTAAATCTGCATTTCCATTACATTCGGCCCCAAGATCTTTCATGCCCATAGCATACGCAATTTACATTTGAATTAGCACTAAAACATCTCTTAGGTCACATTTTCAAGGTACATCTAAAGTTACCAAAGTGGCCACAGGGCCTTAAACACAAAATACAAAGCATTATCACATCAATTCACAAAATACAAAGCATTATCACATAAAGTTCTCTTGGGAGGAGGGGGGGTGTCCTTCCCATAACACTGCTCCAGCCCCTGCTTCCAAATCCAGAGAGGGAGCTGGGCAACAAAACCAATGTGGGGTCCTTGGGGTGCATGGCACTTCACCCCACCCAACATGGTCTCAAGTCCATCCCCCCGGGTCCCAAACTGTGGGATGCAGCAAGGAAACACATTCAGTGCCCCAGCTTTGCCACACAGTCCTTATCTTGTCCTGTGGCTGAACTCCAAACTCCTGGGTTCCTTCTCCTCCAGCAGAAGGCAGCAGCTCCAGGCTTCTCCACAGGTCTCCATGCAGGCAGTTCACCATTCCTGCTCTCAGCTCAGTGAAGTCAGCATGCAGGACATTCTTCTCTCCTGCTCCATGGCTCCACAGAATCACAGCTACCACAACTGGGAAACAAACAATTATCCCAGCCCCCATACTTTCCTTTTACTCAGCAGATCCCATCCCTCGTCGCCATTTGTAGCAGCAAGCACCCCAATATCCCCAGGGTAGCTGCCAATATAGGTTCTTAGATCTGCTTTTCAGAAGGAAAGCAACTCAAAATGGGTTAACAAGCTTACTTTAATCAAACAAACACACATTACCTAGTTCAGGGGAAAAAGGTCAGCACCCCAAACTTCAGAGTTACAGAACTTACAGATCAAACAGACAGGCTTCCAAACTGTCCAACCATTATATCAATACCAAATCACAGTTACCAGAGAGGGAAGCATCAACATCTGGGTTTTCAAAGCCGGGGGGCTCTCAACAACGGCTTCCCAGAGTCTCATCTGGTCAAATCACACAACACTTCTCAAAGTGAGCCCCAAAGCAAAGCCCCTCATCAGAGTTTATATAGCCTTCTCCTGGCTCAGAGAATGTAACAACCTCCTTGACCCACTGCCCAATCACAAAGTATCAAGGTGTGGGCTTTCCTGAAAAACAAGCCTCCCACCACAGGCTCCAGGTGCACTTAAGCTAGGGGCAGGGAAGATCTTTAAATCTGCATTTCCATTACATTCGGCCCCATTAATTCCAAATGCACGAAGAGCATTACATGTGGTCCACTTGTGTACCCCACTCTTAATGAAAGTGACAAAAGGGAATTTTTTCAGCCCAATCCTAAGGAAAACAAAATGGCAGGAAACACTTCTCTATGGAAGGGGCTCCACCTACCCCTCTGAGGAGATGGCAGACTGGTCATTAGTGGTCCAGATAGCTCTTTCCTCACTTATTGGTCCTTTTATATCTTGGCTCACAAGATGCTTTCACTTGGTCAACAGCTTACAGTGGCTCCTTGTCACTGGAGGGAGGTATTCGCGTAGAGACTGCTACCACTGTAGCAGTCATGAGCCTATGGAGAAGACTCTTGCTTTGGACATGAAGTTGGAATAGATAATGTGGGGCACCCATCTAAAATGTACTGTCAAGGTTTAGCTCGATGTCAAGAACATTCTGCCTCACTGTGACTCTCCCTCTCCATCCCCGGAGTATGCCTCTCTCTTCCACAAGGGTCATCCTCATCTTCTAGCACTCAACAGAATAACCCTGTCCCTGTGTCATGAGATAAAGCCTGTAGTCATACATAGGGCATTGGATTGAGAGTCCATGGTTCAAACCCTTCCTCAGACACTTGCTAACCTATATGATCTTGGGCAAGTTCTACGTTTCCTCATCTATAAAATGCACTTGATGGCCCTTATACCTATGATTGATAAATAATCTAATATTTATGGGAAAATATTGGAAGTCCTGGGGATGCTTAAAAGACCCTGTAGCACCCTTGTCAAAGAGATTCCTGACTCCCACTTTTGAGAATGAATTTATCTGAGCTTCCTCTGGAGGAAGAGAAGGAAGGCTTTGTTTTGTCCTTATTCCTTAATTCTGGGGCAGCAGTATGGGGAACTTCATCTTTACTTTCTCTAGCAGTCATCCTGTGCTTGTTCATCTCTCTCTCTCTCTCTCTCTCTCTCTCTCTCTCTCTCTCTCTCTCTCTCTCCTCTCCTCTCTCTATCCCCTTCTGCCTTTCTCTTCTCTCTCTGTTTCTTCTCTCTCTCCCCCCTCTCCATTTCTCTCTCCCTTTTTATCTCTTTCTCTCTCTCCCTCTGTCCCTCAATTTCTTCCTTCCTTCACTCTGCTTTTAGATTTTCTCTGCATTGGATTATAGGAGCAGAGTCTAAACACTTAAGCGATGTAAATCCCCTCTCATATGGAAGTCAGTGAGCTGTAAAATATTTAAACTGTCTGCAGTTATACTTCACTTGTTTACCAATTTCCAGTGCTCTGCTAAAAGGTACCATGCTGGAAGAGAAATAGGATTTCAGGCCCCTGAATCAGGTTTCATAACATTTCCTCTGGTGGGCTCAAGACCCATACTCACTTCCCCAGGGAGCCTAGATTCTCCAACAGCTCTGTGCTTAGGGCAAATGAAGCCATTTCTGATGGCTATCTCTAGCAGATACTGTCACAGGGGATGCAGGACCATCTTCTCTGTGCCTTCTTCTTTCCCCTTGTCTGAATAAGCTTTGGATGCCCCTCCTCCCAGGTTGGCCTGGCCCACATATAGGTGGCCAAGTCATTGGGCCTGTGTCCAGTGGCTCAGGCCATGACCACCAAATCCAAAGAAGGTCCAACAGTTATTTTTATCCTCATTTTTACCAGATAAAGAAATGACAGGTTCACATAAAATGTGACTTTTCCAAAGTCACATAACTATTTATAGGGAACCAGAATTTAGATAATAGAAACATAGGATCTTAGGTCTAAAATGGGAAGAAACTTCATGGGTCAATTAAGTCCAACGCTTATTTTATAGCTAAGGAGACAAAAGCCCAGAGAGGGGAGTGACTTCCCCAAGGTTACAAGTTCTGGGGGCCACATTTAAGGAAGTGCATGAAGAAGATAAAGTCTTATAGCATATGAAAGTCTAGATGGTAAAGACTTTGAGATGGAGGGGGCCCCAGAGGTCAACTGGTTCCATCACCCCATTCTACAGAGGAGGAAACTGAGGCTTAGGGACAATGAATGACTAAGTTAGGTCTTCTGACTTCCAAGACCATTGCTTGCCCTAATGGCCAACTCTACCTCCAGGATTCCAGGTCATGGACCTTGGAATCTAAGAACTGGGAAGACCTATAGGAATCTTTTACTCCAACTCCCTTATTTTTTAGATGAATAAACTGTAAACTTCTCCTCAAAGAGGACCAATGATTAATGACAAATGATTAACAAATGAGAGTCATAGAACACTCTAGTGGCAAAGCCAGGAATAGAACCAGTCTCCTGATTTCCAGGACCAGGATCAAATTCAATCTGATCTAACAAGCATTTATTAAGTACCTATCACATGTAGGTCACCATGCTGGGCAGGCCCTGGAGATACAAAGAAAACCAACCCTGGTCATGCCCTGGAGATACAAAGAAAACCAACCCTGGTCATCAGTGCAGGTTGGATACAAAGTGTGAAGAGATGTCCATGTACAGGATAATTGAAGGAGTGGGGAGAGACCCCTGATAACCAGGAATTTCAGGAAAGTCATCCTATAAGAAATGGCACATGAGCTTATCTTTAGATGAAGTTATGGGTTTGAAGAAGAGAAAATGCATTGCAAGTGTGAGGCACAGCCCAGACAAAGGCAGGGAAGTGAGAGATTATAGAATCCTGGATGCAATGTAGTAAGTAGGCAGTGCAGAATATGTGAGGGGAAGTAATGTGCAATAAACCTGGAGAATCAGTATGGAGACAGTCTGTGAAGGGTTTTAAATGCCATATGGAGAAATTTGTATTGTATCCTGGAGGCAATATAGAGTCACTGAAAGCTTGGGGGAGTTGATATAGTCAAATCTGTGATTTAGAAAGATTCGTTTGACTGCTGCATGGTTTGGGTTGAAGAGGGATCAGGCTGGAAGCAGTGTCCACTTAAGAGACTATAGCAATGGTCCAGGTGAGAAGTAATGAGGGCTTTAACTGGGATGGTGGCTGGGACAAGAGGGGGCAGATATGGTTGATTGAGTGAGAATGAAGAGGATTCACATTCCAGTGGGTTCTTTGGCCGAAGCTTAGCACTCTCCTTTTGTTGATGAAAATCTGGATACCTCTGGGTAAGGCTTCCTAGCGTGGGCATCAAAATGAACTAATTGGGACTTTGCTGGAAGGATCCTTCCCCAGTAGAAGACAGCCAGTCAGCTATGGATTTCTTTTAGAATTTGGTACTAGAGTACAGGGGACTTTGTGAGGTAGACAAAGCTTGGGGACCTCCATGGGATAGATGGATCCTCCTGCCCTACCCCACCCACAGCTCTCTATTTCCTACTTTGGGGAGTAGAGAGACTGGATTCTAGGATCCCTTTCCAAGGGACAGAATGTGCTGCTCTCCTATATTACCACCCTCCTCCCCCAGTCCTTAGCTTCTCAGTCAAGACCAGATGATTCTGCTTTACTTTAGAGGGTTGTCTGTGTGCCTCACTCCTTGATGGGGATGGTATGTAGGAACAGAACAGTCTCTCCCGGGGATGGTGGAGAGGAAGAGACTAGGGATTGCCAATGGCTTATAGTGGGCAACATGCTCCAGGCAGCAGGGACAAGATTGACTCGGGGTGGGGGAGGAGGATAGCAAGAAAGCTGCCTCCAACTGGGCAAGGCTAATAGCAAATCTTGGAGGCTGGCCAGAGCATTTGTCTTTTCTGTCTGCGTCTTCAACCCTTGTGCCCAAAGGGAGGAGTATGCCTGCATCCCCCTTCTTTGTCTGACTTGATACCCCTTATTCTTAGGTATAAAATGCTGGAGTGCTCCCCTCTATCCACCCCCTTGCCTATTGACTCTTCTCTGTCACTCCTATCCCCATAGAATCTCACTGCCTCTCCCCTCCCTTCCCCTCTCCTCCTCCTCCTCCTTCTTTTCTCCCTCTGTCTCTTTTTTCTTCAGCTTTAAACATTTCCCTCTGACTGTGTTTCTCTCCCACTTTCTCTTTCCTTCTCTTCCCTTAGCTGTAGAATCTATGGCTCCCTCCTTTTCTTTTCTTTTAATCTGCCTCTTTCCCTCTGCCTGTCCTTAAAATTCTCCTTCTGTCCCCCCCCCCCCATTTCTCTTTCCTTCTCTTCCCTTAATTATAGAATCTATGGCTGCTCCCTCCCTATCTCTCTCTCCTGTCTTTTCTTTTTTTATCTGCCTCTTTCCCTCTGTCTGTCTGTCTGTCTTGCCCCTTCTTTCTCTTTTCATAAAATCTCTTTATCTTCCTTGGTCTCTGTCTATCTGTCTCCCTCAGACTTTTTGTCTTTCCAAGGTCTCCCTGTCTCTGCCTGTGTCTCTCTCTTTTCCTCTATTCCCTCAGCTGTAGAACAGCAGTGAGACTTGTGTTTTTGTCTGAGAATCAGGGAAACAATACTGAAAAGCCAAATATTATTCTCTCCTCCCCTCCACCCTTTCCCAGCTGCAGGTTCCCACCCATATCATCACTGCTTCTCCAAGTCAAATGAATAGCTTAATTGTGATCAGTTCTAAAACACGGTTGTTTTCCTGTCCTCTCTCTCTATACCTTGGACATTGCTCAGAACCATATACCCATTTTAAAGAAGAGTAGAACAAGGCATACCTTTTGAAACAATAACTCTATTCATGCTTTTCCTTTGAAGTGCTCAGAGTATCTTTGACAGACATTTCTTCCCCATGATTTAGGAAAAATGGAAATTATTCCAATGTACAGATTAGGCAACTGATATACTCTTCGAGGGGAGAGCACTTGTCCAAGATCACATTGCAAAGGGAGGGAAGACATGAAATATTTCCCACGTTTTTCAGCATGTCCAAAACAGAACTCATCCTCTTCACCAACAAAACTCATCCTTCCTCCAAACTTCCTAATTTTGGTTGAGAGCACTGTCATCCTCCCAGACATTGAGTTTTGTAACCATGAGGTCATCCTGGTCTTTTGACTGTTCCCTTTCCCAACTCCCCACCACCCCCACCCCACATATACAGTTACTTGCCAAGTCTTGTTGATTCTACCTTCAAAATGTCTCTCCCATCCATTTCTTTTCTTTCCACTGAAAAGGCTGCCATTTTAATTCTATCTTTTATTACCTCTCATCTGGACACTTTCTATAATCTCCCAATTGGACTTCTGGCTTCCAGAGCCTTCCCTATTCAATCTAACTTCTATATAACTGCCAAGATAAGATTACTGGAGCACACGTGTAGCTGGTCACTCTACTGCTCAATAGCTTTCAGTGGCTCCCTATTGCCTCTAAGATAAAATACAGGCTTCTCAGGTTGGCACTCAAGGCTCTTCACATGCTAGCTTTCAGGTTACATACTCACATACTCTGAATTTGAGCCAAATTGACCTGCTTGCTGATTTCTGAGCATTGTACTTCATCTATGATCCTATGATCTCCCACCTCCAGGACTTTACATAGTCTGTCTATCTGAGGACCTTCAGTGTGCTTTTCCTTCCCCCTCACCTTTGCCTCTTAGAATCTCTAGCTGCCTTAAAATCTCAGCTCATATGCCATCTTTTATAGGACATCCTTTCTGTCTCCGCCCTCCCCCCATTATTAATACTTCTTCCTTCCTCCTCCAATTATCTCCTAGATGCTTATCTGTTTCCATACTCTGCACCCTCCCCATATAATGTAGGATCCTTTGGAGGAAGAGACTATTCTTGATCTTGATAATGTAGTGGAGCTTGGAAGATCTGGGTTTGAATCCTGCCTCGAAAACTTTCTGTCTTCCCCTATGCCAATCACTCAACATCTTTGAACATAAATTTCCTCATTTTCAAAGCAGAGATAGTATTTGCCCCTACTTCACAGGGTGGGTGCATGGATCAAGCAAGCCATTGACATGGGTGATGCACTAAGACTTTTGGGACACACCGGATGTAAAGCCCTTTGCAATCCTTAAAGTGATATATGTGTTAATTGTTATTATTAATAATACTATCTTTGTGTCTCCAGGGTCTAGTGTCATGCCAAATACATGAGCAGTCCTTTAATGAAGACTTGTTAGATTAGATTGCACCTTGGATTTAAGTGCAAGTCTACTGATTTCCTTCTCCAGGGCTTTCATTCATTCATTCATTTCTTCATTCTTCTTCTTTTTTTTTCTTGCTTTCTTTTGGAGGGGGGAGGGCAGGGCAATTGGAGTTAAGTGACTTGCCCAAGGTCACACGGCTATTAAGCGGTAAGCGTCTGAGGTCAGATTTGAACTCAGGTCCTCCGTATTCCAGGGCCGGTGTTCTATTCACTGCACCACCTAGCCGCCCCCCTTCATTCTCTCAACAAACATTTATTGATACATTTTTCTTAAAGGGACACACAGACTTTGCTGCAACAATAGCAGCAGCTAGCATTTATAAAGGGCTTACTATGTTTTAGGCTTTGTGCCATGTGCTTTTTGCAACCATCTCATTTGACCCTCACAACAACCCTGGGAGGGAGGCACTATTATTACCCTCATTACACAGAGAAGGAAACTGAGGCAGTGAAGTGACTTGGTCAGGGTCACACAGCTAGGAGATAGCTAAGGCTACATTTGAATTCAGGTCTTCCTGACTCCAGGCTTGGTGCTCTAGCTGCCTCTTATGATGAAACAATAGAAGTAGGCCTGTGATTTCCCTGGGATAGGTAAGGAGAGCCCTTCTACTAAGATAGATTGGCACCTTCTTGGTAACTGGTAATGTCTGTGAGTTTCCTGGAGTATACGCCCAGGTCATGTGACTAATATGAGACAAAGACAGGACTTGAACTCAGATCTTTATGAGGATAGCACTTTAAACAGTATGCCCCACTCTCTTTTGTATATATTAAGACAAAATAGAACTGCAGAAAAAAAGACAGAATGACTATTCTGTCACTTTCTATCATTCATTCATTCATTTCATTCATTCATTCATTTGTCCATTCATGTAATTCATCATTCTTCCATCATATATACACATACATACATGTGTATATATACATATACACACATATATACCTATACACATATATACATATACATATATACAAAGGCACACTGATATACATTTATGTGCATGTATACACAATATACACATGTATATGGAAACACTTTTGTGTATGTGTGCACCTATGTATATATATACATACATGTGTCCATATATAAATATATGTAAGTGTGTATGTATGCATACAGTACAAAAAAGCCTTTTCTCTTAATTAAGGATATCCTCAACAACCAACAAGAAAATGACCCTGGCCACTGGACTCACGGAGAACTCAGTCTTGGACTTACCACTTCAGGATCTGTTCGTAGGGTCACGCCAACCCATTAATACCTAAAAGAAGCACTCGACACCACTCACACAAAGCAGTTGTTTGGTTGGAGATGTGTGTATTTTCTTATACTTTGGATGTTGTTGGAGGACCAGGGATCCTGGCCTCACCAGAAGCATTTCTTCTGAATTACAGCAGGGCCAACCTCATGGTAGGCCGCACTGGAGACCCACATCTGCTCAAAGGTTGACAGGCTCGTGATGACAGAAGCTCCAATCCACACAGACAAGAGGCGATCACTAGGGGCTGTGATGTTGACACTCGGGGATCCTTTCAGGAGGAACTCTAGCTCCCTCCAAAGCCTCCTCTTCAGCCCTGGGCACAGTGTAGAACCCCCAGACAGGATCAGATTCTTCAGAAGGTCCTTCTGGACGTGGTGGCTACTTTTCATTACACTTTTGAGGACTAAGTCGTGAATCCCAGGAGATGAGGAACCTGCCTTCGAGGGCTGAAAGAGAGACTCAGGTACTTGGAACAACTCCTCCCCAATTTGCATGGAATGACCATCAGGAAGGATGTAATTATACATGGAGCAGTCTATGGCTGTCTCTTTCTTCCGCTCATGGGGATCAGGTATGATATAGCACAGCCTCTCTTTGATGTCACTTACAACATCCTTGTTGCCTGTGTTCACCAAGTGAATACCCCTCTCCAAGAGAAGCCTGGCCAGATAGTTGGTGACATCCTTCCCTGCAAAATCAGACCTGGATATGCTTTGGAATAGACAGTGGTCTTCAAAGATGGGGATGACTCCAGTTACTCCATCCCCACAATCCAGAACGATGCCTGTGTTTTTCCCCGTGGCATATAATGCCATGAGACCTTGGAGGGCCACATAGAGGGCTGGTACTTGGAATGTCTCAAAGAAAATCTCCGCCATCTTGTTTCGGTTCTCTGGAGGATTTAGAGGTGCTTCAGTTAGGAGCACTGGTCTCTTCTCTGGGGGCTCTCTGAGACCGTGTTGGTACAGATGCTTCCAGATTTTTTCCATATCATCCCAGGAGGTGACAATACCATGTTGCATTGGATATCTCAATGTAAGAATGCTTCTCTTATCCTGGGCTTCTTGTCCAACATAACATGCCTTCTGATCTATTTCTTTTGTGGGAATGATACTTTGGGGACAGCCTAGAACTGTAGCCTGGATGAATCGGGGGCTCTGCTCCCCTGATATACCTACTTTACACAGCCCTGATCCATTGTCAAGGATGGCTGATGGAATCTTGGCTATTTCAGAGACCATAATCCCCACTGGATGGGAAGCTGGAGAGCCATGAATGTGTGATGAGGAAGTGGAATGGAATGCCTCATTCTCAGCATTCTAGAATCTCATCTCACAAAAGCAGACATTCCAGGAGTCACTGTTTTGAAGGGTGGAGCATATACTTGGTCATATAAGCAGAAGGACTATTCTTTCTTTGGCTCCCTAAAGATACTGGGCTGGTGGTTTCCAGTCAGAGGGGATACTTCCATCCCCTACAATTCTTCCCCTGAATTCTTTCCTACCCTTCCTCTCAACCTTCATTTTTAGGACTATGTGTATCCCCAGAAAATTTGGGTTGAAATCCTGTCTCTGACTATAATAGAGCCTCCAATCTGGAGTCGGGAAGACCTAAGCTCAAGTACAGTCTCATATGCTTACTAGTTATGTGACCCTGGGCAAGTCATTTAACCTTTGTTTGCATCAGTTTCCTCATCTCTAAAAAAAAAATAGTAGCATCTACCTTTCAGGGTTACTGTGAAGACCAAACAAGAGAACAATTGTAAAGTGCTTAGAGTAGAGCCTGGAACATAGCAAGCAGTATATAAATATTGGTGTTGTTAATATTATTATTAATAGATGTGTGACAGTGGGCAAACTGTATTATTGGCACATAGTTGTTTGCTTGCTATCTCTCCCATTAGATTGCAAGCTTCTGGAGAAAAGGGATGATGTTTGCCTTTATTCCCCAGAACTATCCCACAGGACCTACTATATACTAAGTACTTGCTAAATACAAGCCCTATCCCCTTCACTTGTCTTGGGAAGTTGATGTTTTTTAAGCATAAAAGTTTATATTTATTGCTAAATTTCATTTAACAATATTGTTTAAGTTAATTGTTAAATTTCATCTTACTTGACCCAGGTCAGCAGCCTAGCCTATCAAGATCTGTTTGGAGTCTGACTCTATCACTCAGTGCTTAAGCTAAACCCCTCAACTTTGTGCCATCAGATTTTGGGGGGGGAGGGGCAACTGGGGTTAAGTGGCTTGTTCAAGGTTACTGGGCTAGTAAGTGTTAAGTGTCTGAGGCCAGATTTGAACTCAAGTCCTCCCGACTCCAGGGTTGGTGCTCTATTCACTAACCGCCCCTCATCTTCAGATTTAATGAGGAAACAATCTATGCCTTTCCCGGAGTCACCAATAATAGTTTTAACAATTATATATTATTGTATATTAATATTACTATACAATAATAATATATAATAATTTAATAATTAGGGCCAAATCTATGATCTATGAGGTCCTGGATTACCTATTTGGACTTTTTCCTGTTTATAAGTCCTCCACCCACAAGCTCAATATGGGGAAATAGCATGCTATGATAACTGTGTAAAGGAATGCAAACTTAGGTGACAACAAATAGTGTAGTTCCTAGGATTCCCTGGAAGTGACAGTGCCTCTGTACTCTCCCCTGCTCAGGTCATGCCCAGAATATTATAGGAGTCAGTCATGGGGTGATATACTTTATGAAGGACGTTGTTAATTTGGAGAATAATCAAGGAGGGGGGCAAACAAAATAGTTAAAAGCCTTGGGTTCATGCTGGGTGAAGAGTGGTTGAAGCTTGGTGAAGAGAAGATTTAGATACGAAACATGATGGCCATCTTCAAGTGTTAAAAGAGCGGTCTTATGGAAGAGGAATTAACTGTATTCTATGTGGTCTTAGAAGGGGAGAGAAGCTGCTAATAGGCATCTTTTGTTGTTGTTGTTTAGTTGTTTTTCATTCTTGTCTGACTCTTCATGACCCTATTTTGGGGTTTTCTTGGCAAAGATACTGAAATGGTTGGTCATTTCTTTCTCCAGCCCATTTTATAGTTGAGGAAACTGAAGCAAACAGGGTAAAGTGACTTGCCCAGGGTCACATAGGCAGTAAGTGATTGAGGCTGGATTTGAACTCATGTACATGAGGCTTTCTGACTCCAAGCCTGGTGGTCTATCCACTTCATTTAGCTGCCCTCAAAAGGAAACTCTAGGCTTGAGCTAAAGAAAACCTTCTTAGTGAATAATTACACACACATACACGCATACACACAGATATACACATACACACACACTCACACACAAGGAGTTAGTAGGTTTCCTTGCAAGTTGGTGAATTGCTCTTCAAAGGAGGTTTTTTAACAGTCTAAGTGACCCCTTTTTGGGTGTATCATAAAGACAATTCTTGCTTGACTAGATAGCCTGAGATGCTCCCTTCTGCCTCTGAAAATCTGAGATTCAGAGCTGGAAATGGATGTGCTAGAAAATGGTTAACAACTCACTCTTGCGAGGGGGCCATGGGAGGGGGGGCGGGGCGCAGGGTGGGGAGGATCCTTGTATTCAGAACAATTTTAAGATTAATGTTCATTATTAACATTTTTCTTTATTACTTTTTAAAGTCTAGACAATCAACAAAACAATGAATCAAGTTCCGATTTTGTAGTGTTTGCTGATTTCTGAGGCAAATTTTCACACTGAAAATTTTACAATGCTTTCCCCAGTTGGTTGGAGCTGGTTGGAGTCAGCTTCAGCAGATTCCTCTGTGGAAATGATCTTAGGGAGTAATCAGTTCAATCTCTTCATTTTATCCATAAGAAAACCAAAGCCCGAGGAGCTACAGTGACTTGTCCAAGGTCACACACACAGAATACATAGAAGACCAGGGATTCAAAATCAGATTCTCTTGACTCCAGCATTTATAAAGCGTTTAGCACTGGGTTTGGCATGTAGTAGGCACTTTGTAAGTAACTTTATAAGTATTTGCTCCCCTGCTATCTTGTTCTTGTTCTCAGAAGTTCTGGTGCTTCTTTCCCCTCCTTTAAGGGGCTCTGCCTACTCCCCACCCCAGCCGCTTCTCAGATTTCCACCTTTCTCCAACCCGCCAAGGCTAAAGTTAGGGCTGAAGGGACACTCACAAGGAATCTCCAAGTCATTGCAAACCTTTCCTTCTCAGCCCACACTCTCCTCTCTCCTCTCCCTTCCCAGCTTCCTTCAGTCCCAGCTAGATGGCCGTGGTCAGAGGTGAGCTGCCTGTGGGGAGGGGGAGGGCTGGCTCTTGGTCATGCTGAGTGTCATTCAGAAGCCTTTTCTGAGATTCTCTGGGTGGCTTTTAAACATTGAAATGTTTTGAGAGAGCAGCACGGGCACAGGAAGCCCCAAGAGCAGAGAAACTCAAAGCAAACATTGCTGGGGAAATATTAGCAGCAAATGTTTCTTGAATGAAATCACAATACACACAAGACACACTGCTCTTCTTCTTCTTCTTCTTCTTCTTCTTCTTCTTCTTCTTCTTCTTCTTCTTCTTCTTCTTCTTCTTCTTCTTCTCCTCTCTCTCTCTCTCTCTCTCTCTCTCTCTCTCTCTCTCTCTCTCACACACACACACACACACACACACACACACATAACTCTGTCTATCAAGTGAAGTCTGTTATTTAAGTCCCTGACATTCCAACCCCACACCCTACCTTCCTTCCCGCTCCCCTCCTCCACACACCTGGTCCATTCCAAGCAATCTTTCCACAGTTCAACCCTTTCAATACTCTCTACCCTTCACATACTCTCTTCAGTCTTGTATGAGTGACTGGCTCTTCCCCTTTTGTATTTTAGACATCACTTATTAAATTGTAGAATTCTTTGAAGAAAAGCCCTTTCCTCTTTTGTCCCCGCTCCCACCTGTGCCGGAGGAGCATATCCCCCTCCTAGAAAGTTTTATGAACTCATCAAGCAAATCATGGGATAAGAGAAGTTGAAAGGGACTTTAAAGGCCCCTGAGATCATTTCCCTTTATCTTTGCAAATGAAGAAAATGATGCCCAGAATGGAGAAGTTGACTTATCCAAGATCACAAATGTACCAGGTGGGATCTGAATTTAGGTCCTCTACCTCCTAGAGCCAAGATGCCATTTTTCAGCAGAGACCAAAGACCCATTCAAATCTTCCCTCTCTCTTTTACTAGCTGTAGGATCCAGGAAAAATTATGTAGGCTTTCCGAGTCTTAGATAACTTCTTGGGACATTCCCTAATTTATAGGTAGTTTGAGGAAACCACAGAACCTTATCTTTTAGTTAACCTTGCTTAAGATCACACAATTAAGTGGCAGAATCAGGATTTTACCCCAGGTCTCCCCCAAAGAGATTTCCTTGAGGGCAGGGCTATTTTTCTTTGCTTTGTATCTTTTCCAGGGCTTATCATGATTCATGCCACACAGTAGGTACCTAATAAATGTTTGTTCCCTGGCTGATTATCTCCAGATTTGGTTTACTATAAATGAGTTAAAACCATGAAATAGAGAAACCACCTCCCCCCAACCATTTTAATTTTTTTTAACATTTTATTTTATACCTTGCCTTTGCATGCTTCATCTAAGAAATGTAAGAACTGTGAGTCTATAAGTTGACTCATCAAAGACTTTTAGAAGCATCTTCTTTGGACCACAGATGTCCCAAATTCTTTGTAATCCATGGCAGTGACCCACATCTGCTTGAAGCTGCTCAGAGATGTTACAATGGAGGCCCCAATCCATGTGGAGAACCATCGATCAGGGGGAGCTGTTATCTTGATGGGGACACCCTTTGGGCCTTGCTGCTCTGTTTCTTTCATCAGCCGATCATCCAGTCCGGGGAACAAGGAAGAACCACCTGAGAGAAGAATATCCCCAAAGAGAGACTTCTGTATGTCAGCATCACATTTCAGGATACTGTTAGAAACCATTTTGGAAAGCCCTGGGAGATGTATGCCAAGGTGTTCTGGGGAAAAGAGAACCTCAGGTCCCTGGAACAACTGGTCTCCCAAGTGAATGACATTCCCGTCAGGAAGTTTGTAATCTCTCATGACTTCCTCAGGTCTCCTGCTCAGCTCCTTCTCTGGATCTAAGGCCACATAGCATAGTTTTTCCTTAATGTCATCTACCAATCCTTTGTCTAGTGCGCAAGGAAAGGATCGCCCACTGTTTATCAGCAATTGCAAGAGATAATTGGTAATATCCTTCCCTCCCACATAAAGTTTGGAAACCGCATGAGGCAAGGAATACCCCTCAAACACAGGTACTGTGCAGGTGACGCTGTTGCCACTGTCCACCACTAGCCCGGTGACACAGGCTGAAGCATAGAGGGCCAAGACTGCTTGGTCAGAGAGGTAGAAAGCTGGTACTTTGAAGTTCTCAAACATCATCTCTGCTGTTTTCTCCCGGTTGTTCCTGGGGTTCAGAGATGGCTCTGTCATCAGCACTGGTCTCTCAGAGGGTTTAATCCCAAGTTCCCAGTCAAAGAGGTGTCTCCAGAGCTTCTCCATGTCTTCCCAAGATGTGATGATGCCTCGCTCAATAGGATATTGCAAAAACAGGGAATCCAACTTGTACAGGGCCTCCTCCCCAACGTAATAGAGCTTCTGATGCTGCTCTGAGCCACCCATTTTGAACTTGGGGTGTCCAATGACTGTGCTGATGACATGCCGAGGACCTATCTCTCCTGACATACCAGCCTTGCACAGTCCTGACCCATTGTCAAAGATCACAGCCGGAGTCTCTAATACATTGGGGTTAAACATGCTTGACTTATTCTCTGCTCACCCTATCCTGCATGCCACTCGCCAAAATCAAAATGGCACCTTCTTCCCTTCTTCCACTGCTTTATGACAAGTGAGAAACTCTTGGAATGTTGGTGGACCCAAGGTTCTGGGATCCCTGCTGTGTTAGCACAGAGAGAGGTTGGCCAGTCCAGAGAGCTCTGGAGGGGCACTCATCTTTGAGAGGTTGATCCAGTTTCCTTTAGTTAGTTTGGGGGCTGGACCTTTTCAAGGCAATCCTTATGTAACAATCAAGGCTAGGCAACCATTTTCCTGGGAGACTTTCCTCTCCCTGTCCCTGCCCCATCCTATTGTCAGAGAGGAGTCAGATTAACACCAGTGGTGCTTAACATATCAGCTCTCCCCATTTGATAGGAAAGTATCTCAGAGTACGCCATTGAGCTGAGGAAAGATGGGGAGGTCCTCCAAACAACCTGATCCTCAAGTCAGCCAGGAAGTTTGTGTAAAAAACCCTGTGCTCAAGGACCCTACTATCATGATATGCATAGACATGAAAAGATAAATCATAATAAAAGGAAAGTATACCAGAAAACTCACATCGTTTTGTGTTGGAAGGAACCTCAGAGACAGTTTAGTCTGACAGATACTCTAAAAGAATCCCTATTGTAACATACTCATTCGGTGGCCTCCAATCTGTTTGAAGACTTCTAAGAGAGGAACCCTCTCAGGACTCATATGTCCATTCTGAGCCCCCAATTTGCCTATCCTTTTGCAAAAGGATGCTGGGAAGCATAAAAGTAAAAATGGTCTGGGGATATGAATTCAAGCCCTGACTGACACTTCTTGTGTCATTTTCAGTTGTGCCCAAATGCTTTGTGAGCCCACGTGGGGTTTTCTTGGCAGAGATACTGGCCATTTCCTTCTCCTGCTCATTTGACAGATGAGAAAATTGAGGCAAAGAGGGTTAATTGACTTGTCGGGGTCACCCAACTAGAAAGTGTCTGAGAACAGATTTGAGCTCAGAAAGATGAGTCCTCCTGAATCCAGACCCAGGTCCTTATCCACTTGCCACTAGCTGCTTTCCCTCAAAACAACCCTGTGTGTTCCATAGTGTGAACATGGCCATTCCCATTTGATAAACAAGTAAACTGAACCCCAGAGACGTTAACTTGGCTAGCATCACACGATTCAGAAATTTCAAGCCAGGATTCAAACCCACATTTCCTGACACCAGGTACTGTACCACAGTGCCCCACCCTCTCATTCATCTACTTAAATCCTAAGGAAGCCTGAATGAAAAGCATGGTTGGGTTCTGGTTGGTTTCAAATCTTTATTTTTCTTTAAACTTTGTCCAGCTACCTCAAACACCAAGGGCGACGGGCACATGCAGGTAGTTCACTGGTCCGCAGCTTCCTGAGACAGACCCCTCTGATCTCTAGAGACTCCACTTGTATGTGTGCGTGTGTGTGTGTCGGGGCGGGGGAGGAGTGTAGGGGTGGGGAGGAGTCTCTCACTCGTATTAGAAACATTTCCGGTGAACCATGGTGGGGCCACACTCCTTGTAATCCGAAGTAGTGATCCACATATGTTTGAAAGAAGTGAGGGAGGTGAGAATGGAGGCACCGATCCACACACAGTACTTCCGTTCCGGTGGGGCAATGATCCTGACTGAGATTCCCCCCGGAGCCTGGAGCTGGATCTCTTTCAGAATCCTCTCATCCAGACCGTGGAAGAGTGTGGAACCTCCAGAAAGTAGGATATTACTATAAAGGTTTTTCCGAACGTCAATGTCACATTTTCGAATACTGTTAAAGAGCATCTTGTGGACCCCCGGGGCTTCAACGCCGATGTTTGCTGGCGCAAACAGGGTCTCAGGGGCTCGGAAGAGCTGGTTGCCAATCTTGATAATGTTCCCATCCGGCAACTTATACTCTTTGAGGATTTCTTCCGACTTAATTTTCATGGCCTGGATGGGATCGAAGGTCACGTAACACAGTCTCTCCTTAATGTCTTTCACTATCTCTCTCTCGGCAGTGCTCACAAAGGAATGTCCACTTTCCAACAGAAGTCTCATGAGGTACTCGGTGATGTCCCGGCCCGCAACATCGAGTCGGGAGACTGCGTGGGGCAAGCAGTAACCCTCATAGATGGGGACGGTGTGGGTGACCCCATCACCACTGTCCATGACTATGCCTGTGGTCCGGGCTGAGGCGTAGAGGGCCAGTGTGGCTTGGACAGCCACGTACATGGCGGGCACCTTAAAGCTTTCAAACATAATCTCTGTCATCTTTTCTCGGTTCTGCAGAGGGTTGAGCGGAGCCTCCGTCAGCAGGACCGGGTGCTCGTTGGCCTGGACTCTCAGCTCGCACTCATAGACATGCCTCCAGATATGCTCCATATCATCCCAGGAAGTCACTATGCCATGATCGATGGGATAGTTCAGGGACAGCACCCCTCGCTTGGACTGAGCCTCTTCTCCGACATAATACTCCTTCTGTCCGGCTCCCAACATGGTGGCTTTGGCTTTGGAGCGGCCAACGATGGCGGTGATAACTGACCGGGGGATATTATCCCCAGCAATGCCTGCCTTGCACAGTCCAGAGCCATTGTCAAATATCACAGCGGGGACTTCTAGGACTTTGGGATCAAGCATGGTCAGGGAGGTTTTGCTCCCAGGTGAGATGACTTTGGGTGAAAATTAATTGGCTGGAAGTTTAGGAGGCTTGAAATTCTATACTGTTTACATCACACAGGGCCAAAGGGACTTAGGTGGAGTCTGCTACATTGTTGCCCCAAGCCTAGACTGTTTCCTGGGGGACTTTCTCTTTCTGGTTTCTCAGATTTCTGTCCTCCAGGACTCAATAATGGCTGATGAAGTAACAAAGCTTTGGGTGACAGGGAGGTAAGACACAGCCATGGTCAGACTTAATGTCTGTCAAATTCAGAGAAGACATGCTCTGGGATGTATGTGTGTGTGTGTGTGTGAGAGAGAGAGAGAGAGAGAGAGAGAGAGAGACAGAGAGAGACAGAGAGACAGAGAGACAAAGAGAGAGAGAGAGAGAGAGAGAGACAGAGAGAGAGACAGAGACAGAGACAGAGAGACAGAGACAGAGAGAGACACAGAGAGAGACACAGAGAGACAGAGAGAGAGACAGAGAGAGAGAGACAGAGAGAGAGAGACAGAGACAGAGAGAGACAGAGAGAGAGAGACAGAGACAGAGAGACAGAGACAGAGACAGAGAGACAGAGAGAGAGAGAGACAGAGAGAGAAGAGAGAGAGAGAGAGAGAGAGAGGCACACAGAGAGAGAGAGAGACAGAGACAGAGACAGAGAGAGAGAGAGAGAGAGAGAGAGAGAGAGAGAGAGAGAGGCACAGACACACAGACACACAGACACATACACAGAGCGACAGAAAGACAGAGACACAGAGACACACAGAGACATAGAGGGAGAAACAGAGAGAGACAGAGAGAGACAGAGACAGAGAGAAACAGAGACAGAGACAGACACAGAGAGAGACAAAGATTGTGTGTCTCAGTGTGTGAGTGTGTTTGTGCTTGCGTGCGTGTGTATGTGTGTGTGAGAGAGTGTTCATGAAAGTGAGCATGTGTCTGTGTATGTGTGTGTGAGAGACTGTATGTGTATGTGAGAGAGAGAAAGAAGGTGAGCGTGTTTGTGTGTGAGAAAAGGGGGGGGGGCTACTATCCCCACAATGATTGGTTTAATATTTGAAGGAATTTTATCAATTTATTTAGAAACTTTCTCTCTCTCTCTCTCTCTCTCTCTCTCTCTCTCTCTCTCTCTCTCTCTTCCTTTCTCCCTCTTTGTTTCTTTTTTTCTCTTTATTTTTCTCCTTTCTCCCCTTATTTTCTCTCATTCCTTTTTTCTTTTTATTTCTTCCTCTTGTTCTATCTCCATCTATCCATCAAACAAAAACTCCTTAAGGACAGCTTTTGTTTCATTTTTGTCTTTGTATCTCAATTCTTCTTCTTCTTCTTCTTCTTCTTCTTCTTCTTCTTCTTCTTCTTCTTCTTCTTCTTCTTCTTCTTCTTCTTCTTCTCCTTCATCACTGTCATCTCCTCCTTTTTACCCTCTCTATCTCTGTATATCTAACTCTGTTTGTCTTTCTTTGTCTGGTTCATCTGTCTGTCTTTCATATACATGCACATACACATATACAAATGCACACATAAATGATCCATCTGTTCATCCATATCCCAGTGGTGAAGTATACAGAGGACTGTCCCTGAAGTCCGGTTAAATCTGTGTTCATATCCTACCTCAGATACTTATTAGTTATATGACCCTGGCAGTCTATTTAACCTCTGCCTCAGTTTCCCTCATCAAAAAAATAAGGGCCTAGGCTTGGTGGACTCTCAGATTCCTTGCAGCTCAGACACAATCAAATTGAAGCAGGTCTAAAGTAAGGAGGGGAGGGAAGTTAGAAAAAAATACAAACCCTAGAATCCCATATAATTTTAGAGCCAGAAGGAGACCTCAGCTATTATTTGGTCCAAGCCCCAGATGACAATCTTTCCTACATTACTAACAGCTCATGTTGCACATTGGAGAGAAGGTGCCAACCTGCATTGACTGTAGAAAGAATTTTCTCATCTCCCTATGCCAATGAAATCACAGGTCAAGCCCCTATATATATCTATTACTCTTAATGTATGAATGAATGAATGAATTTGAGCCTGCTTTCCTCTGCATTCTAGGACATTTCTCCTTAGGATAGATATTCCACTCAGTTTCTACCAGGTCCCCGATAATCGTTTTCCTTATTTTCTTTACTTCAAGCTCTCTTCCGTAGTTAAACACAGGTTAGCATTAAACACGGAAATAACTTTTTTTTTTTAGTAATTCCTCTAATCCTTTTAATATTTGTATATATGTAAGTGTGTATATAGATATATATGTTTCTGGGAGTGGCTCACATATTTCCCTGCATAATTTGGTATTAATGTCAACAGGTGTCCTAATCATTCAACTGGGATGTTATATTCATCGCAACAGAAACGCTATTTAGTTCAGCAGGCCCTGCTTGGAGCTTACAGAGGAGTATGCATCTTGCACGTTATGTTTGTTATTAAAACAAGGACATTTTCCCTCTCCCGGCTCCAATTATAAAACAGTAGTTAGCCTGTGCCTGAGTTTGCCCCCCTGTGCTGGTCCTCACTCATAAATTGCTTGAATAACTTTATAGGCCAACTAGCTCCAACCCCATCTTTCTCCTCAGTGTAATCCTTATTATAGTGATTATTTTGAATAGTAATCATTTTCGTATTATAAAGAAAAATTCCCTATTATAGCTGTAACTGTAGGAAAGCTGGAGCAGCCCTCTGTCTTGCTCTTTGCCACCTATCTTGCCACATGCTCCATAGACCCCTGTCTTTGCCCACCATCCTCCTTGGCACAAGATAGAGGGTCAGCATTGCTAAGGGCTTGGTCAGTGTTGAATGGTTTAGGAATTTTTCAGTCAAGTATCCAGAGTGGAGTGAAGTTTGCCTCTGAAGGCACATGGCTCCTGCCTGAACTTTGAAAGAAGGAGGGGGGGGTTCATGTTCCATCTTGCCCTTCCTGCACCTCCCCCGCCTCCCAAGTCCTAGTCACCAGAGTTGAGGGTGTTTGCCAATTACAGTCCAGTGAGAAAGGCTCATTAGTAAGGGCCCTACACATCTGGCAACCAGACCTTGCTACAGGTTGGATCCCGAGCAAGGACAACAGCCAAGAGGAACAGGGGGTAACCCTGTTGGACAAGGGCTACACCTGGGGCTTGGGAGGAAAAAAAAGAGAGACAGGGATTTTCTAGCTTTGCTTTCTGGGGGAAGCAGAGGATGAGGGACTGTGGGTCTTTTTACTGAGATCTTGATGTTAAATTTCACTGGAGCAACTTGCAAAAGGGAAATTAATCTGCCTCAGTGGATCCCTTTGGGTAACTCAGTCCTCCCCTGTGGACACACAGATGGCAGAGTGAAACTTCCTATCTTTAGTAACTACATGATTTCGGACAAGTCCAGTCCCCTTGTACACAAGGCCACTCCTTATTTCTCCCCCATCTTCATTTATTCAATATACATGTATTTTTCCCTTTCCTCCTTCTCCCTAAACACATATAAGCCTGTCCTTGTGCTCAGGGATAAGACTTGTTTTTTTTTCTTGCACTTTGTATCCTCAGAGCCTAGGACAGTGCTTGGATAGTAAATTCCTGATGAGTGAATATCAAATGAATGATGGAAGGCAGGAAGGGATCTTGAGGTGACTTAACCGTCTGCACTAACTACCTGTAGGATTCTAGGCAATTCATATCCACTCTTTAACCCTTTGTTTTCCTTATCTGTAAAATAGGGAGAATCTGCCCTGCCCACTACCATCCTCATAGGGCTTTGTAAGGTTCAAATGAGATTTTGTTGTTGTTGTTTCAGTCATGTCTGACTCTACATGAACCTTTTTGGAGTTTTCTTGGTAAAGATACTGTAATGGTTTACAATTTCCTTCTCTAGCTCATTTTACAGATGAAGAAACATAGGCAAATAGAGTTAAGCAACTTGTTCAGGGTCACACAGTTAATAAGCCTCTGAAGTCAGATTTGAACTCAGGAATCTTCTTTATTCTAGGCCCAATGCCCTATCCACTGTGCCACCTAGCTTATGAGATAAAGGATGCCAAAGAGCTTTGTAAGCTGTGCAATGGTGGTGCATACATGTAAGGAAACATTAATAATTATTGCTATATCATTTTGGTAGAATTAAGATAGAAATGGTCTGAAGACAAATTGCTATCCCGCTATAATTCTTTTATGTTTAATATGCTACAGATTGTTGCCCAGGTGGATGCATTTTTTCTTTTGTAATTGAATAAGATTAGTAGGATGTCAGCTCATTGTGCCTCTCACAGAGGCAGCTAGCTAGACAGTGCAGTGGATAGAACACTGGGTCTGGAATGAGAAGACCTGAGTTCAAATGTGGCTTCACACAATTCATAGACTAATGAAAGACTGTACTATAGATTCAAACTCCAAAATATCCTTGAGAATTTAACAAGGTGTAGTTGTGTCTGTTTGTCCTTCCTTCTAAAAGAGGACCATGACACAAGAAAGGTGATGCCATAATGTGTAAGTGAATGGAATTTGAATGAGGGAGGGCTGTACAGAGTCACCAGTCTCACAGTTTTTCCTCTAGAGTCATTTGGGTCCAGTGGTCAGATATAGATCAAGGTGAGAGGAGATGGCCCCAGGTGCAGGAGGGATCCTTGTCCTTTTCAAGCTAAGGTCCTTAATATGTTTCAGTTTGACTGAGGCAATACCCATTCAGTGATTGAGGCTGGGTATTTACATTGCTATTTACATTCACTCTGAGACAGTCAGGGTCCAAACAATGACCTAGGTAGTCTTGGCCTGGGACCTATTGTTGGCCAGATAATGAGAACCAGAGTTATTTGGATTCCACAAATATGTTTTACCAGGACTGTTAGGAAACTATTTAGTACAGTGGCTAGAACACTGATGACCTCAGGCACTTACTAGCTGTGTGGCTCTGGGTAAATAAACCCCATTTAACTGCTCCCTGCCTCAGTTTCCCCAACAGTAAAATGTAAATAATTATAGTTTCTACCTCCCAGGGTGGTTGTGAAGATCAGATGGGATACTTGTTGTAAAGTGCTTAGCATAGTTTCCTCCTCCCTCCCTCCATCTCTATTAGATTCACTCAAAGTTTCCTTGGGAAAGCTCCAGGAGCAGATAGGACAACAGAGATGGTTTTAAAATCTTCTACTGACATTCAGGGCAGCTAGGAGGCACCATGGTGCCTAGAGCCCCAAAGAGAAGATTAGGAAGACTCATCTTCCTTAGTTCAAATCTGGCCTCAGACACGAACTGTATGACCCTTGATAAGTCACTTAACCCTGTTTGCTTCAGTTTCCTCAGCTGTAAAATTGAACTGGAGAAGAAAATGGTGGAACAACAACAACAACAACAAAAAAACTCAAATGGGGTCACAAAGAATTGCACATGACAGAAAATGACTGAAGAACAACAAAAACTGAGATTTTAAGTTTTGAAACTTTTTCATTCCAAATTGTAGTTTGGAGACAATGAATACTTGACATAGTGACATTGAGTTAAATGGTATTCTTAAAAATTTTAGGGTCAGTGCCATGTCAGCGGGGTTGTGAGCAATAGCACTGTCTGCAATGAGGCAGTAGTAGTGATAGTAGTAGTAGTAGTAGTAGTAGTAGTAATAGTTGTTGTTGTAGAGACAGTGGTAGTAGTAACTAACAATAATTAGAATTACTATAGAATTTGAGGCTTTTAAAGTATTTTTTCACCAATATTATCTCATTTCATCCACTTAACAACCCTGGGAGGAAGATGCTATTATTATCTCCATTTTTACAGGTGAGGAAACTGAAGCAGGCAGGTGTGAAGTGGCTTGTTGGGGATCACAAAGCTAGGAAGTGCCTGAGGTGCCATTGGAACACAGATCCTCCTGATTCCAGGCAGGGCATGCTATCCATTTTGTCACCTAGCTGCCTCAAAGATCCAGTAAAGTATATTTGTTGAATTCTCTAGTGTATTTTGATATTTGAAATATAGAAACTTTGTCTTAGTTTATAAAGGACAGTGTGCTTCTCATGTATAATTCTAAAACAAATTCCAATTGTTATCAATTAAGTGAACACACTTTTTTTCAAAATTTTGATATCGTTTGTTTTCACTTAGCCTAAATTTCCTCCTGTATTCCTCCATTTTCTCCCCTCCCCAAGAGTCAACAAGCATTTATTAGGCACCTATTATATGCCAGTCACTATGGTAGATTTTAGGGATACAAAAACAAATGCATACATATACACACATATACATATACACACACATGCACACAATATGTATATATACATATACATACACAAAATATATATCTGTGTATGTGTGTGTATATATATATTTGTGTATATATATCTATAATCTATCCATCTTATCTATCCATCCACCTATTCATCTATCTATCTATCTATCTATCTATCTATCTATCTATCTATCTATCTACCTATCTCCTGCCCTCAGGGAGCCATTTAATTAGATTAATGGCTGTTATCACTCTTTCTGGGCCCTGGATACCTTGGTCAGTCTGGTGAAGCCTATTCTCAGAATTACATTTAAAAATGTATAAAATGAAATACATAGAGACACAAACCCAATTATATTGGAATGCCGTTATCACTAGCTTTATCCTTACCTATATTTCATTCTCGATATATATCCTAGCTTTATCTCTGTTTTTTCTGTCTTTTTTTTCAAGTTCATAGATCCCAGGTTTAAAAACTATTTCTCCAAAGCTATAATTCTAGCGTTCATATTTTACACATAGGGAAATTTAAGCTCTGTGGATATGACTTTGCCCATAGCTTGAATATGTCAAGTGAAAGGTCAAATCTTTCTGACTCCAAGTTGAGTACTGTATCAACTATATAGCATAATCTATCCATATGTCTTCACAATTATGTGTATATAAATGCATATGCATATGTGTCTTTGTTTCCCCTAAAACATAGTGATAACTGACATAAAAGAACTCATTGCTATTTTTTGTATAACAAGTATTCCTCCCCTTCTCTTTGCAGAGAGCCATCTCAGATAACAAAAAAATAAAAAAAATAAAAAAATTAAAGACAAAAAGAAGACAAAAGGGGAAAAATCCATGTAACTGTCAAAAACATTGAAAAAATCTGACAATATATTCTGTGTTCCATTCCCAGGGACCTCCTATGAGTACAGAGGAGTGTGTGTGTGTGTGTGTGTGTGTGTGTGTGTGTGTGTGTGTGTGTATGTGTGTGCTGGTAGGGGTGGAGAGGCTGAGGGGACAGGGAGGGGTGTCATCTATCTTTTCCTTTGGGCTTTGTAATTTTGCAACATTCTCTTCTGATCTTAAGCTTTTTCCATCTATTGACATTGTTATAAATGGAATGAATATGTTATTTCCTTGGTTCTGTTTTCCTTTGCTCTGCATCTAACCATGGAAATCTTTCTATGTTTCCCAATATTCATCATTTTTGTCATTTCTTGCCCCATAGTCATGGTCCATTCTTTTCAGAGGGGTTCTGATCAGTGTTGAACAACTGTCTTCCTGGGGGATAAATAAGCCCATCATGACACATTTTTTATTTTAATCTGCTTATTTTGTAACATTTTCTCAGTCACTTTTGTAAGTCTAGGCAATCAACCAAATAATAAATTGGAGTCTGGTTTGTAGTGTTTGCTGATTTCAGAAGTGTAAAAATGCTTACATAGAAAATTTTAACAATTAGACCCTCCATGAGACAGTAAGAGCTGACCCCAGTTCTTATTAAATTAATTATCTAATTTTTATTACTATTAATTTATTATTATAGTTGATTCAATTATTAATATTAAGAAATCAATAACTGGATTACAAACTATTAATACTAATATATTATTGATTAATTATTAATAAAGAGTTATTGAATTCATGTGACACAATTTGCTTGGCTATTCACCAATTCATGGACATTATTATATTTTCCTTTTGCTACCACAAATAGGGTCTTTATAAATATTGTGGTATATATAGAGTCTTTCTTCTTTGCCTCTAGAAAGAGAGGATAGAGTAGTGGAACTGGAGTCTGGAAGACCTGAGTTCAAATTCAGCAACTCCCCCCTCCCCGCCCTTGTCTCAGTTTACCTATCTGTAAAATAAGGATAATACTACCTACTTCCTAGGGTTGATATGAGGATTAAATGAAATGATATTTGTCAAGTGCTTAGCACAGTGTCTGTCACATAATAGGTCCCATCTAAATGTTAGCTATTATTATGATCTTTCTCTACGTGCTGCCACTGGACCCAGGTGACTCTAGAGGAGACAGGGAGACTGGTGACTTTTCACGGCCCTGTCTCACTTAAATCTGATTCACTTGCAAGTCATGACATCTTCCTGATGTCATAGTCTTCTTTGAGAAGGAAGGACAAACAACTATCTATCTATCTATCTATCTATCTATCTATCTATCTATCTATCTATCTATTTATCTATCTATCTATCTATCTGAATGTAGCCTCTGAAGCTGAGATGCATCAAAGCATGGATTAATTCTCTGTTGCTTGTGCTAATTTTGACCTAATAATAAACCTAATTTGACCTAATAATTAACACCAAGAAAACACAGGTGCTCCACCAGCCACCACCACACCATCCATACATAGAACCATTGGTTACAGCAAATGGATAAGTTTTGAATGCTGTGGATAAGTACACTTACTTTGGCAGTGTACTTTCCAGGGATGTACATATTGATAATGAGGTTGACGCATGCATTGCCAGAGCTAGCTCAGTGTTTGGGAGACTCTGAAAGAAAGTGTGAGAGAGAAGAGGTACTGGACTGACTATCAGCTTGAAGGTCTATAGAGCTGTTGTGCTGACCTCATTGTTGTATGCCTGTGAAACCTGGACAGTCTACCAGCACATGCCAGGAAACTGAATTGCTTCCATTTGACTTGTCCTATGAAGATTCTGAAGATCATCTGGCAGGATAAGGTACCAGAGACTGAGGTCTTTACTCAAACCAAACTGCCATGCATTTGAAATCTGCTTCAGAAGCTCCAATGAACTGGCCACATTATTCAAATGCAAAATATACATTTGCTAAAAAGACTATTTAATGGAGAACTCACACAAGGCAAGTGCTCACATGGTGGTCAGAAGAAGTTATCCAAGGACTCTCTCCAGGTCTCTCTTAAGAATGCTGGAATTGATTGTGTGACATGGGAGACACTGGCACAGGACTGCCCAACATGGTGTGCCCACATCAGAAAAGGTCCTGTGCTCTACGAGCAAAGCAGAATTGAGACAGTTCAAAGGAAATTCATGATGCTCAAATTTAGAGTACCCATTTCAAATGCTCACACAGACTATTTGTGCCCGACCTGTGGTAGAGCATTCCAATCTTGTATTGGTCTGATCAGCTATGGTTGGACACATCGAAATTTTACTCTAGCATAGTGATGTTATTTTGGTCCCCCATGTATATGTTTCACATTCGAACAATGTGGCAAGGCCACTTGAGTTGCATTCTTTCAAGCAGAGTTCAAATGCTTGGCAGTTTGATTCAAGTAAGGACCTCAGTTTCTGGTACCTTATCTTCCAGATGATTTTCAGAATCTTCATAGGACAATTCAAATGGAATTTGAATTCCTGGCGTGATGCTGGTACACTGTCTAGGTTTCACAGGCATACAACAATGAGGTCAGCACAACAGCTCTGTAGACCTTCAGTTTGGTAGGCAGTCTAATACGTCTTCTCTTCCATACTTTCCTTCAGAGTCTCCCTAACACTAAGCTAGCTCTGGAAATGTATGTGTCAACCTCATTATCAATGTGTACAACCCTGGAAAGTACATTACCAAGGTAAGTGAGCTTATCCACAGCATTCAAAACTTCTCCATTTGCTGTGACCAATGGTTCTATGTGTGGATGGTGTGGTGGTGGCTGCTGGAGTACCTCTGTTTTCTTGGTGTTAATTGTTAGGTCAAAATTAGCACAAGCAGCAGAGAATTAATCCATACTTTGTTGCATCTAAGCTTCAGAGGCTGCATTCAGATAGATGGATAGATAGATAGATAGATAGATAGATAGATAGATAGATAGATAGATGGATGGATGGATAGGATAGATAGAAAGATAGTTTGGACAAACAACTATCTATCTATCTTTCCTATTATCTATATTTCTATAGCTGTCTGTCTATCTAGATATAAATAGCTGTAATGATTTAAAGAGGCAGACACAGTTGGGAGCTTTTTGAGCAAGGTAGGGGGAGACTAGATGTTATCTGGCTTGGTCTAGATGGCTGCTGAAAATCTCAAGCAGCTCTTAGATGCTGTGATCCTGTGAGAGTATGTTTTCAGAGATCTTTCTCCCTTCCCCTCCTCCCATCCCCAACTTCATTTGGATCCAATGTGGCCTTGAGTTTATTGGGGTAGCCTCCAGGCTCTTCTGGAGTGTTGCCCCCCACCCAATGGCACATAGCACATTTATGAACTGTGGCTTCCCTCTGAAAAGCAGACCCCAGTGTTTACAATGAAAGGGCTTGATTCATAAATAATTGAACACCCTATTTATAGGCCAATTCTTGCTTACTTTACTCAAAAAGTGCTGAGCGGACTGTTTCCATATGAAGTGGCCCCAATTGGTGATATATTAAAGCCCTTCATTCACTACAACAGAGTCTCTGCACCCACACCCCCAGCCCCTATGGTGTATGTGAAGGGTGTGTGTGTGTGTGTGTGTGTGTGTGTGTGTGTGTGTGTGTGTGTTATCTGTGTCCCCAGTACAAAACTGAAAGGGGAGTGGAAAGTGGTAGCAATTGAGAGTGCACTCGGATCTCTTTCCAGGAAAGGAAGCTGTTAGTGGGATTCATTTCACCCTTCCCTGAGCCCCATCTCCTGGACTGTTTTTAAGGGAGAACATGATGGCGGTGTAAAGAGTAGTGGGTCTCCCAAGTCCAAGGACCGAGATTTGAATTCCAACTCTCCCAGTTGGCTTTTGGTGTGATCTCACAACTATAGATCTCCCTGAGCCTCAGTTTCTACATCTGTACAATGGACACAATAGTCACAATAGATAGCATTTATATAGCCCTTTAAGGTTCACAAAACTGTTTGCATACAATATGTATCTCGTTTGACAAGACAAATGGCCTCTGAGGTCCCTTCCAGCTGAAAAACTCTAATCCCCTCTGACACCTAAGAAGGAAAGAAAGGACTTTGGACACCATCTCCTCCAACCCCTTCGTATTACATTTGAAGGAACTGACCCTACAGAGGAATGAAGCCAGTTGCCCAAGGTCTCATAAATAATAGGAGGTAGAACCAAGATTTGAACTCAGGTTCTCTAATTCTACATAGGGCATTCTTTCCCCAGTATCCAGCTGCCTGATTACCAAGTTCTACTTGCTACAAGAGACCTTTCCTGATTTCCCTACTTGTTAGGGCTCAATCAATCAGTGAGTAATCATTAAGTTCCTACTGTGTTCGAGGGACTCTACTAAGTGCTAGGGATACAAAGAAAGGTAAAAACAGGCTCTACCCTCAGGGAATTGACATTCTGGAGGGAGGGACAACACATAATTAAGTACATACATAATAGATGGTCAATAAATGAAAGATGCCCCTCCTCTCAATGAAATTATAATATATATTTTATACAATATGTTATATAATAAATGTATTTTACTTTGCAAATAATTGTGCTTATTTGTTTACATGTTAGGTCCCTCAACAGAGTGCAAGCAGGCTCCTTGAAGGTAAGAACTGCTTGGATTTGGTCACTGACTTCTCAGGACCTAGGATTGTTCCTGGCACCTAGAAATAGCTTGAGAAATACCTGTTGGACTGAATTATATCTAAGAGGTCCCCGCTGATAGAGAGAACAACATCAGCAGTCCAAAAGTGCAATTTAAAAACATCTGCATGGGGCCTGAGAATTCTCTTGGAAGGATCACTCAGGAATAGTGCCTTATGCTGACTGAATTGATTGACTTTTTGTCAAATGGAAAGTCTGGGTAGGTGACCCTTCAGTTGTAGGGATCCCAAAGCTAGTTAACATGTGTTTACCAGGGATAAATTCAAATCCTGCTCTCACATTTACTACTGGTCTAAGCACTTCTCCTAGATGGGCTTCAGTTTTTGCCTTTGTAAAACAAAGGAGTTGGGAGTGAATGGTCTCTGAGGTTCCCTCCAGCATTTGCTAGGATTCTATGATTTTACCCTGCTGCCCCTGGGCCAGCTTTGACCTATTCCAGCCCCTACTTCCTGCCCTGGTTCTCCATCAGTAAGTAGTCCCACTCTGCTGCCTAATACAATCCTTACACCATCTCAGCCACATTTCTCGAGCCCGAAGTGACATATCCATCACCCATTTGACAAGCAGTGGGACAGATTGGCGTTCATTTCCCTCCAAAGTAACAAACAGGGCTTTGTGGGACTCAGCAGAAGTGTCAAGATGGCGGGAGGCCTTGGCCTCCTTGGCCTACTCCCCTCTTCTCTCCTGCTTTCCCATAAAATGTTTATTATCTTTTTGAATTATAGTTTCCATGTTTACTTTTATGCATGGGGGGAGCAGGTCTGCAATTGTCAGGTGGGACAGGCTTGTTTTTATATTTTACGTCTGAGATAGCGTGCTCCAAGACAGAGTGATTGATAGGCCTTTCCAAATGGATTAAACTGCAGCTCAGAGCCTTTAGAGAAAATGCATTTCTGGAGGGCTGGTGGCTGGCTTGGGAGCCTCCTCATTAACTGATGTCCAACATCTACAGCTTTCAGGTCTGGCCTTCAAGGAATCTTTTCCAACAGGCTAGCACCTTTTCCTTGTCCATGGTTTGTCTTGGCATTGGAACCCTTGGGAAGTCATTTAATATTTGTTAAACACCTACTACCTGGCCAGCTACTAGGGGCAGCCATGTGATGCAGTGAATAGAACAATGAACCTGGAGTAAGAAAAAAAATCTTCCTGAGTTTCAATCTGACTTCAGACACCTCCTAACTGTGTGACCCTGGACAAGTCACTTCACCCTACTTGCCTTAATTTTCTCAACTGTCAAATAAGCTGGAGAAGGAAATGGCAAACCATTTCAGTACTGCTTCCAGGAAAACTCCATATGTGGTCACAAAGAATTGGGCATGATAGAAAAATCACTCAACATGATGAAGATGCTATCTGGCCAGTTCCAGGTGATCAGTGTCACTGGGTCACAGATTACTGAGGTGGGGAGAGGAATAAAGCATAAGAAGGCTGAAAAGGTAAGGAAGCATCTGGGTTATGAAGGACTTTGAACACCAAACAAGGCTTTATATTTGATCCTGAAGGTGACTAGGGGTCATTGGAGTTATTGAGTAGGTGGGAGGTGACATGGTCTAATTTGCACTTTTGGAAGATCACTTTCACAGCCAAGTGGAGGATATACTGGAGTGGGGAGAGACTTGAGGTAGGGAGACCCCCCCTCCCCCCAGCAGCTATTGTCATAGTCCAGGTGTAAGATATTGAAGAGTAGGTTGGTGGTGATGTCAGAGGAGAGAAGAGGATGTGTACAAGAGATGTTCTGAAGATAGACATGATAGGACTAGGCAACTGATTGGATATGGGGGTGAGAGAAAGTGAAGAGGAGAAGATGAAACCTAGATCTTGACTGTCTCCTTTGTAAAGTGAGGAGGTTATATGAAATAGTCCCTAAAGCCTAAGAACTATCACTTCATCAGTCAAAAGTCACTTACTACTTACTCTTTCATCAGCCTCTTCATAGATAGATAGATCAATAGACTAGATATATGATTAGGTAGATAAATAGAAAGGATAGCTAGCTAGCTAGCTAGCTAGATAGATAGATGGAAAGATAGACAGACAGGTAGACAGACAGACAGATAGATAGATAGACAGATAGGTAGATAGATAGATATAAATGGATGGATGGATAAATTAGATTGCTAGATAAGAAATATAAATGGACAGATTGATAGAAAGTTGATAGATGAGTGACAGATGGATAACAGGTAGAAGACTAGATTAAAAAGATGAATAGGTAGGTAGATGATTAATAAGTGAGAGATAGATGAGAGAAAAGCAGATAAATTAATAGATTAGAAAGTGGTGGATGGATTGATAGATGAGAGATAGATGGATAGATTAGATGATTATATTAGAAAGATGGATGAATGGCTAGGTAGATGATTGATAGATGAGATATGGATGATGAAGAGATAAATAGAGGGGTAGATTAGAAAGATGGTATATAGATTGATAGAGATGGATGGATGATAGATGGCTAGATTAGATGGTTAGGTTAGAAAGATGGATGGATAGATAGATGATTAATAGATGAGAGATAGATGGATAGATAGAGCAACAAAAGTGCTTACTAAGTGTTGGGCAAAACACTGAGTATATAAAGACAGTTAAGCAACAAAGTTCCAACCCTGAAGAAGCTTACATTCTAATTAGGGCACACAGTGGAATTGGAAGAGTGAGGGAGAGCAGCAAGAGGGAACGCAAGAAGGAGAGAGAGTAGAGGATCATGAGAAAAAAAAAAGGAAAAGTGGAGAAAAGGGAAGAGGATGAGAATAAAGATAGTAGGATTTTAGGACCACAGGATTATAGGGGAGATATAAATATGCACACATATCTATCTATCTATCTATCTATCTATCTATCTATCTATCTATCTATCATCTATCTATCTATCTTTATCTGTATATATCCCCTATAATCCTGTGGTACTAAGATCCTTCTTCTATCTGTAATCTATCTATCTATCTATCTATCTATCTATCTATCTATCTATCTATCTATCATCTATCTATCTATCTATCTATCTGTCTGCCTGCCTGTCTACCTCATATGTTTATATGAAAATAATATATAAGTATTATGTATACATATATTTTTTCTAGAGCTGGAGGATAACTCAGGAGCTATCTAATCCACCACCTCCTCCTTTTACAGATGAGAAACTGAGGCCCAGGGAGGTTATAACACTTAAGTAAAGGACAAAAAAGAGGAAAAATAGTGAAGAGAAGGAGCCAGGAAAGGTGGGAAGATGTGGCAGGAAACCCAGTTGAGAAAGTCAGAGAAAACATGAATGCCCCACTTGGAACCACTTAGTCTCTGCTCACTGCAAGCAGAGGTTTAGTGACCACTTCTGGGAGCATAGAAGCAGGTGGCAGTAAGCAGGGGCTTACTCCATGCCAGGCACAGTGCTAAGCACTAGAGATGAAAATACAAGCAAAAAGAAAGATAGCTTCTGTTCTCAAGCAACTTCCATCCTGATGGAATTGGAGGCAGGTGACAAACACACACACACACAGACACACACATGCACACACATACACACACATCACAAGTGGGAATACCTAAAGACAGTTCATGACTAGCATTATAAGCACCAGAAAGGCAATCAGTTTCCCTTGGGAACCCATTAGCAAGGTGAATAAACCTCTTCCCATAGTCAGCTGGTGTAACACTCTAAATGGCTTCCCAGACTGAACAAGTAGTGGAGTGAGAAAGGGCCTTGGAGACTAGAAAAAGAAGGAACAACTCTCATTTAAGTTTTAAAGCTCTATTCAACTTAACTAAGTCCAACTCAACTCAGCTCAACTCAATTGGTCTCAACAAACATTTCTTGGGCACTGAAACTGTAATATGTACTGGTGATACAAAGAAAGAAACAAAACAAAAGCAATCCCTTCCCTTGGGGAGTTTATATTTTACTTTGGGAAGATCTATTCATAATAAGTAAATACAAAATACCTGCAAAGATTGTGAAAAAACAAGTTGGGGGCAAGAGAGAGTATTAAGATGGGGCTCAGGGAGCTAACTGAGATCAGGAAAGACCTTGTGTAGGAGGGGCTCACTTTAGTTTGCAGAAACCCTTGAGAGATAAGAAAATGTGTTAGCATCCTTACTTTAAGGATAAAAAAGTGACAGAGCAGAGAGGTGTATAGTTAGTTGCTCAGGGTCAATGATCAGGCTGAAGTTCTTTGGAGTCCAGGTCTAATGCTCTGTTTAAAATCCTTCTTGTGAAGTCATTTTTCAGTCATATTTGACTCTCCATGATCCCATTTGGGGTTTTCTTGGCAGAGATACTGGAGTGTTTAGCCATTGCCTTCTCTAGCTCATTTTTACAGATAAGGAAACTGAGGCAAACAAGGTTAAATGACTTATCCAGAGTCACACAGTTAGGAAGTATCTGAGGACAGATTTGAGCTGAGGAAGATGAATCTTCCTGGTTCCCAGATCAGTGCTCTGTCCACTGCACCACATAGCTGCCCACCTGTTAATTAGAGAGTGTAGCTGTTATCCTCCATCCTGATTTTCTGACAGTCATAATCTGTTGATTTCTAATAATTTGTTAGGAATATTACAAGATTTTCAAAAATAAAATTCATTTCAATTAAAGGGAAAATATGGGATATACCAACTTTGAGATAGGTAGGTACTTGGGTATCATAAAACCAAATATGGTAGTGGAGCTACATAATGACTAAGAAAGATTCCTTCATCTCTAAAGTGATAATACCTTTGCCTCCAGAGGTGAGTAGTAAGAAAGTACTTTGTATGTCTTAAGGCACTTTGAAAGGTAAGCAATTATTATTGTGATTTATAGCTAAGCCTATGATTTCCTTGGTGAGGTCACTGTGTCCCTTTCTCTCTGTCAATGCTGTCCCATCTCTGTATTTCTCTCTCTCTCTCTCTCTCTCTCTCTCTCTCTCTCTCTCTCTCTCTCTCTCTCTCTCTCTCTTTCTCTCTCTCCTGGCCTCTTTCCCTCCATCCCAAAGACAGATTTGTGCCCAAATATAATTATTCTGCAGTCAGATTACTAGAGATGGGGGAGAGGGGGCAGAAGAAGCATTGGAAATGATGAGTTAATTCCCTCCAAATTCCAAATTTTCTTGCCATCTACAGTAAGTACACTTACTCTTACAGTTGAATTTGAATAAGTTTATTTTGACAAGTGTTTATAATTGCTGTGTCAATTTCTAAATAATAATAATAACTAGCATTTATATCATATTTTAATAATATTTCATTTGATCCTCACAACACCTCTAGGATAAGGGCTATTGTTATCCCTATTTCACAGATGAAGAAACAATTGTAGACAGAGGTCAAGTGACTTGCCCAGGGTCTCATAGCTAGTAATGTCTGAAGCTACAATTGAACTCAAATCTTCCTGACCCTGAGACCAGTGCTATACCACCTAATTGTCTAAAATTGGAGAAGAAGCCCACTATTGAGATTCTTCCCTTATTCTTGTTATAAATTCATGTTACTTATTCCTTAAAATAATAAATTTAGAGCTAGAATGGCTCTTAGAACCCAACATATTCAATCTCCTCATTTTACAGATGGGGAAACTGAGACCTAATAAAGAGAGTTGAATGACTTGCTAAATGTCACACGTAGTAAGTGTCAAAAGCAACACTGGAATCCAGGTCTTCTGACTCCCAAGCTATCTAGTTTTAGGGGAAGGGGGAAACCTTTTTACCATGTAAAGCAATGAGACTTTCCACAAATAACCTCCTTTTCTCTCCCTTAACCTACTAGCCAAGAAAGGACATACACACACACACACACACACACACACACACACACACACACACACACACACAGAGAAATGAATGGGATTCCTTCAACCATCCCAACCATACTTCTCTCCTCCCTACTCCCATCTTTAGCTCTGGGGAGGCACATTTTGTGGCTCTCACTACACCCCCTACTGAAACCTCAGGTTGTACTGTTGAGGAGAAAAAGCAAAATACCATCCCCTCCCCTGGCCCCTACTACCAGGAGTTCTGTCTGCAGAGGTTCCAGAACAAAAGACTGTTTTTTAATTTGTTCTCCATCGGAAACACAGGAGGAGAAAAATCAATGTTTGCTAAATAGGCAAGAAGTCACCACTGCCTCTGTGGGGAAAAAGGCTGATTTCAAAGTGGATTAAATCCCTACCCAGAAGACAACACAGCCCAATTATAAAGTCAACAGAAAAGCTTTGGACTGTCTGCCCTGTTAGGTGGAAGCAGCAGTGTCATGTCCTTCCAGGTCCTGGATGATGGTAAACTGACTTAGGATCTCTAAGGACAAATTGTCCTGGGACACCACTCTTCAGAGGATCATGGGAGAAGTTTGAAACTCTGTCTGTGATAAATACTCAGGAAGGTACCAACCCCCTCTAAAGATTCAAGATTGAATGCAAATAATTTAAAATAGGATTTTGAAAGAGCACTCGACTCATTCAGAGCATGCCATTTCCCATCTGGAGAAAGAAAAGCCTTTGTATTCTGAGAAAAGTTAGGGGCTGGCCTAGAGAACCTTAAAATACCTGCTGGAAAATGTAGGCACATGGTAAAAAGGTTAGTTCGACATTTTTCACATTATAAATGGCAGGCATCCTTTCTGAAAACCAGGGGGGACGGAAAAGATTTATTATCTCGATACAGTTTCCACCGAAGGTAAAGGAATTTTCATCAATGCCAAATTCCCCTTCTAACAATTTTCAATAAAGTGTGAGGGAAAGGGCTGGAATGAAACTGGGTCTATGGGAATCATTGGATCATTGGCTATTTGGGTCTGAAAGGGACCCTCAGAGATTTTTAAGTCTGGTCCCCGCAGAACACTGGCCCTTTCACCATGGCAGGCTGATGACCTTTATGCAACTCCCCAAGGAGGGATTTTTAAAGGAGAGCAGGTCACATAGCCCTGACCTTGAGCTATAAAGCAACCAAGACACCAGAATAAGCAGGCTCTGACTGTGTCTAGGCACTCAAGGAGGGAGGGAGCTGGTTCCAAACCAGTGCCAGCTGTAACTTCCAGGTGACCCGGTGTCCTTCACAGTGTTGTGACTGAAATGATCCACAGTCTTCTGTGGATTCCTGTGGTGTGGTATTGACATAATTTCATTCTCCTCCAGGGAGACTCAGAAAATGACTTCAAAGTCCTATATAGCTACCCATCAAGGAAATGGGATGACTTCACAACCCAGCAACAACAACAACAACAACACATAAAACAATATATATCAAACATAAAGTTATGAAAGATGAATCTGGGGTGAAAAACTTGGAAGTAGTCCATGTCAATTTAGAAAGTGTTGTAATAAAAACCCATACCACATAAATAACCTATAAATCTCATAATCCCAAAGCACATATAGAAATAAAGAAAAGAAAAAGGAAGAGGAAGAAAAGAAAGAGGAGGAGGAGGAGGAGGAGGAGGAAGAGGGGAGGAGGAGAAGTAGGAGAAGGGGGAAAAGAAAAAGATGATGATGATGATGATGATGATGATGATGATGATGATGATGATTGTTGGACAATCTGAAAGTCATAAATAAATGAAAAACTTACAGAAATAATTTTGGAATGAGCAGATATCACTTTACTGATACAACAACTATATATAACTATATATACCTATATATAGTATATATACTATATACTATGTATATACTGTAGTATATACTATATATCTCCCTGTTAGAATATAAGCATCTTTATTGATCTGATGAGTATAAGGAAGAATCTCTTTCTCTCTATTCCCCATTGTCCTGCATGGTCCTACAGTTGTACCAAAGATGTTAGAAAAGGCAAACCTCCACCCCAATATTTTATTCACTTACAAGTAACATTCATTTCAGTTTTGTTGTTCAGTTGTTTTCAGTCATGTCAGACTCTCTGTGACTGCATTTGGGATTTTCTTTAAAAAAGATATTGGAGTAGTTTGCCCTTTCCTTCTACAGCTCAGATGAGGAAACTAAGGCAAACAGGGTGAAGTGACTTGCCCAGGGTCACACAGCTAGTAAGTATCTGAGGCTGGATTTGAACTCAGGTCTTCCTTACCCCAGGTCTATCATTCTATCCACCATGCAATGTAGCAGGCTCATTTTATTTACTAGTGCAATATTTCATTGATCGTTAAACATAAAAGAACAATAGTTGATAGTAGGTTGTTCAAGAATTATTTCTGTCCAAATTTGATTGAATATCAGATGAAAATAATGAAAACAACCATGACAATTGCTAGAGAAATAATAATTATGATTGCATTTCATATTAAATAGTGGTTTAAGCCTTGCCAAGTACTTTACATATATTATTTCAGATGATTCTAACAACATAAGGCTATTATGCTCTTGATTTTGTTGATAATGAAACTGAGATCCAAAGATGTCCCGGTATCACATAGCTAGGACATAGTTATGTCTGAGCAAAAATTCATACCTAGGCTGTCCTGAATTCAAGCTCAGTACTCCTAAATTGGGACCATGTTTTCAACCTCAGCAAGTCAGAACAAAAGGAGATGGTACATGACCAGTGCAGACAGCCAAACTCCATAGTCCAGGTTTCCAAGTCATACTTTGGAGTTTGGAGTTCACATCACTTTGACTGTCCACATGGATTGACTACTTTCACCTGATAGTTGTCTAACAGCCATTTTCAAAAGTTGCTATTACCTCTCAAGCCCCAGGATGTTCTCCTTTAATGAGTGCAGCATTTTACTCACAGTCTTTATACCCCAGTTCCTGACCTCATACTAAAGGACATCAGCATGCATAACCATGTTCCCTCAAGTACCCTAACTTCACAGTCCCTCAAACTACTCAATTCCGATGACCTGTTCTTCCTTTCTACTTCTTCATCTCAAGCCATTCAGGCATCTCATCTGGGCAATTCCTCCTTCATTCCATCCTCCACTGAAGAGGTGGTCTCTTTCCTTGTCAAGGTCAATCTCCCTATATATATCCTTAATCCAATCCCTTTCTGTCTTCCTTAGCAGATTGTCCCTACTATGATCACCATCTTCTCTCTTATCTCCAGTCTCTTTCTATCTACTTGCCCCTTTCTTCCTGCCTACAAAGACATCTCCAACTCCTCTATCCCTTAAAAACAACTCACTTGATCCAACTACCTTAGTTAAGTATCATCTCACAGCCCTCTTCCCCTTCATGGCTAAATCCCTGGAAAAAGCCATCGGCACTCAGAGCCACCATTCTCTCTCTTGTTTTCCAGAGGCATCTCAAAGTGAGCATGTACAAAACAAGACTTGTCATCTTGCCCCCTAAACTCACTCCTCCTCTGTCTCCCCACTTTCTTATTAGCTTTTCTTATTAGAATGAACATTTCTAATTCTCTTCCAATCTCAACTCAAGGACTATATTCTATGAGAATTCTACTACTACAACTACTATTACTATTACCACCACCACCACTACCACCACCACCACCACCACCACTACTACTACTACTACTACTACTACTACTACTACCTAACCTACAGTGCCTACTATGTGCCAGGGACCATACTAAGTACTTTGCAATTATTTTCTTATTTGATTCTTACAACAGCTCTGAAAGGTAGGTGTAATTATTATTAACATTTTGCAGATGAGTAAAATGAGACAAACAAAAGTGAAGTGTCTTGTTCAAGGTCACCCGGCTAATAAGAGTCTGAAGCTAGATATAAACTCAGATCATCCTGACTACAGGTACCTAGCTACCTTTACTTTTCCTTTTCTTCCCTTCCATCCCCCTTCCCAAATTATTTAGTGTTACTTTATAGATTATTTTACTTGTTTACCATTTATACATTATATCTGTTAGTAGAAAGTAAACCCTGGGCAACTAAGTGGTGTAGTGGATAAGAACCCTTGTCCTAGAGTCAGGAAGACCTGAGTTCAAATCTAGGCTCAGACACTTCCTAAGCGTGTGAGCTTGGGCAAGTCACCATTTGCCTCAGTTTCCTCATCTGTAAAATAAGCTAGAGAAGGAAATGGCAACCACTCTGGTAGCTTTGCCAAGAAAACTCCAAAGGTGGTTAGGAAGAATTGTACAAAACTAAAACAATTGAACATCAGGAAAGTAAGCTTGTTGAGGGCAGGGTCAATTCAGTTTTTGTGCTTTGTTTGCCTCCTCAGTGACTATCACTTAGTAGGCATTTTAATAAATGTCTGTTGAATTGAATTAAATCACTAAATATCAGAGTTGGCAAAGCCCTCAGAGACCATCAAGTCCGATCTGTACCTTACTAAGGTTTCCATCTCTAACGTTCCAGGCAAGTGATCTAGTCAAACTCCACTACAGCGAGGCTTTGGTTGTGTTTTTAAGGCCTCGATTGTTAGTGATGCTTCAAATAACATTTCATTTTTTTGATGTCATCACCTTAATTTCTAACCCTATCTCTCTATGCCCCAGGAAATCATCTCTTTTATCTATATCCTGCCCCCAGGGCTGTGACTAAAAGCAGATTGCATAAGAAGTAATAAAAAAGAAAGAAAAAAGTATAACAACAACAATTAATTCAACTAAACTTACTGATATATTGACCTGTCTTAAGTATAAGTAGTATTGTGGACCCACAGACCTCCACCTCTGCAAAGAAGGGAGGCAGGGGAATGCTCTTTTTTCTTCATTGGGAAGGGGATGACGACTTAATTTAAAAAAAAAATTTCCGTCAAAAGTAAAAATTTTTCTAAGGTGTCTATTATCAATATTAAGGTGAGCAACAGAGTGTGAAATAGGCCAGTAGTGGGAATACCATCTCTGGATGCAGGCCAAAGGTGTAGGGTCATTATGAAGTCACATGGCCAGTTCTTTGCTCATGAATATCCCACAAACCCAGCTAAGCAAACAGGGCCCTACACAGAGTGCCAATTGTCCCCTCCAGCTGGCAGCTTGGCGGGCTGCCTTGGACGGTACACCATCCTGCCCTTTGGGGAGGTTATGAAAAGTTTACTAATGAAAAACACTGCCATTTCCCTGGGCTATGCCACAGTGCCATCAGCCCCTGGCCTGAGTGGAAAGTCTGAAGCCCTGGCTGCTCTCCCCCCGCCCTTACTCTTCACCCCATCAGAAGCCTCTCTCTTGGATTTGTTTACAAATCCTTCTAACTTGGTCCATCAGTGTCAATCTTGTTTGCTGCTGCTGTTTATTCTATGTTCTCTAAATATTTAAAACCACCTCCAAAAAATTAAAAAGGGGGATTTTTTTAAAGGCTCTGTTGTTTCCCCACTTGTTGGTCCCGGACGACTTCATGCCACAGAAACCTGGAACTGGTGGCCAGGAGGGCAGCAGGCCGGCTGCTTGCTCAGGGCACCCAGAATCCTCTGGGCCTTGGCCACCTTTCCAAAGAAAATAGCTTCAGAATGATCCTATTGACGATTACCAGAAGATCCATTCGGAAATAAAGCTCCCTCAGCCTCCTGAACGAGGGCAAGAGGGGGAGTCAGCTGCAGGCAGACCTATTTTTAGAGGCATATAAACACACTGATCCAAAGAAACTCCATTCCCAAACTCAGTAATAAGTTATAAACTAATCTAATCCAATTCTCTTTAAAGGCAAGATATTACATTTTGGATTTTTACATTTTCCCACATCATTTTGCCAATGGTTTGGCCCCCCTGGGTATCATATGTGAAATTTTATGATTTCTTTTTTCATTCTGTTAACATTTCATGCCCAGAGCTGCTGGACTTTGTGATTCTAGGCAGCTAGTGTGTGTGTGTGTGTGTGTGTGTGTATGTGTATGTCTGTGCATGGGTATATGTGTGTTCATTTGGCCACATATGCATGTGCACATGTACATGTGTGTTGGTGCATATATCTGTATACGTGTGCATGTGTGTGCACACACAAGTATATGTGTGTGCATATGCACATGCATCCATGTGTGCATGTGTGTCTGTGTGCATGTCTGTATATATGTGTATATATGTGTGCATGCATATGTGTGTGTGTGCACAAATAAGTATGCATGTGTGTATGTGTGTGTGTGTGTGTGGATAACATTAGAAGACTCTTCTAGATTCAATTCAGGGAAGATGTGCCTTATTCAAGATCACACAAGTAGGAACACAGACAGGATGATAGATTTGTGGATAATGGTAACACAAAATAATAAATAAGTGCTTATGAGAAGACGAACACAGTAGTCCATTAGACTGGAAACTCCTTGAGGACAGGGCCTCTCTTTTGTCTCTTTTTGCATCCCTAGCACTTAGCACAGTGATAGGCACATAGTAGGTGCTTAATGAATATTTATTGATTGATTAGTTCCAAGTTGGGAAGTCTCTTACTAGGTTTGTGGGGGTGGGTGAGAATCAAGAAAGACTTTTCTGAGCCTTTGAAGAATGCTCATGAAAGAATAGACAGTCATTCAACAGATAATGGAATGGAGGAAGACATTTCAGGTATAGGCTATACTGAGAATAAAGATGGGAATATATTGTATGCATTCTAGAACAATGAAATGTCCATTATAAAATGCATTGCCACATCTCCCTTCTCTCAGTAGAGAGATGAGGGCCCAGTGAAGTAGAATTCAAAATATTATCAGGCATTGTCTGCAGGGCTGGGTGACTGTACTTAATGTTTTCTTTTGTCAAGAGGAAAGAAGGGTTCAGTGATTGGGGAGGGACTAAGTGAAAATAACTTATGGGATAAAAACAAAAATTGAGAATGAAAATTGTATCATTCAATCAAGGATTCAAAAGTTATTTATTATGTTCCTACATTGTTACAGGTATTAGATTAAGGGCTGTGGATACAGAGACAAAAACAGAACAATCACTGCCCTCAATTTTACTTTTAAGAAGTAATAAATGTTTTATGGATTTACTTTTGTTTGTGTAAAATATCCATTTCCCAGTAACCCCCCCCACCACAAAAGAAATAATGTGTAGCAAAAGAGAACAATAGATAATAGTGACTAATGAATAATTATTAATAACAAAAATAACTGGCATTTATATAGCACTACAAAATGTATTATCTCATTTGATCCCAATGACAATCCTATGAGATGAGTAGCACTCCACCCCTTCTTCTCTCACCTCTTTACGAAGAGGAAGGTGGTATGTTACAACATCACTGATCTGGAATCAACATTGATCATTACATTTACTCTTCATTCTGTTCTTTTAAAATATTATTTTCAGGCAGAGCCAAGATGGTGGTGTAGAGACAGGAAAACTCCATGAGCTCTCCTCACAACCACCTCCAATATCTATAAAATATAACTCTAAACAAACTTTAGAGCTACAGAATTCCCAAAGGGACACAGAGAAACAAATCTTCCATTGAAGGCAGCCAGACAGGCCTGCAGGAAGGGTCCATCACAGTGTGCTGGGAGCAGAGCCCAGCCCTGCCTGAGCAGATGGTTTTAGCCCCAGGGTGGCCTGACCAGCAACAGCTGGAGCAGACTTGGGAGAGAGGATCATCAGCAGCTGTGGCAGTTTCCAGAATTATCAACCCATAAATGTCAAAGACAAAGTAAAGGGTGAGTATGGAAATTTGTGGGAACAGGGAGACAGAGAACATGGTCCAACTATTGCTCCCAGCTGAGAAGGCAAGAAGTGGTAGCGGTGCTACAGCTATGCAGCTGCCTCCAAATGGCTGCTTCAGAGACCCTGGCCTGCAGATTGTAGGGGGACCAAGTGACCATTTAGGGGGTAATAGCTCTTGCTTTAACCTGCTTGGATCTGGATCTCTGTCTTGGGTGGAGGTCCTAGGGTGTGTGAGCAGTGAGCCAGAGCTTGTGGGGGCTGCAGAGAAGGCTCTCAACTAATGGCTCTGGCAGCTGTGAAAACCCCAGCAATTTGGGACAAAGCCCTCCTCTCTGAAAGCAGAGTTCTATTGTGGCAAAGTGCTCAAAAGTCAAGTAATTGAGGGGCAACATGAGCAAGCAAAGGAAGCAAAGAAAGCACAGCAATAAAATCTTAGATTCTTTTTTTGGGGACAAAAAGGATTAAAGCATGGAATGGGAGGAAGAGAAGGAAGTCAGAACTCCTGCACCAAAAGCTTCCAAGAAAAATATGAACTGTTTACAGGCCATGGAGGAGCTCAAGAAGGATTTTGAAAATCAAATAAGAGAAGTGGATGAAAAATTGGGAAGAGAAATGAGAATGATGCAATAAAATAATGAAAAGCGAGTCAACAACTTGACTGAAGAAAATAACACCTTAAAATAGACTAACTCAAATTGCAAAAGAGGCCCAAAAAGGCAATGAGGAGAAGAATGCCTTAAAAAGCCAAATTTGCCAGATGGAAAAAGAACTCCAAAAGCTTACTAAAGAGAATAATTCCTTCAGAATTAGACTGGAGCATATTGAAGCTAATGACTTTATGAGAAATCAAGATACTATTAAACAGATCCAAACAAATGAAAGAATAGAAGGTAATGTGAAATATCTCATTAGAAAAACCACTGACCTGGAAAATAGAGCCAGGAGAGATAATTTAAACATTATTGGACTACCTGAAAGTCATGATAAAAAAAGAACCTTGAAACCATCCTTCAAGAAATGTTCAAGGAAAATTGCCCTGATATTTTAGAACCAGAGGACAAAATAGAAATATAAAGAATTCACTGATCACCTCTTGAAAAAAATTCCAAAACCAAAATTCCTAGGAATATTATAGCCAGGTTCTGGAGTTCCCAGATCAAGGAGAAAATATTATAAGCAGCCAAGAAGAAACAATTTGAATATTGTGGAAGCACAATCAGCATAACACAGGATCTAGGAGTTTTTACATTAAGGGATCAAAGGGCTTGGAATATGATATTTTGGAGGTCAAAGGAGCTAGGATTAAAACCAAGAATCACCTACCCAGGAAAACTGAGTATAGTGTTTCAGGGGGAAATGTGATCATTCAATGAAATAGAGTACTATCAAGAATCCTTGATGAAAAACCCAGAGTTGAATAGAAAATTTGACATTCAAATCCAAGAAGCAAGAGAAGCACGAGAAGGTAAACAGGGAAAAGAAATCATAAGGAACTTATCAAAGTTGAACTATTTACCTTCCTTCGTGGAAAAATGATAATTGTAATTTATGAAACTTTTCTCAATATGAGGCTAGTTGAAGGGAATATAAATGTATGTATGTACATATACATACATAAATATGTATGTCTATATGGGACAGTATATTTGTATATGAATACATATGTGATTGTGTGTACATACATGTACAAGTATACATAGACAGAGCGCACAGGATCAATTGAATAGGCAGGGATGATATTTAAAAAATAAAATTAAGAGGTGAGAGAGGAATATAATGAGAGGAGATGGGGAGAGAAGAATCGGGTAAATTATCTCATATAAAAGAGGCAAGGGGAAATTGTTATAATGGAGGGGAAGAACAGGAAGGCAAAAGGGAATGGGTGAACCTTACTCTCATTGAATTCAGCTTAAGGAGGGAATAACATACACACTAAATTAGGTATCTTACACTACAGGAAAGTAAGGGGAAAGGGAATAAGAAAGGGGATGATAAAAGGGAGGGCAGATTGGGGGAGAGAGTAGATAAAAGCACACACTTTTGAAAAGGGACAGGGTCAAAGTAGAAAATAGTACAAATGGGGGGTGGGATAGGATGGAGGGAAATATAGTCAGTCTTTCATAATATATCCACTATGGAAATGTTTTGCGTAACTACACATGTACAGCCTATATTGAATTGCTTATCTTCCCAGTAAGGCTGGCAGATGAGGAAAGGAGGGAAAGAATCTGGAATTCAAAGTTTTAAAATCAAATGTTTAAAAAATTATTATTATTATTTTAAATGCAACTGGGAAATAAGATATGCAGGCACTGGGGGATAGAAATCTATCTTGCCGTACTGGAAAGTCAGAGGGAGAGGAGAGAGAGCAGATTGGGGGAGGACGTATTCAGTGGGGTTGCTATTTTGGGGTGGTAGGTAGGGGAAATTTGGGGAGAAAATTTATAACTCAAAATCTTGTGGAAATGTATATAAATAAATGTAAAATAAACATAAAATATGTTAAAAAAAGAAATAAAGTGTTCAATAGACAAAAAATTTCCTTCATAAAAAATAAAATGTAATTTTTATTTATATTGTTGCTATTATTTATTTTGTTCTCCCAGATCAGCTTTCTTTAAACTGCATCAGTTCATAAATTCTTCGCTGATTTCTCTGAATCTTTATCATTCATTATTTCTTCTGGCATAGTTAATTTCTTCTACATCTATATGCCACAGTTGGTCAACCATTCCCTAAATAAAGAATGTGGGGTATCTAGGTGATGCAATGGATAGAGCACTGGGCTTACAAAGAGAAAGACTCCTCTTTCGGAGTTCACATCTGGACTCAGACTTATTAGCTGTGTGACCCTGGGCAAGTCACTTTACCCTGTTTGTCTCAGTTCCTCATCTGGAAAATGAGCTGGAGAAGAAAATGGCAAGTATCTCTGCCAAGAAAATCCCAAATGGGGTCACAAAGACTCTGGCAACTGCAAAAAAGCTAACAACAGCAAAGGAGGGGTACTTAATTTGTGTCTTATTTCACTTTCTTCACTAATCCAGTTTGGCTATAGCATAAAGTAGATGTGGGAGAGCAATAAGAAATACAACTAAAAAAATAAGTTGAAGTCAGATTACTAAGGGCTTTGAATGCCAGGATCTATGTTTTACACTTTGTTCATTAGGTGGTAGGGAACAACTGCAGTGCTTTTTTTAATATTCATTTTAAAAAGTTTTGAGTTCTAAATTCTCTCCACCCTCCTGCCCATCCCCCACCCACTGAGAAGTGTTTCCAAAAAAAGAAAGCAAGAAAAAAGGCTATTATAATAGACAGACAAACAGATAGATAGATAGATAGATAGATAGATAGATAGATAGATAGATAGATAGATAGATAGACATGGGTAGGTAGATGGATGGATGGATACACATGGAAGGGTAGACGGATGGATAGTAGGATAGATAGATAGATAGATAGATAGATAGATAGACAGATAGATAGATATGGATGGATAAGTGAATGGTTTGATGAATGGGGAGCTAGTTAGCTGGATGGATAGATGGATGGATGGATAGATGATAGATAGATAAAACATTTACTAAGTACTTATTATAACCAGGTGGTAATGAGAGCCAAGACTAGGGTGCTGGCAATGGGAACAAAGAGGAAGGGATGGATCCTGGAGATGCTGCTGATCTATAATCTCCTGAACTTGCCTAATGATTGGATGCTGGACTTGACAGGGGTGAGTCAAAGATAGCACTAAGGCCTCAAATACAGAAGCCCAGAATTTAATCCACAATCAGGGTCTTGATCCCTGGGGAAGAGAGGCTAGGGAACTCATCTTAAATTGGTGTAGTTTAATTTGGATAGCTTGCTGGATGGAGAATCTGACCAGTTTCTATCCTTTCCCCAAAGTGTGGAAGAGAATAACTTCAAGATAGGAGGAAAACCAGGGAAAGCCAGGCAGCATTGCACTTCATAAGCCATTTTTCTATGTTGTTTTCTATGAAAACACTTCTCTGTTGTCTCGTTGGTTTCTCATAACCACCAGGTGAGTTTGCACTATCATTGTCATCTTTTGCAAATAAGAAAACTGAAGCTTAGAGAGGAAATGTGATTTTCCCATGGTCACGTGACTAGTGTGCATAGAAGGGGGGATTTGAATCCAGGCCTCTCCTGACTCCATGTTAGGCTATCTTGAGACTCTTCCTCCCCACTCCTATGTCTAAAAGGGAGACACCTCAAACACCACTCAATTTGGGGAACTAGAGGAGAAAAAGTGAAGGGGACAAGGATGGGAGTAGCTCTCTCCTGGTTGGGAATATCAGATGTTCACACAATCACAGAACTTCAAAGCCAGAAGACACCCCAGGAGCCATTTTGACCAACCAGACCTTGCAAAGAATCTTCTCTACAACACACCCAACCTTTGCTCGAAGACTCCAATGAAGGGAAGTTGTCCACCTTTAGAGGCAGTCCATGTCCACTTGGGACAGGTTTGAGTATTAGAAACAATAGGGACAGAATCTGTCTCTTTATAACTATTACCCATTGATCCTGGCTCTACCCTCCTGAGGTCAAACAGAATAGGTCTAAACCTCTCTTACAGATGATGACCTGTCAAAAATTGAGAGCCATAAAGTGAGAAGGAACCTCAGAGGTCATTTAGTCCACCCCTCTCACAGATAAGAGAACCGAGGTCCAGAGATATTAGGTGCAATTATCATGCATTATTACCAAGTCTTCTCTTGTTTAGATTCAACATCCAGAATTCCTTTAAGCAATTCTTATGTGGCATGAATTTGAGACCCTTTACCATCTTGGACACCCTCCTTTGGAGACTCTCCAATGTATCAATGTCCTTCCTAAAACTGGACATATTACCTTATGTGTGACCTGACCAGGACAGGGTACAGTGGGATTATCTACTCCTCATTTCTTAATGAACTCAAAATAACAATGTTGACTCAGATTGAGCTTGCAGCCCACCAGTAATCCCAGACTGTTTTCAGATAAGCTATCGTCTTGCCATCCCTTCTCTAACATCTATTTGTATTGGCACTGTAGGGAAACAGTATAAAAAAGGAGAAAGGAAATCAAGGCCAATAGAAGCATCCACCACCTTCTAGTTTCCGACAGTACTGTGTCTACATTTATACTTTGCTTCCAATACATTCTATTTTGTATCATTTTTTTTTTGGTCTATATGCCACACTCCTCTTTAGATAGCAAGATCCCTAAGGACAGAATTATGCCATTTTCTATTTTTTATACTCATCACTGGGGAAAGCATCCTGAGTACAACAAAATGTTGGACGTGAATTCAAAGGCTACCCAGTCTCTACTGACTTCCTATTGTCTCTAGCTTCAAATATAGACTCTATTTAGCAGCTAAATCCCCTTACACCCTGTTCCCAATCTATTTTTCACAGCCTTATTACACATCTTTCCCTTTCACACACTCTTCAGTCTCACTGAAATGTCCTTCTTGCTGTTTCTGTAATGAGATATTCTATTTCCCATTGCCATGTCTTTGCACTGGCTGTCTCCCATGCCTGGAATGCACTCCCTCTTTACCTATTCTTAGAATCTCTTGTTTCAAAGCTCAACTCAACTCAAATATCAATTTTCCCGAGAAACCATTTTTTATCTTCCTAACTGAGAGGGGAAGACCTTTCATTTCTAGTCAGAACAGAGAAAGGCTGATAATTTTGAGCTGCTCTGACTCATTTAAATCCAATTCACATGCAAATAAGGACATGACCCTGTGATGTCCTTAATCTTCTTTCAGAAAAAAGGATGACCAACCATAAACTTTCTAATTGTTAATGCTTCTTTCCTCCTACCCGTTAACTCAGATTTATTTTGTATATGTAATGGGGCACAGGCCAATAGGGGTCCAATCTTTGAAGCATATCTCTCATGCAAAGACTGCCACCAGTTCCTTGTTATACATATATATATATACACACCGTCACTCCTGGTAGAATATAAGGTCTTTGAGGGCAGGAACTGTTTCACTCTTCTCTGGCACCTGGCACAAAGTAGGTATGAATTTAGGGCTAATTTAGGGCTCAATGAATACTTGCTCATCTGTTAATTGATTGTTCAAATTAGTTTGAGTAATCTCCCTCTGGACAAGAGTTGGGCTTTGTAAGTTCCAGTCTCCAGACTGGCATCTTGGAAGGCACATTTCTTTCACAAAATAGGACTTGAATTGGGTACCAATGGAACTAACCATAATACCCATAGCTTTTAACTATCAAAGACTCTTCCAGTCTAGGTTACAAGTCCAGTTTGATCAGTGATCCTATTTGCAATATTCATTTCTGGATAATGGCTATTTCTTGCAAGTAAGAATTGCTTCATTCTTATACCATACTGCCTGGCATAAAGTTGGCACTTAGCCAGCAATTGATGCAGGGCTTCTTAAATTTTTTCCCCTCCTAATCCCTTTTAGCATTTTGGCCTGAGGGCACATGCTGTGCAAAGTGTGCATGCTTTGTGTTCAGAACCAAGGCTGCAGTGAAGTTGAGGATGCAACATGGGCAAATGCAGCCAGAAACACCTGAGTTCATGACATGTTTGAAGGTGAATGGTGAATTCTTTCCATTTCTCTTTTATGCTCCTAATAGAAGATATCAGAAGTTTTCCTTGATAATTTCTTAAACTATGATGTCTAGGCTCATTTGTTTCCATGACTTTCAGGTAGTCTAATAATTCTTAAATGGGCTCTCCTAAATCTCTTTTTCAAGTCAGTTTTTTAAAAATATTTCTCATTTTCTTCTTCTGATTTTATTTTTTCTTGGTGTCTCATGAAATCAGTATCTTCTAGTTGCTTAATTCTAATTTTAAAGAAATTTTTTTTCTTAAATCAGCTTTTATATCTCTTTTTCCATTTGGCAATTCTGTTTTTTAAGTAGTTCTTTTCTTCAGTGCATTTTTTTTACCATTAAGTCAATTTTTTAATGTTTTCCTTACTTTAATATTTTTTGCCTCTTTTATCAAGATGTTAATTCTCTTTTCATAATTTTCTTGCTGATACATGTCTATTCCCTCTATCACTCTTATCTCCTTCTTTAATCCAGGGATTCTTGTTGGACTTTGGTTCAATTAGCATTTTTCCTTTGAGGCTTTGATTTTATTTTCCTTTCCTATTTTCACATTTCTGTCTTCTTCTGAGTTTATGTCTTGGTCTTCCCTGCCACTGTGGTAGTTTTTTATGGTCAAGTTCCTTTGGTTGTTGTTGCTTACTCGATTTTCCAGTTTATTTCTTGACTTTAAACTTTTTGTTAAAATTAGGATCTTGCTCACTTGGGAGTGGGGAGGAACAATCCCAAGTTTCTTCTATTATCTGAGGTGCTGTCATATGGAGAGAAAATTAGCCTTATTCTTCTTGGTCCCAGGAGGCAGGACAGGGCTAAGAACAATGAGTGCAAGTTGCAGAGGCAAATTTAGACTTGGTAGTGTGGAAAAGCTTCCTGACAACTGGGTTACTTCAGATGGTAGTGAGCTCCCCCTCTCTTTAAAAGAATATTTCATTTTTATCTTCATAACAATCTTAAAAAGTAGGTGCTGGCCAGAAGCGCAGGGAAGGGGAGTCGCTGCGATGTTCTTCTTCAACAGGGTTTGAACGGAACCCGCTGCTCGATTCCGGGTCGGAACGCCCTTAGCCACCTCTCCGCCATCACCTCCACTAACCAACACTTCTTCCCTCCTACCATGGAGCAGCAGCCGACCCCGCCCGCCGCCTCTCCATGACCACCTCGTCTCCCTCTCAGGTGCGGCAGAACTACCGTCAGGACTTGGAGGCCGCCATCAATCGGCAGAGCATCCTGGAGCTTTACGCCTTCTACATCTACCTGTTCATGTCCTACCTCCAACTCGTAGACGTGGCGCTGAAGAACTTCGCTTAGTACTTCCTGCACTGGTCACAGGAGGAGCGTCAGCACTCGGAGAAGCTGATGAAGCTGCAGAACCTAGTGAGGCTTATCTATTATTATCCCCACTTTACAGATGGGGAAACTGAGGCAAACAGAGGTTGACTTGACATGGAACTGGTCAATATCTGAGTCTGGACCAGAATGCAAACTTTCCTGATTCCAGGCTCTGTGCACCATGGTTGTGTTGAGCTGTTTTCTACTTCTCAGGAAGCTTGTAGAAAGGATTACTGTTCAGGTACAGGTTGTATATTATATACATATGACCTCTGAGGTCCTTTCCAGCTCACAGATCCTGGGATTCTGAAGCCCCAATTTTTTATGCATCACTTTGGGCTGGCAGAGGGGAAACTTAGAACCTGGATTCACACCAAATAAAGAAGGCCAAATTTTGCCCTTTCTCTCCTGAAAATTAAAACCCTTCCACAAGTTGGCTTAGGGATTGATTTTTTTAATTTCAAAATCTCTCTGGCTCACTGCCTCCTTACCTCACCCCTCTAAGTGTTTGCTCTAATATAACTGTCTCTCAACCTGCCTCCAACCAACCTTTCCAGGCATATTCCACATTCCTCCCCTTCACGTACTCTACAATCCAGCCAAACCAGCCGCCATGCTGTTTCTTACACTGACATTCCATCTTCCACCTCTGTGTGTTTGCACAGGTTGTCCCTCATTCTTGGAATGCATTCTGTCTTCACCTCTGCCTCTGAGAATCCCTACCTCCCCTCCAAGCTTCGTGGAGAAGTCACCTCCTTCATGAACCTATTTCTGATCCTACCTCTCCTGAAAAACTGCCTGGTATTTATTTATTATTTTGATCTGTGTACCTGTTGTCACATCCAATAGAACATAAGTTGCTTGAGGGCAGGGGTTATTTTAGCTTTGCCTTTGGAACCTCAGCATCTAGTACATAGGAGAGGCTTAAGAAATGTTTATTGATTGACTGAATAGAAAAATATCCTTCCACTCCCAGAAAAATCTGAAAGAAAAAAAGATGGGATCAAAACTCAACGAAAGACGGGCTTTCCTTGTGCACATATTCAGAGGGAAATAGTTCCCTCTTGTCATCTAAGCTGGAGTGTGGCCATCTGTGTAAGTCCTGTGTGAGCCATCTAGAACCACACCAGATTCCTCTTTGTCTTCTGTGACTCTTGGTTTGCACCAATTCAACCACAGGTACACCAATTGAAGTCCATTGAGTCTTTTGCATCTCAGGGGGTAAAGTTCACTCCCAAAGACAAGGGTTGTCCAGACCCTGTTGGCAACAGATGCCAGTCTATATGGCACAGAGCTTGGTGGGGGCTAGGCAGGTTCCTAGTGAGGCTGATTTATGAAGACAACTCATGACGATCATCTAAACCACAAAGCTCAGAGAGAGCTCTCTTTATGACCTTCAACAAGCTGTTCCACCTCTTTGGTTCCCAGTTTCTTCATCTGGAAAAGAAATGGGTTTAACTAGGAGGTCTCTGAGGCTCGTTCCAGTTCTAAAGCTACAACTCTATGCTTTTCTCATCCTCCTGATTTTGATGCATGTGGCTGTTGGGAATGCCAAAGAAGAGAGTCTGAAAGCATGAAAAAGGTTAGCTTTTGTTAGTGTTATCATTGTCGTTGCTGTTGTAAAAACACAGCTGCTGTTGTTGTTGCTGCTTGTTCATTCTGGAAGAGGACCATGACATCAGCAAGGTGATGCCATGCCATGGAAGTGAATTGGATTTATGTGAGGCAGGACTGTCTAAAGCCACCAGCCTCGCTCTTTCCTCTGGAGCCATTTGGGTCCAGGATGACTGGATATGTCCCTGAATAACACAGCTACTTGCCAACATATTAAATAGAGTACTAGACTTGGAATTGGAAGGACTTGGGTTCAAATCCCACCTCAGACACTTACTTAATGTGTGACCTTATGGTATAGTAAAACATAAATTAGGTTTGGAATCAAAGGACTTGAGTTCAAATACTGACTTTGCTCTTTATGACTAGGCTATCTTTAAGTGCCCTCTTTCCCCTGCCAGTTTTAAATCCACATACCTTTCTGAGTTCCAGTTTCCCTGTTACCTGTGTAAGCTTAGTCACATTAATTCCGATCTTGGGGCCTCAGTCCCCTTACTAGAAAATGAAGTGATAGGAGTAGAAGACTGTTGAGGTCTCTTTTAGCTCAAAATCTTAGAATGTCCCCGAGCCTCAGTTTCCTTTTTCCCTGTGTGAGCTCATGGAGGTCACTTCCCCCTTTCCAGGTCTCTGTTTTCTACTCTGTAAAACGGGAGGACAAGGGTGGGGGGTGGGGGGCAAGCCAAGATGGTGGAGTAGAAACAGCACTTCCAAGGTGCTCTCTCCCACACCACTTCAAAATCATGTAAAAGGGTACTCTGAACAACTTCTGGAGCTCCAGCACCCACAGAACTACACAGAGAAGCTAACCTCCCACTGAGGACAGCCCAGCAGCCCTGCAGGGAGCGGCCAGTGCAGCGCTCTGGGAGCCGAACCCAGGCCCACCTAAGTTGTGATTTTAGGCCCAGGGCAACTGGGCCAGCAGATGGCTGGAGGGTACCCAGAACACCAGCAGCTGTGGCGATTCCAGAATTATCAACACAGAATGTCTAGGACAAAGTGAGAGGTTAGTGCCCTATGGACTTTGGGACCAGTATTTGGGGAACACATGGGCTTCTTCCCCTGGGGGCAAAAAGCAACTGAGGAGACATGGCACAGACACCATTTTGCAGCTTCAGTTGTAGCTTTAGCTCCTGGCCTGAAAACTGTAGGGAGACCCAGCGATCAGTCTTGGGAGGTAATTGCTCTTGCTTTAACCTCCCTGGATCTGGATTGTGGTCTGGGGTGGAGGTCTTGGGGTGGGTATCCAGCTTGCCAGAGCATGTGGAGGCTTCACAGAGGCCACCCAATGAATACCTCTGGAAGTTGTGAAGACCCCAACGTTTGGGACAGAAGCTCCCCTGTCTGGAGGCAAAGTCCTACTGTGGCAACAAGCCCAAAAATCAAGTAATTAAGTGACAACATGCCTAGGCAAAGGAAACAAAATAAGCAGAAAAATGCAATATTAGACTCCTATTTTGGGGGCAAAGAGGATTAAAGCATGGAACAAGAGGAGGACTGTGAGGTCAGAAATCCTGCACCAAAAGCCCCAAATGAAAATATGAGCGGGTTACAGTCCATAGAGGGCTTTAAGAAGGATTTTAAAAACCAAATAAGAGAAGTGGAGGAAAAATTGGGAAGAGAAATGAGGAGGATTCAGGAAAAGTATGAAATGAGAGTCAATAGCCTGACTGAGGAAAATAACACCTTAAAAATAGACTAACTCAAATGGCAAAGGAAGCTCAAAAGGGCAATGAGGAGAAAAATGTCTTAAAAAGCAGAATTTGGCAGATGGAAAAGGAATTGCAAAAGCTCACTGAGGAGATTCATTCCTTCAGAGTTAGACTGGAGCGAATAGAAGCTAGTGACTTTATGAGAAATGAAGATGCTGTTAAACAGATCCAAACAAATGAAAGAATAGAAGTGAATATGTGAAATATCTCGTGGTAAAAACCACTGACCTAGAAAATAGATCCAGGAGAGATAGTATAAAAATTATTGAACTACCTGAAAGCCATGATCAAAGAAAGAACCTAGAAATCATCCTTCAAGAAATTCTCAAGGAAAATTGCCCCAATGTTTTAGACCCAGAGAGGGAAATAGAGGTTGAAAGAATCCACTGATCACCTCCAGAAAAAGATCCCAAAAAGAAAACTTCTAGGAATATTATAGCCAGGTTCCAGAATTCACAGATCAAGGAGAAAATACTCCAAGCAGCCAGGAAGAAACAATTTCAATATTGTGGAAACACAATCAGAATAGCACAGGACCTGTCAGCTTCTACACTGAGGGATCGAAGGGCATGGAATATGATATTCCAGAGGGCAAAAGACCTGGGATTAAAACCAAGAATCACATATGCAGCAAAACTGAGTATTTTGTTTCAGGGGAAAATATGGTCATTCAGTGGAATAGAGGACTTTCAAGCATTCTTGAGGAAAAAACCAGAGTTAAATAGAAATTTGACATTCAGACACAAGAAGCAAGAGATACTTGAGAAGGTAATCAGGGAAAAGAAATCAAAAAGAACTTATCAAAGTTGAACTATTTACATTCCTACACAGAAAAACAATAACTGTGACTGATGAAACCTCTCTCATTATGAAAATAATTGAAGAGGGGTATATGGACATATAAGTACATATGTGAATATGTGTATATATGTTTACGGGTATACATGGATAGAGGGCACAGGTTGAATTTGGTGGGAAGGGATGATACTTAAGGTGTGAAGTTAAGAGGTGAGAGAGGAAAGTGGCAAGAAGAGATGGGGAGAGAAAGGGTAGGGTAAACTATCTCATGTAGAAGAAGCAAGGGGAGGGGGGCGGAGACAAGATGGCGGAGTAGAAACAGCTCCTCCAAGCCTCTCTGCCCCCAGATTCCCGACAAACTATGTAAAAAAGGACTCTGAACAACTTCTGGAGCCCCAGCACCCACAGAACGACACAGAGAAGCTAACCTCCCGCTGAGGACAGCCCAGCAGCCCTGCAGGAAGGACCAGCGCAGCGGTCTGGGAGCCGGCACTGTGCAGAGTGCAGAGCGCAGGAGCGGAGCCGAGCCGAGCCCAGGTCCGCGTGAGCCGAGGTTTTAGCCCCAGGGCGGCAGGGCCAGCAGCCAGCTGGAGGAACCCCAGAACACCAGGAGCTGTGGCAACTCCAGAATTATCAACATAGACATGCCTAGGACAAAGTAAGAGGTTAGTGTCCTATGGACTTTGGGACTGATATTTAGGGAATGCGTCAGCTCCCTCCCCTGGGGGCTAGAAGCCACTGAGGAGACACGCCATTTTGTAGTTTTCAGAGGCATTTCCGGCTCCCAGCCTACAAATCGTGGGGAGATCCAGCGATCAGTCTTGGGGGGTAATCGCTCTTGCTTTAACCTCCCTGGATCTGGATTGTGATCTAGGGTGGAAGTTGTGGGTGGGTTTACAGCTTGCCAGAAACGGAAGTTGCCCCCCACACGTTCGGGACGAAAATTCCTCTAGCTGGCCTTAAAGCCATAGTGTGGCAACAAGCCCAAAAGTCAAGCAATTAAGTGGCAACATGCCAAGGCAAAGGAAACAGAAAAATGCAACCCTAGACTCCTATTTTGGGGGCATAGAGCGGGAAAAGGACTGTGAGGTCAGAAGTCCTGCTCCAAAAGCCCCAGGGGAAAACATGAGCGGGTTGCAGGCCATAGAGGACCTTAAGAAGGACTTTAAAAATCAAATAAGAGAAGTGGAGGAAAAATTGGAAAGAGAAATGAGAAGGATGCAGGAAAAGTATGAAATGAGGGTCAACAGCCTGACTGAGGAAAACAACACCTTAAAAAATAGACTAACTCAAATGGCAAAGGAGGCCCAAAAGGGCAATGAGGAGAAGAATGCCTTAAAAAGTCGAATTTGCCAGATGGAAAAAGAATCTCAAAAGTTCACTGAGGAGATTCATTCCTTCAGAGTTAGACTGGAGCAAATGGAAGCTAATGACTTTATGAGAAATCAAGATGCTGTTAAGCAGATCCAAATAAATGAAAGATTAGAAGGCAATGTGAAATATCTCATGGGAAAAACCACTGACCTGGAAAATAGATCCAGGAGAGACAATTTAAAAATTATTGGACTACCTGAAAGCCATGATCAAGGAAAGAACCTAGAAATCACCCTTCAAGAAATTCTCAAGGAAAACTGCCCTGATGTTTTAGATCCAGAGGGCAAAATAGAGGTTGAAAGAATCCACCGATCATCTCCTGAAAAAGATCCCAAAAAGAAAACTCCCAGGAATATTATAGCCAGGTTCCAGAATCCCCAGATCAAGGAGAAAATACTACAAGCAGCCAGGAAGAAACAATTTCAATATTGTGGAAACACAATCAGAATAGCCCAGGACCTGGCAGCTTCTACACTGAGGGATCGAAGGGCATGGAATATGATATTCCAGAGGGCAAAAGAACTGGGAATGAACCCAAGGGTCACCTACCCAGCAAAACTGAGTATTTTGTTTCAGGGGAAAATATGGTCATTCAGTGGACTAGAGGACTTTCAAGCATTCTTGAGGAAAAAACCAGAATTGAATAGAAAATTTGACATCCAGACACAAGAAGGAAGAGATGCCTGAGAAGGTAATCAGGGAAAAGAAATCAAAAGGAACTTATCAAAGTTGAACTATTTACATTCCTATATGGAAAAGCAGTATCTGTGACTGATGATATCTTTCTCACTATGAAAATAATGGAAGAAGGGGGTGTGGTCATATGAATACATATGTGAATGTGTGTGTATATGGTTACAGTTATATATGGATAGAGGGCATAGGTTGAATTTGTTGGGAAGGGAGAATACTCAAGGGATGAAATTATGAGGTGAGAGAGGAAAGTGGCAAGAGGAGATGGGGAGAGACATGGTAGGGTAAACTATCTCATGTAGGGGAAGTGGTTGCAAAGGAGGGGGAGAATAAGGAAGGCTAAAAAGGCAAAACCACATTCACATTGAATTTGGTTCAGGGAGAAAATGACATACATACTAAATGGGATATCTCAACCTGCAGCAGGATAGGGGGAAGGGGGATGAGAGGAGGGATGATGGATGGGAGGGCATCCTTGGGGTGAGGGGAGGTTGGAAGTACCCACTATAGAAGAGGGACAGGATCATGTAGGGAATGGACCAGGTGGGGGGTGGGATGAGTGGGAGGGAATTATAAGCAGCCTTGTACAATATATCTACTATGATAATGTTTTGCATAGCTAGACATGTACAACATATACTGAATTACTTATCTCCCAAGAAGGAATGGGTGACAAGGGAGGAAGGAAATGGATCTGAAATTCGAGGTCGTAACATTAAATGTTTCAAATATATATATATATATATATATATATATATATATATATATATATATATATATATATACTAAAAAAAAATAAAATAAAACAAGAAGAAGCAAGGGGAAGTGGTTGCAGGGGAGGGGAAGAACAGGAAAGCAAAAAGGCAAAACCATATTCTCATTGAATTTGTCTCAGGGAGAGAATGACATACATAGTAAATGGGATATCTCACCCTGCATGAGAGTAGGGTGAAGAGGGATGAGAGGGGGGATGATGGAGGGGAGGGCTTTCTGGGGGGAGGGGAGGTTGGAAGTACCCACTTTCGAAGAGGGACAGGATCAAAATAGGGAATGGACCAGGTGGGGGAAGGGATGGGTGGGAGGGAAATATAAGCAGTCTTTTACAATATATTTACTATGGTAATGTTTTGCATAGCTATACATGTACAACCCATACTGAATTGCTTATTTTCCCAGAGGGAGTGAGTGATAATGGAGGAAGGGAATGGATTTGAAATTCGAAGTTTTAAAATTAAATGTTTCAAATACATATAAATACTTTTATTAATACTATTTTGCATGTAATTGGGAGATAAGATGTTCAGGCATTGGGGCACAGAGATTCACCTTGCCCTAATGGTAATGTCGAAGGGGGTATGGGAGAAGATATGGGAAAGAGCAGATTGAATGAGGGGATATCTTGTAGGACTGCTATTCTGGAGTGGTGGGTAGGGGAAAAATGGGGAAAAATTGTAACTCAAAATCTGGTGGAAATGAATGATGTAAACCAGAAGTTAATAAAGCATTTGTTAAAAAAATAATAATTTTTCAAATTATAATTAATATACTACTAAAAAAATAAAAATAAAATGGGAGGAGGATTGGACCAGAAGCCGTCTGAGGTCCCTTTGCACTTCAAATATATGAACCTCCCTTATCTCAATTTTTCTCCTGGAAAAAAGGGGATTAGTAGCAGCATCTGTAATATCTTCCACACAGTCATTGCTAACTAAATACCTTTTGATTGATTGATTGACATACCTTATAAGTGTACTGGAATGTTCAAATGGGATAGTGTATATCAAGTAATTTATAAACTCAAAGTATTTTCCATCAAATATTACCTTCTGTCTCTTCTGTAAGTATCTTGTATGTCTAACCTTGAGGAAACACTGCTAGACCCACAATGGCTGAAATACTATGCTTCCTCCCCTCATTTATACTGGTTAGTATCCAGGCATGCTGGTTTGACTGGGTTCAGTACTGAGGAGCCTTTTTTTCAGTCTTTTTGGCTCATTAGTTCCTCACTCCAGTGTCACAGGGTTAGTTTTACTTATGGTTTACATCTAGGGTTTTCCCCCAAAAGGAGAACTCCCCTATGTACATGAGCCAAGTCTGGGACAGACACACACACCCTACACTCAAATAGGACAATCAGCATAAAAGACTCATAAACATTCATTTGACCAAAACAAAAGAGTCTTCAGCACCTGAACATACATATATATATACACATATATAAAGAAATTTGCAGGATTGTTATTTGAGCATGTTACTTTTCACCTCTGCTTGGCACTGTCCTAACCATCCATCCTGATACATATCTGCTGCTAAAATGAACAGGTTTGGGCCAATCCTCTTGTTGGGGGCTATCCCATATGATATCTCCTGCTGCCAGGCAGTTTTTCACTGAACACAATATTTTCTGACCTCAAGATCTCTTGAATTCATAAGGTTGCCTCTTATGCTGGACAATCACATTTCAGGACATTCATTTGTCTAAACACAAGAGAGACAACCATGGCCACATAAGTGAGCTCAACATGATAGTGGGCTAATGAAGAACCTGTTGCTCTGCATCCCTCACTGGAATCACGTAATGCTTGGAGAATCAAAAGAACACTCAAGGAGTGACAACCACATCATTTTAAAACACCAAATCTTTCTAGCCCTGGACCATCATATGGCCAGAAGAAGACAAGGAGTTTTTCATCCCCAAAAGGCCCAATCAGTGTATTTATCATGTACTTAGGTGTCTCCAGAAATTTCTAGAGGAGTTCTGGGTATAGGCTTTCTGGGTCTACTATAGGTCTACTCACCTTCACTACATATTCACTATTTATATCCATGTTGGCTCTTCCATTAGAATGCAAGCTCCCTGAGTGTAGTCCTTTCTTCCTTTTTTCTTTTTATCTCCAGTACTTAGTACAGTGTCTGGCTCATAGTAATTACTTAATAATAGTTGAAGATTGATAGACTGATGTGAATTATGATGATGGTGGTGGGGGTGATGATGATGCTAGCAACATGGTACAGTGCATGAAAAACCAGCCTCAAAGTCAGAAAGACTTGGATTCAAATTCTGCCCCAAACACATTCTGGCTATGTGACCATGGGTATGTTATTTGTACTTTTAGTACTCTAGAGAGCTCTGTAAGACTCTGAATGGAAGAAGAGGCGCTACCTACATTGGTAGAATGGGTTTCCTCACAGCGTATTTCCCTATACCAGTGATATTATGGGTCCATAATTGACTCTATCATCACCATCACTATTATCACCATCATCATTAATATCATATACAATTATTATACAATATTAACCATTTTCAGGAATTCAATAAATATTTGTCAAATGAATAAATTGTGTATAATTATTATTTTTGTTGTTGAATAGTTTCAGTAATGTGCAACTCTTCATGACCCCATTTGGGGGTTTCTTGGCAAAGATACTGGAGTGGTTTGTCATTTTCTTCTCCAGCTTATTTTACAGATGAGGAAACTGAGGCAGACAGGGTGAAGTGACTTGCTCAGGGTCACACAGCTAGTAAATGTCTGAGGTTGGATTTGAAGTCCAGTCTTCCTGACTCCAGGACCAGCAGTCTACCTACTGTGCCACCTAACTGCCCATAATTATTATATATTATAAACAATAATGATGATGACAATCCCAACGACAACCATATTGGGAAGATCCTTCCCTGTTGACCCTTTCCAGAATTGTACAGACCTAAGCCCCAGCCTACCTGGCCCATGCTGATGAACACCATTCTGTCATTTTCCTCTGTTAATTATTACAAAACCAAAATTCCAGAACCTCAGTGGTGGAAGGAACCCCAAAGGCCGCCTGATCCAATTCATACATCAAAATTTATTACATATCAGGATCAGAGCAGCAAGCCCAGAATGGACCATTTCAGCAGATCTTATGTGATTATTTTGGAAAGAACAGTAATAACACCTCTCTTCCAATTCCCCAAAGTGGGGAAGCAAAGCTTGATGGTAAGAAAATGAGTGAATTCAGTTCAGAAAAAAAATTCCCAAATGTGGTATGGGGGAAGGAATGTTGGATTTGAGACAGAAGTCTTGTAGGAGAATCCATCTCTGTCACTTTCCAGCTGTATGTATATCCATACACTGGTCATGTCTCTTCTCTAGGCCTCAGTTTCCCCATCTATAAGATGAAAAACTTGACCTTGAATTGTCTCTAGTGGTCTTTCTGGCTCCAATATTCTGTGATACTGAGTCTTGTCCAGCCTGGCTCAATTCTACCAGTGGCTGTGTTTCCAATAGAGGAGACTCATGATGTTATGAAAACATGTAGGTTTTTGGGTCCAGGTGAGAGTGATGATGACACAGTGAATGCTCAGATGCCCATGGTCAGACTGAGTTGACTGCTTTCCAATTGGGATTGTGGAGGAATGAGGGGATCATTGTAAAAGATGTCCACAGATTAGTTTCAGACCAACAAGCATGTCTTTGCCTGTCTTCCAGGGATCCCCTCCCTTTGCTGCTTCTCTCCACCTCAGCCTCCTCTCCATGCTACCTTCATCTAGGCCACCTTCCAAATTCAACTAGATCCATTGGTCTTATTCCAATTAGTGACCCTGGGTATTCCATGAGAAATGATAACTCTTACTCACCAGGAGGAAGACCCACTGGTTCTAGAGGAACATACAGAATTCCAATGTTTACTGCATCTCCTGGGTACTCTTCTGTCAAAAGTTCTTGAATTCCCACCATTAGATTGGATTGGTACCTTCTTCCAACCCAATTTTTTGGGCAAAGGAAGGGATAATATAAAAAACAGGACACACCCACCCTTCCCTGTGTTTCTGTCTGGAAAGGGGTAGAAATAGCCAATGTCTTTTAAGGTTCTGATGCCTTCTCAGAATTCCCACCCCCTTTGCATCTGTGATTTCACCAGTGTAGAGAACTCCCAGTATGGAAATGCCTTCCACTGAAACAAATAGACATGTTCTTCAGCAACTTAAGATTTAAAGAGTTTCCTGGGATGCTGAGAAGTAACTCAGCCTGTGGTCATACACCTAGTATGGGTTAGAGATAGGAGTCCAAGGTTACCCCTCTATCCACCAATCTACACTGTCTATCTTTTCTAAAAGACTTTCTGGAGTCATAGAGGTGAAAGCAGTGTGTATAGTGGGAAAAACTTTGGATTCAGAGTCAGAGACCCTGGTTTCAAATCCTGACTCTGCCACTTACTACCAGAAAATAATTTCCTTTCTCTTGTCCTCAGTTTCTAGCCAGAGGTAAGAGACAGAGTTGTGGGCTCCGAATCAGGAAGGCCTGAATTCTGATATTGTTCCAGACACTTATTAGCTATGGGACACTGGGTAAGGGTAAGTCATTTAACAGTTCTGTGCCTCAGTTTCCTCAAGAGTAAAATGAGGGGTTTGAACTCGATGACTTTCAAGTTCCCTTATAGCTGTAGATATATCATTCTATGATGTATAAAATGGTGGCATTGGACACAAGGGCGTCTAAGATCCTTCCTTATAATACATTATATATTATATTATAGCTCTAAATCTATAATCCAATAATAAAGATTTCTTCTTAGCAGACTTTCTCTAAGATTGTGATAGCCCATCATCAAATAAGCCCTTTAAGGGGTGACACAAGACTAGGTGCCTCATCTTCCTGGAATGTTCTCTGTCTTTTGGGAGGCTGCTATAAATCAGAGCTGGCATTGTTATTCACCAGGATTGGGTGAGGACAGATGGACAGACCGTTACCGGAGCAAACACACACACCTCCGGTCACTGAGGAACAGGATCACCACCCTGCGATAATTTCCACTTAACCTTCATCCCAGAGAGAAAGCTTTGACTTGTAAAAAGTCTAAACAGTAACAGACATTTTCCCCCAATTCCCTTCCCGTCTCCTCAGTGAGCTGCTCACTTCTCATATTACAACCTTTCTGTCGCTGAGACATTCAGCATGCACAGTGGATGAATCACAGATCACATGCTTCCTGGACATTTGTCATTGGCCTCTACCTAATGAGTTCATTCAGAAAAATACAAACATAATTATCATGGCAAGTTCCACAACCTTCTGACTAAATTCACATGCCTGATTTCCTAGAAGACAAGATGTAGAGATTGTAGTAAGGTCATAGAGATGAAAATAAAGATGAATATGGGAGAAGATCCACCAAATTAGAGAGAGGCAAATGTTCCAATTTTTAAAAGAGTGTCACCATTTCAAACTTTGATTACTGAACTTGGATCCAACTACTAGCAAATTTCTATTACAGATTATTAAAGGGATGGTTCACAAATTCTAGAAAAGGAAATCCTAGAAACCCAGAATGGCTTTCTTAAGGATATGTCATGACAGCTAACCTAACTTCCTTTTCCAGCAGGGTTAATAGGTCAGTGGAAGGCTATAGAAATAAATGACCTGGATATTAGCAAAGCATTGGATAAGGTCTCTTATTTGGTTCTTGTAGACAAGATGGAGACATGTGTGCTGAGCCTCAGTACAAGGAGGTTCAGAATTGATTGACTGGCCCAACCCAAAAAGCAGTCATTAATCATTTATTGCTACTTTGGAAGAAGGTTGTTACTGGAGTTTCCCAGGGAGCTGTGCTTGGCCTTGTGTTATTTTACATTTTTCAAAATGACTTGGATAAATGCATAGATGACATCATTCAGATGACACGAAGCTTAGGAGAGAAACATAACATGTTGGATGAGAGTCAAAATCCAAAAATATCTCAACAGGCTAGAACTTTGAGAGTAATCCAAAAAAGATGAAATTTGAAATTTAATAAGGATAAATGTAAAGTCTTGACCTTGTGTTTCAAATTAACTTATTTCAAAAGTACAATATATGGGAGGTGTGGCTAGATAGCAGTTAGTCTGGTAAAGATCTTGTGATCTCAGTGGACCACAAGCTCAATATATGTCAATGGCTTGATATAAACCAAAAAACAAACAAACTAACCCCAAATCTGAAGCCCTCAAGTGATCTTGGGTTGCACTAAGAGAAGCATAAGTTTTAGGAATAAAGAGGAGGTAGTCCTTAAAACCACATCTGGAATAGTGTGTTTATTTCTAGATCCAACATTTTTGGAAGGAAAGAAACAAGCATTAAGTGCCTACTATGTGCCTGTACTAAGAATTTTACAAATATGAATTCATTTGATCCTCACAACAACCCTGGGAGGTAGGTGCTGCCATTATTCCCATTTTATAGATGAGGAAATGGAGGTATCTTTGAAAGATAAAGGTTACAATAGTTTCATCAAGAAAAAATGGCTTTTCTTGATGCATGGGGCCGAGGACAGAAAGAGAATTTGGAACTCAAAATTTACAAATGAATACTAAAAAAAACAAAACAAAAGGAATAATCTGCCTTCTTACTTACTCTTCCCTCTTAGTATTTTTCCAGATAGGACAGGAAAACAACATCTTCAGCTTTTTTCAAGCCAGCACTCTTACTCTTAGTAATCTCTCTGCCTAACCTCATCTCATAAAATTTTCTTCAAAATATTTCTTCATAAAATTTCCACAGTTAAGACAGTTCCAACAAGAAAGAAGTTTCTCTTCACTTTTTTCTTTGTTTCTCTGCACTCTTCACCTCATAGATCCTCACGGATTAAAGTTAAACTGATACATGCTCTGACTCCATGGGCAGTGGCATCTAATAGAATGATAGTTAAAAGTAGTATTTAAAATTCTCCATCTTGGGGTGGCTAGGTGGTGCAGTGAGTAGAGCGTCAGCCCTGGAGTCAGAAGGACCTGAGTTCAGATCAGGCCTCAGACACTTAACGCACACACAAACAAAAACCTAGCCATGTGACCTTGGGCAAGTTACTTAACCCCAATTGCCCTCCAAAAAGCAAAAAAAAAAAAAATTCTCCATCTTAAAGAGACAATAACTGTCTTAGTAGCATCTGTGTGAGAGGCTTTTGAAATAGAGGTTACATGAGAAAGCATGATGCTTCCAAGCAATGGCCTTCATATGTCACACCATGTGAGTTTCTTCCCCTTTGATGTTGTACAATAGAGTCCTTTATAGGATTATGATACCTTTAATCTGTTCCAATCTCTCCATATCTTTGTCTCTCTCTCTCTCTTTCTCTGTCTCCTCGCTGTCTCTCTCCCCATATATATCAGATATACACATGGCATATATATGTGTATATAAGTGTACATATATATATGTATATAATATATACCTACCTATCTTGCTCAGAATCTCATCTCTTCCTGCTTTTGTTGTTAGTGTAAATATACTACGTGCTTATATTCCCTTTTTTAAAATATTAATTTGTTTATTTTTAGTTTACAGGATTCAATTCCATAGTTTCTTGAATTTCAAATTTCCCTTCCCTCCCTACCCCCACCTTCCACGATGGCATATATTCCAGTATAGAATCTGCAAGTACTTTCACATTAGACATTAGTCAGGTTTCAAAGGCGTATTGTACTAAATGGAACGAAAAATGTTAAAGAGGAAATAAAACCAAACAATGAAAAGAAAAAGATCAAGTAGTTTGCTTCCATCAGGATTCAAACTCAAAACACAACTGAAAAATAAACTTTTGGAAGCAAAGAAAAAAAGTCAAGGCAAAGAAATCTGCATAAGTGCAAGGGTCTTCCTTGAAGTCACCTCATTCTCATGAAAAAGTGGAGATAATAATAATGATAACTCACATTTATATGCTTTAAAGTTTGTAGAGAACTTAACATATTATTTATCCACAAAATGTGAGGTCACTGCTGTTATTATCACCATTTTTTCAAGTGAGAAAATCAAGGCTTAGATAAATTAAGAGACTTTCCAAATATCACATAGTAAATTTATGGGGCAGGATTTGAACCCAGATTTTTCTGACTCTAAGGCTATTGTTCTTAGTGACTGTGCTGTATACTGCTGAACCATTAACAAGCTTAAGCCATTGATCAATCAAAAGTAATTCATTAAAAATTTACTATATACTTAGGAAATATATATATGTATATATATACATATATACACACATATATACATATATATACACATATACACACACAAACACACACATATATAAACATGCTTAGTAATATAAGAGAACTTTACTTAAGAATGAGACTCCAAGAAAATTAGAAAGGGCCATAAAGAAAGTAATGACTCCATTAGTCAAATAGAAATATGAAAACAAAACCAAAAGATTTTGGGGAAGAAATATCTAAGGCATATAGTATTAAAAACAACTCATCTGAAAATATCAAGGAAAGAATATCTAAGAATAATTATACTATCTTATAATGACTTTTCCCCCAAAGACCTGGATGTCATAGTTCAAGAAATTATATATGGAATTTCCTAGACATATTGGAACCAGACAGTAGAGGGAAAATAGGAAGTATTCACTGATTACTTCCTGAAAAAAACTCCAAAATGAAAATGCTCAAAGGCAAAATTAAGAGTGTCTAGGTAAAAGCATAAGCAGTCAAAAAGAAGGAGCTCTACTATAAAGAAACATAGTGTCACACAAGATTTGAGAACTGCCTCCATAAAAGAGCAAAGATATTGGAATACAAATTAAAACAACAACAGCAACAAAAGATAAATGCTTAGAACCAAGAACAACCTTCTGGGAAAACTGATCCTATGGAGGGAAAGGCACATTTAATGAGATTTCTTTATTTTATTTCTTTATTTTTTTTAAAAAAAGCAATTGGGGTTAAGTAACTTGCTCAAGGTTACACAGCCAGTTATTTCTGTGTGGGTGTTAAGTCTGAGGCTGGAACCAATCCCGGGTCCTCCCGACTCCAGGGCTGGCACTCTTACTCACTGCACCACCTAGCCACCCTTTTAATGAGATTTCTATATCTATCTATGTATCTATCTATATTTACAATAAGACAGGTAAAGGGTTAGGGGATAGTTTTGTTGTGTTTTTATGGTCTTAGGAAAAGAGGGAAATGGAAGTGCACTGGGAGGGAAAAGAGTAGGCAGAGCAAGGGACTTACTATCTCAAAAGACATATAAAGAAGATACAAGATAACATTTGAGGGATGAGGTAGAGAATGCACTAGGAATTGGGATCTGGGGGGAATCAAGAATTCTTTTAAGTTTCAAAGGGCCTGTGTTGACTAAATAGGAATAAACAAAGCAAAGGAAGTAATTAGAGGGGATGGAGACACAAAAGATTATTACAGAATCACAGAATTTTAGAGCTGGAAGGGACTTCACTCATTTAGTTCAGTCCATACCTAAACAAAAATATTTAATATAGCACAGCAGGTAAGTGTCCTCCAATAGGGGAAGCACTGTTACCAGAGGCAGTCCATTACACTTTTGGATGGTTCCAATTGTGAAGAAATTTTTCTTTTTCTCTCATTTTAATTTACCTTTATTTTTAAATTAATGAGAATTTATGTTTCATATCCTCTCAAATGAAAAGGAAAAGAAAAGGAAAATAATCACTTTGTAACAAATATGCAGAGTAAAGTCCCCCCCCCCCCGCCAAAAAAAAATCCTCAAATTGTCCATGTCCAGTTTACATGGTCTATTCTGCATTTCAAATTGGTTACCTCTAGGTGAGGAGATGGGTAACAGGGTTTATTATCAGTCCTCTTCAACCATTATTGGTCATTGCATTGATGACAGTTCTTTTTTTTTATATTTAATTTTCATCTTATTTTTTCTAATTAAATGTAAATAATTTTCAACATTAAAAAACTCAAATTCAAATTCTTTCCTTCTTCTCCTCACTCCCTTTCCTGAGAAGTCAAGCAATTTGATATAAATTATACATGTATAGTCGTGCAAAATATATCCATATTAGTCATGTTGCAAAAGAAAACACCACAGACCCCAAAAATAGGAATAATAAAGTTTAAAAACAGTATGCTTCTATCTGCAGTCAGACTCCAGTTATTTCTCTGGAAGTGGATGTAATTTTTCATTGTAAATTCATTGAAATAATTTTCAATTATTATATTGCTGAGAATAACTAAGCCATTCACAGTTGATCATCATACAATATTGCTGTTACTATGTACAATGTTCTCCTGGTTCTGCTCATTTAACTTTGCATCCATTCGTGTAAAGTCTTCCCTGGTTTTTCAGAAAGCTCCTGCTCATCATTTTTAATAGCACAATAGTATTCCATTTCAATCATATACCACAACTTGTTCAGCCATGCCCCAGTTGATGGGAATCCTCTCAATTACTAATTCTTTGCCACCACAAAAGGATTTGCTTTAAATACATTTGCACATATATGCCCTTTCCCTTTTTAAAAAATTATCTTTATAGTACAGACCTAGTAGTGGCAATTGTGGGTCAAAGGGTATACACAGTTTGATTGCCTTTTGGGCAAAGTTCTAAACTGCTCTCCAGAACAGTGGATCACTACTCCACCAACAATGCATTAGTGTCCCTATTTTTTCATATTCCCTTCAACATTTTTCATTTTCTTTTTAGCCAATCTGATAGGTATGTAGTGGTACCTCAGAGTTGTTTTAATTTGCATTTCTGTAATCAACAGTGATTTAGAACATTTAAAAATGACTATAAATAGTTGATTTCTTATCTGAAAACTGCCTCTTCATATCCTTTGACAATTTATCGACTGGGGAATGACTTGCATTTGACTTAGTTCTCTACATATCTGAGAAATTAAACCTTTATCAGAGAAACTTGTACAAAAGATTTCCTCCCAGTTTCCCACTTTCTTTCTAATTTTGGCTAAATTGGTTTTGTTTGTATAAAACCTTTTTAATTTGCTGTAATAAAAATTATCCATTTTACATCTTGAAATGTTCTCTATCTTTTGCTTCTCTTATCCACAAATCTGAGAGGCAAAATATTCTATGCTCTCCTAATTTGCTCATGCTTTATGTATAAATCTTGTACCCAATTTGACTTATCCTAGTATATGTTATGAGATGTTGCTATGTAGGTTTTAGGTACTTCCAAAGTAGTATGATCTAAGGAGATGTGGTTCCTGCTCTCTTGACTTGTGCTCTGGTCTTTAACCAGAAAGGGAACTTGTCCCCCTGTAACCAAGATACAGACTCATTCCATCCACTGGTCATGTGGAATCTGGAAGCAAATCTGGTGGGGGAAAATACTGAGCCCCCTATCCTCAGGGACAAAAGGGAGACTATAGAAGAGAACAAGCCCACAATATACTTGTTATATCTTGTTATATATACTTGTTATATCTTCAAAGGAAATATCCCTTTGTAAAAGCTGATTTGTGTTAATTGGATAAATGGAACTGGAGTACTAATTGCAAATGGCAAAGAGTGGAAGGGGACATACTAGAATGGGGGCTTGAGCCAATAAGAGAAATTTACCCCGATATTCCTCAAGGGTACCCTTAAAACCATAAGGGGAAGATGAGCCTGAGAGAATGAGTGTAGAGTGATCACACTATATAAATACCAGATCACCCTCACCATCATCACTATCATTATCTCATAGCTGGTAGCTGTCATAGAGAGCAACCCTTCAATTTAGATAAATGAATTGAGGGAGAGAGAGAGAGACAGAGAGAGAGAGAGAGAGAGAGAGAGAGAGAGAGAGAGAGAGAGAGAGAGAGAGAGAGAGAGAGAGAAAAGACAGAGACAGAGAGAGACAGAAGGAGAGAGAGAAGAGAGGGAGAGAAGAAAGAGGGAGAGAGTACCTATCTATTAAATAGCAGATATTTTTAGTTTTCTTTCCTTTATTGTTGTCTTCTGGAACTATGATTTTGTGAGTGAGGAGCTTTCTCTGGTTATTCAGAAATGCAATTTGTCTCCTGCCACTGACCAGGACACTGAGACCTGAAGTGGTTTGCCCAGGTCCATGCAGCTAGTATGTACCAGAAGCAGGATTTGAATCCAGTGCTTTCTAGTTTTACAGTTAGCTTTCTCTCCACTTTGCACAGGCCTTCTCTGGTTATTGGTAAGTTTTGCCTCTCAGATATGCATTCTTCCCCCTATATCACACTGCCTCCTGCCACTCTCACTGTGACTTGTCTCTGTTCTGGCAGTTCTAGTCTTTGTCTGGGTAATTAAACAAAGATTTGAAATTAAAGGGACTCTCCATTGTCATTCAGAGATAGCAGCAGACACACCTCTGCTGAGCTGTGATTCTGACTTTCAGAGCTCCCATCCTGTCTCTTTAAATGATCTTAATCTTTGACAGAAAGGTCATTATATTAAAAGTCCCCACTCCTCTGCTTCCTCCTAGTCCCTGGTGCTGTGTAGGAGTTGGGGGCTAGGTGTTTTAAATGGATTTCCCATTCCAAATGGCTTCTCTGACTATAGAATGGTCTCGGTGGGGTGATGCACTCAGAGCCTTTCAGGCCCAGTGGTCCTGCTGCTTTGGGGAATCGGGACTGAATGAGGCCTTCGGAATTGCCCACCGAAGGAAATGCTAATAATTAAAGCTGTCACCGTGACTCTGGGGCAGGAAATCAATGCCTACGGGACCATTTGCGTCTCCATAAACAAAGCCAAATGCGGTCGCCATGCTGAATGGCACCGCGGAATCATGATTAGAGTCGCCAGCTCAGCCCACCTTCCATTCTGTGCCAGCACAACAGGTATCCAGGGCCCAGTTCATGGAACAGAGGGAAGCTCCTGAAGGCACAGAGGCCGGGCTCCTGGGCTTGCAAGGGGCTGGGGCAGATAACCCTGTTCTCAGTATGCTACCTTCTGCCCATGTGAAAGGGCTCTCGGTGCCTGGCAATGTCATGTGTGTGATCTGGGCATGTGGCCGGTTCGTGAGCTGCTTTTCTCACTTTGTGCTCGGTGGGGATATAATAGGCCACAATTTTCTCTGGCCCTTGGGGGATTTGGGAGCTCTCCCCACCCCCACCCCATGCCCTCCCTCTGCCAGCTTTGAGTGCCTGCCAAGGGAACAAACATCATCTCCATCTCTGCTCTCAATAATCTGAGACTATAGAATTCCAAGTCTCTCCTTAGAATTCCAAGCTTCTTCCAAATCTCTACCCTGTTTGTTGCCTTCCCAGCTCTGGACATCCCAGGGCTGGTCCATTACAAAAGGAAAAAATGAATGTTAAATTTTTCTCTAGTGTTCCCTGCACCCTACACACACACACACACACACACACACACACACACACACACACACACACACACCACATCCATATACACACAATTTCTCATTTCTCTCTGAGAGCAAGTAGCCTGAGAGTATTCTTTTGTGAAGAAAGCAGAGATTGTTTAGAAAGTACAGCAATAGCTTGGAAGCAGCTATCATTATATAGGTCTTTGTTCCTGCCTGGGTTCTATGGGGCAGGCATGGGAAGAACAGGGACAGACTCCTTCTGAAAGGGAAAAGGTGCATTGAAGAAGCTGGGACCTCTAGGGTCCTATTCAGCATGGACTCCATGAGATTTTGATAAATGCAAAGTCTTACATTTAGGTAAATCAATTTCACAAATACAGGGTGGGGAAGGTCTGTAGGGACAACATTTTATGTAAAAAAAGATCTCAGGGCTAAATGGTTTACAGGTTTCATGTGGACAATAGTGTGAAAAAAGGTAACTCTCTAAAGGACATGTTAAACACTACAATGCTCAGGACAAGAAATGTGATAGGCCCACTTTACTCTGGACTGGACTGGTCAAAGAATTTTATTATGCCCAGTACTGGGCACTCCAATATTTTATGGAGGCCATTAAAAACACATTCAGAAGAGGACAATGAGAGAGAGAGAGAGAGAGAGAGAGAGAGAGAGAGAGAGAGAGAGAGAGAGAGAAGAGGGGGAAAGAGACAGAGAGAGGAGAAAGAGGGAGGGACAAAGAGAGAGAGGAAAGAGAGACAGAGACAGAGACAGACAGAGAAGAGAGAAAGACACAGACCAAGGAGAGAGAAAGAGAGAGAGAGAGAGAGACAGAGACAGAGAGAGACAGAGACAGAGAAACAGAGACAGACAGAGAGGAGAGAGGGAGACAGAGAGGAGAGAAATAGAGGAGAGAAAAAGAGAGGAGAGAGGAAAGAGAGAAGAGAGACAGAGAGAGATGAGAGAGAGAGCAGAGAGAAAAGAAACAAGGAGAGAGACAGAGAGAGGGGAGAGAGAGAGAGAGAGAGAGAGAGAGAGAGAGAGAGAGAGAGAGAGAGAGAGAGGCAGGGGTGGGGGGTGGGGAAGAGGATACTAGAAACCATGACTTACAAGGATAAGTTGAAAGACATGACAGGATTGAGTCTAGAAAGGAAAAAAAAGCTTAGGGGAACATGACACACATCTTTTGAGTATGCGAAGGAATGCTTATTCCGTTACTTGTTGGATTAGACCCTCTGAGGTCCCTTAGAACTTTGAGATCTTGATATTCTTGGAAGCAAACTGCCAAGAATAAATAAGACTCTTGGTTACAGGATTTATTCTGGGAAGTGACTCTAAAAGAAAGAAGATCCATCAGAGAATGAAGGGAATGAAGGAAGATCAAGATCAAGCTGTATGACCTGAGAAGAGAAGACCAATCAAGGTAAGCCAGGGAAGGTTTCTTACAATGTTTAAAATTCCACTTGGTCCATGATCTTAATCCCCATCTTCATCCTTTCAACAACCAATATTAACTGCCCTGAAGGCTATGTGTTGAGGAGGAAGAAAACAATCAGGTGTCACTCATACACTCATAACAAGGAAATCAGAAGAAAATGATGATTGTGTAGCATATGCTCTGGGCTCACTGTCTCAGTATACATGCACATTATTGGGGGGGGGGGTATCCAGAGGCTGGATTACTAATATTACTACTCAGGGTTCTAAGTAATAGGGGTAACCCTGAAGATTGCCAGTGTTTCTAATACTGTCGCCCATGAGCCCCCATCCAGCATGCTCTCCATTATGTATCAATCAGTATAACTACATTAGCTTTTAAAAATTATATATTATTATATGTATATATTGGATACATATTGAAAAGAGAAAACCCTGAGCCCAGGGTCATACCCTCCTCCCCTGCACAGGGGTCCTTGAGGAGAATAGACTCAAACTTAAGTACAAAGTGAGTGAAGTCCACACAAAGAGAACAAATGAAACCAAGAGCTATCTCAGAATTCTTGCTTGTGGGAGCCTTCCCTGCCCCCCTCCCCCATGCCACCTTTTTGGAATTCTCATAAAATTCCCTTCAAGTGTAGTTCTTTGCTAGACTCTGAGGATCTGTGACTTTCTGGAGTCCATAGCCAGCATGCCTCTCTGTCAGGAGTGGTCAGGCTACCTGAATCTGGACAAATATCTTTCTACCTCCATTTGTATGCACTCCCCTTATCTCTGACCACCTTCACTGTTTACTCTGGTTGCCATGGAGATCGCTGGTGGCCTTGGAATGCTCATCAATCTAAGATCAGGAAAAAATCAGCAGAAAAGTCCCTGACATTCCATGTGTTCACATCTACATGGTGACCAGGTAGGAGAGAAACCCTTCCCCATACCCCACGACAGAAGATTTCTTTCTTGCTAGCTGTCAGGAAGGAAGAGAAGCAAAATGAGGGAGGGATGCACACTTAATGCAGGCTTAGTTTCTCAGTCAACCAGAAGATTCTTCACTGCCATATGGTACCAACCCCTCAGGCACTTGGGATGAAAAGTAGACTCTCCACCCGTCTGATTATTAGATTGCAACCATGCAGAAAATACCCAGGCATGTTCTGTATAGCCCTCTAGGAAGAGCAAATTCAAGCATACTTCAAGGATCGGGCCCTCCTTGGCCAGTTCCTGGGCTACAATAGGAAGATGTGACCGAACAGACATTTATTAAGCACCTACTATGTGGCAGGAACTGTGAGCTAAGTGCTTTACAGTTATTGTCCCATTTTATTCTCACAACAAGCCTGGGAGGTAGATATTATTATTATTATCCTCATTTTATAATCAGAGGAATTGAGGCAAACAGAAGTTGTGACTTGCCCAGGGTCACACAGCTAAGAAGTGTCTGAAGCTTGATTTGATCTCAGGTCTTCCTGACTGCAGGTCCAGTGTTTTCTTCACTGTACCACTTAGTCACCCCTAGGTGGAAGGGACCTTAGAGGCCATCAAGTCCAGCCTCACCATTTTATAGATGAGGAAACTGAGGCCCAGAGAAGTTACAAGGACCAAAGTCTTACAAGTACCAAAAAGAGGATTTGAGCCCAGGTTTCCTCATTCCAGAGCTAGCTCTCTATCCACTGTCCCATACTGAATCGTGGTCATAGAGATGGAGCTAGCCTTGATACAAAGGAAGAGAAAGAAAGAAAAGGAAAGTCTACCTCATGACTTGACATTCAAGGCCCTAAGTCTTCCATGCACCCAGTGTCAGGATTCCACTCTTTGCCCCTTGTCTTGCTCCTCCCCAGGGCCAATAATGCTAATATTAATAACGCTGATTATACTGCTAACAATAATACTAATACAATAATAGTAATAAGAAGAACACATAATACTCCCGTGATCTGGGGCAGTGCCTGGTACATAGGAAGTGACCTGTTGCCTGCCTGTATGCTTTCCCCTCAGAACTTCCCTGTGAGATAGGTAACATAAACATTATTACTCCCATTTGACAGATGAAGAAGCCAAGGCTTTTGGAGATGGAGTGACTTACAATTAATAAGTGGTAGAGCCAAATATTGTGTCTGCTGGGTCATTCCTCTTCTTGTACCAACTCACAAGCCCACCAAGTAGAGGAGATGCTTGCTCAGGTGTGAAATGGGCAGATGGCCCTTTCAACTCTGAGACTCCATTCACCAGCTAGGCCAGACCCCTCATTTTACATAAGTGGAAACTGAGGCCTGGAGAGGGGAAGTAACTGAAGAGGCAGATGTGACATTTGAACCTTCTAACGTGGAATCCAGTTCTCTAAGCACCGAGTCATAAGCGTGATGGCTTGTCCTTATGTTCCTGAGAAGTGTGGCTGGATGAAGAGAGGAAAAGGAAGAGGAAAAAGGGGTATGGGGAACAGGGGCTGGAGAAAAAGCTTGTAGGTACCTAACTGACTGTATCGCTCATGGTGGGGGTGTGGACACACTTTCTCCATGCCTGCTCCACTCCACCCCCCTCCTCCCTATAAGGGGCAGGTAAACAAATGCAGCACAGGAGGGAGGCAGAGACTAGTCTGGCCATGACTGACCCTGACCTCCCCTTGACCTCTATCTACCCCCCCCCCCCTTCAGTCTCAGCCCTGGAAACACCCCCAGGAGATTTCTTTAGTGAATTCCTCAAGTTTATTTCCACTCCTAAAGTTATGACTGCCCTGGAAAGAAAAATAAAAGTCAACACTTGGATATTTGTGAAGCTAAGTGCCCTTCCCAAGGCTGCGGGGTCTGCCGCTGACCTTCTTCAAAGGGTCTGTCCTCAGAGGCAGCAGCAGCTCGATGGTGTTTTTGCTGGTTTGATGAGATCACCCTCACTTTGTAAGAGAGGCTGGTGAGGAAGGGAGGGACCCAAGTATGGTGGTATATGGAGCTCTCTCCATCAGCCTGAGGCCATGCTCACCCAACTGCTTGGGGAAAAATTCTATTTTGCAAGGGTCTGAGATGCTGGTGGGGCTCTTTCTGAACTTCTAAAAGCACTTTCCAGGAAAAAAAATGGGGATGGAGTCCAAGGTCAGCCCCACTCTGGTTATTTCAATCTGTAGCTATCCATATGAGTTTCTCCCTGCTACTCCAAATTCTTCATAATCAGTGTTTCTTGTAGAGTAGAAATATCACATTCATGTACCCCAGCTTGCTTCACTATCTACTAGCTGCTTCTCTAACTTGGTAGCCCTGAATCTTCCCGTCCTATCAAGCTTGGAGTCCTTGGCTAAAGGATTCCCTTCACTGGTTTGGGAAGCAAGCAGTGATTGACAAACCTCTTCTTTGAAAGACATTCAAATCCAGTCCTGGGAATGGGGGGTGGGACACATCACCCTTAGTTCTCCTGAATTTGACCTGGCCTGGGCTCTCCCGTATCCTCTCTGTCTGCTCCTGCGGTAGGTAGCAAGGCAAAGGGCTCTTTTCATCAGGCCAATCCCCCAGCCCTCCTCAGATGTCAGATCTTTTCAACACACCTGAAGGGGCCAACTGAAACGTGGCTCCTTCTATACAGTAGGGCAAAGCCTCAGGAGGGTCATTCCTAGGACCTTGACAATAGGCCAGGAGGCTCCGGGTTTGTTCTGTCTGGAAGAGTGTGGGGCCCACTTGAATGGGAAGAGTCTCTCTGGGAGGGCCAGCACTTGGCCTTGGCTGTTTGTGGCTGGCTGGGGGAGTGGGGTGAAGGAAGGGTTCTCACCATTCTGAGGACCACAGACAAAAGATAACAGGTGGCACAGACAGAGACTCAGTGTGCCCAAATCCTGCTTGGTCAAGGGAATTCCATTCAATCTGTTAAGTATTTGTTAATGCTCACTATAAGCCAGGCTCCATGCTAAGTGCTGTGACACCTATATTATAGATTGATAAAATATATTATCTTAATTAATTACTATATTACATCCCTCTCAGTAAAATGTAGTGCCCTGAGGGCAGAGACTTTTTAATTTTGTCTTTATGTTGCCTGAATTCAGCACAGTACTTGGTGTATAATAAATGCTTACTCAATCAATAAAATTTATCATAATGAACACTTTGTATTTATTTTCCATGTATTTGGGGGGCATTAATTTGGAAGGCAGTATAGTCTGATGAATAGAAAATTGGCTTCAGAGCCACAAAGGCCTGGTTTCAAGTCCAACCTTTGACATATACCAATGGTATGATCCTGAAGAAGCCATTTAACATCTCAGAGTCCCAGGCTTTGAGGGATGTGCTACCCTGCCCTTGTAAAGGAGGATTTCTCACATGGGAGGTCTCTCACAGACCATCTCTCAGTTTACAAAGGGGTTATGGTCTTTGTCATTGTGCAGAACGCACATAGTGGTAAACTCTTTGGGTTTCTGAAATATTGAATTTCAATACTGGAGGAATGCTCCCCTGCTGTTGTTCAGTCATTTTAGTCACGTCCAACCCTTCATGACCCCATTTGAAGTTTTCTTGGCAAAGATACAGGAGTGGTTTGCCATTTCCTTCTCCAGGGGCTCCATTTTATCAGACAATCAGAGATTAAGTGATTTGCCCAGGGTGGCCCAGCTATGTAGTGCCTGAGGCTAGATTTGAACTCAGGTCTTTTTGACTTCAGGCCCAGTGTTCTATCCACTGAGCCACCAGCTGTCTCAGAAATGCTCCGCTAATATCCCTAATAACACCAAAATACATTAGTCCTGTCTCTACACCTTTAATTAGTCAACAAACATTTTAAAAGTTCCTACTGTGTGACATGCTCTGGGTTAAGTGCTGCGGACACAGAGAAGTTCTCCATAATGACTCTACTCCACACTGATCTCTCCCCTAAATGCTTTGGCTCCCATAACCTCTGTACCTCACAGGTACCACCTTATCTTGCCAATATCCTGATTACCTCTAATAATCTGCCTTTGACCTACAAATAGACTTTAGGTTCTCTGTGGTTGGGACCCAGGAGTGAGAAGCCCATAGATACTCAGTAATTATCTGCTGATGGATTGATTTGTTTAGAATCCTTTCAAGCAAGGTCAGGAATCTGTGCCTTTAGGTAGCTCCTTTCTGGGTCACTTGTCCTTTTCCCTTGGGTCTGGAGCCTTGGTAAAGGAAAAAAGATGAGGCCCCTTTGTTCACCAAGAGAGACTTCCATAGAGCTTACAGGAAACGGATGGGAAGAAAATTGCTGTGTTCAGAAGGGGTCCTGAGTTAATGATGCCTGACTCACACTTCCCCTGGAATTAAGTAGCTCAGCCCATCTGAGCTGACCAATCTCCTGAGAAGTAACTTTTGCAAGGCTGTTTTTCATAGAAATTAACCTGGTAATTGTTGTAGGGGTGGGGGTGAGGCAGAGCCTGTGGGAAGACAGACGTACTCTTGGAGGAGCTGTGAATTGGTTCGACTGTTCTGGAAAACAATTTGTAATTATTGATTAATCAATGAGCCTTTATTAAGCACCTATTATGTGTCAGGCTCTGTGCTAGGCACTGGGACCCTCCATCTATATTTGATATTAGGAAAATCACTAAACCATACAGATCCCTTGACTCAGCAACACCAATACTAGACATATACACCCATATATCTCCAAGGAAGTCAAAGATAGATAGATGTGTCAAGAGATAAATGGATAGAATGATGAGAGAGAGAGAGAGAGAGAGAGAGAGAGAGAGAGAGAGAGAGAGAGAAGGATGATGATGATGGATCAATGATATATAGATGATGGATAGATGATAGATGATGGATAGATAGATTTAGGTAGACAGAACAGAAATAGAGGGAGATGAAAACAGAGAGATGATAGGTAGGTAGGTAGGTAGATAGATAGATAGATAGATAGATAGATAGATGATAAGTAGGTAGGCAGGAAGGTGATAGTTATGTAGATAGATGGTAGATAGGTAATGGGTTATGGATAGGTAGATGATAGGTATGGAGGTAGATAGATAATAGATTGAATGAGCACTTATTAAGTGCCTACTACGTACCAGGTACTATATTAAGCATTAGGGAAACACATACAAGCAAGGAAGGCAATCCCTACCCTCAAGGAGCTTATATTTTAATAGGGGAGACAGCCTATAAGGGAAGCTGGTGGAATGAGAGTGGATATATTTACAGGGGAAATAGGGACAGTAAAGGGGAGAGGAAGAGATAGAATTCAGGTGTGAAAGAGGGAATGTACAAAATGCCTGTGACAACAAGCCTGGTGAGAGCAGCCAAACAAATTATGGCTTACAAATGTGAACAGAAATCATTGTTCCAGAAATGGTGGAGTAATGGAGGAGTGAAAATTCAGAGAAACTTAGGAAGAATTTATGAACTAATGCAGAGTAAAGTGAGCATAATGGAGAAAGGAATTTACAAAGTAACCATAAGTGATATAAATGAAAACAACATATAAGGAATTCTGCTCTGTGCAGTGACCAATCTGGACTTCAGAGGACTGGTTTGGAAGTACATCTTCTTTCTTGAGACAGAGAGGTGGAGGACTATGGGTCTGGAAAGAGGCATGCATCACAGATGTAGCCAATGTACTGTTGTTTTTAATACTTTGTTACGAGAGGCTTCTGAGTATTTGTGTGGTGGAGATACTGGGAAGGGACAGCATGATATGTTGTCTCCCTCATTAGTCTATGAGCTCCTTGAAAGCAAAAGGGACTGTCTTTTGCCCTTCATATTCCCAGTGCTTAGCATGGTGTCTGGCACATAATAAGCACTTAATAAATATTTATTGGCTAACTGACTGATATTAAACAGCAACAAACACTAGTGATTTTAAAAAAGTAAACAAGATAAAAGAAAATAAATGGGTTGCAGGGGAAAGGATAACGAATGAGAACAAAGGAGAGTGAAAAGTATTTATTTTGGAGGTTATTTGGCTGGACTCATATGATTCTGTAAAAATGAAAATCATATTGGTGGGGAAGATTATAAGACCAATTCTGATTTATAGACTAAGTTCTTAGCCCTGAGGCTTTGCACTAGAGAACTCTCTCCAAGTTGACAATCACCCATTATTGATAACTTTGGGGATCTGCTCACTTAACCTTCCAAATCCATTTAACTATATTGTCATCAAATCATCCCCCCATTTTAGCCACAAGGACAAACATGAGAAATGTCAAATGCTTTGCAAAAATCTAAGTACACCATGTCTGCAGCCTTCCTCCTCTTGCCAATCTAGTAGCCTTGCCCAAAAAGGAAATGAAGTTAGTCTGGCATGACTTGACCTTGACAAAACCATGCTGGGGCTTAGTGCTCGTTCTTTTCCTTTACTAGTTAATAGGGTCATATATTTATAGTTGGACAGGACCTTAGAGGCCATCTCATTCAACCCCCTACATTTTCAGAGGATTAAACAGGTTCAGAGAAGTTCATGGTTTGCTCATGGTCACACAGCTAGTGTCAGAGGGAAGACTGGATTCTTCTTGGTTCTGAGTCCGTTTCTCAACTCTCAGATGCTATGATTCTATGAGCATGGTGTGTGGTCTTGAGTAAGCCTCTTAAACCTTTCTCTGAGTCTACGTACTTGTAGAACCCTCCCCCCCATCCCAATTTCCCCTCAAGCCCCCTCCAAATTCAAAATGCTTCCTCCCCTCTTCTCCCCTCCCCTGTCCTCCCCTCTCTTTCTGTCACTTTCCCTCTCCTCCTCCCTTCCCTGCCCTTCCCCCTTAATTCTATATGTATCATAATCTACTTGAGGGCAAACTGTTTTTTTTTTCCTCTTTTCCTCCTGTCATCACTATCTAACACAATGATCTGCACATAGTAAGTGCTTAGATTGACTGATCTATAGCTGTAAAATGAGTATTGCCTTGATGCACAAGTGAATGTTCCAAAGTGCTTTTTAAATCTCAAAGTGCTAAGTAAATGTTGGCCATTATTCTATTCATGGGACAGCTAGGTAGTTCAGTGCATTAAGTGTTGGACCTCAAGACAGGAGGACCTGAGTTCAAATCAAGCCTTAATCACTTACCAGCTGTGTGAACCTGGGCAACTCATTTAATCTCTGTGTTTCAGTTTCTTTATCTGTAAAATGGGAGTAATAATGTTGTCTACCTCACAGGGTTGTTGAGAGGGTCAAATGAAATACCATTTTATTAATATAAGTTTACTAATGTAAAGGTCTTTTCAAACATTTTGTTGTTTTGGGGTTGTTTCAGTAGTGTCCAAATCTTTGTGACTCCATTTGCGGCTTTTTTAGCAAAAAGATACTGGAATGGTTTGCCATTTTCTTCTCCAGTTAGTCTTACAGATGAGGAAACTGAGGCAAACAGGCTTAAGTGACTTGCCCAGGGTCACACAACTAGTGTCTGAGGTTAGATCTGAACTCGGGTCTTCCTGACTCCAGGCCCAGTACTCTATCTACTGTGCCACCTAGCCTTTAATTTATATAAACACTAGTGATGATGATGGTGGTGGCAAAGAGGCAGTTTTCGAATCCTGTTTCTGACAATTATTAGCCATATGACCAGGAAGAAGTCCCTTTTTTAAATCTCTGCCTCATTTATAAAATGAGATGTTTGGGCTTTTTGGCCACTCAGGTCCCATTTAAATCTATGTTCTTATGACTAGACCATTTGTTCTTGAACTGGGGCATCGAATTGTCTTTTTCCATAATTTGAAAAACCGGTTTATCCAGAGTCACTGAGAACTTACTTTTATATCACAGGGAAATGTATATGTGTGTGAATATACATACAGTACATGTATAAAAATAATATGGTATGTGTTTACATATCCATGTGTATATTCATATTGTAAACATGCATATATATGCATACACATGCATTTAAATCAAAGCTCAAGCATCTTTTACTCACCTGCAATTAGTGAGGTCCTAAACCCTGCTAAGCCCTGAAGCTATAGGGCCAGGGGTGAGGTTGCCCTGGCTTTTGAGGAATTTATGCTTTTTTAAGATTTGAATGTGGGGGTGGGAGTGGAGGAAAACAAAGACTCCCCTTCTGGTTAGGTGAGAGTTCTGGTCGATTATTCTCTGTCTGAATGTGCTCTTTCAGTTAGTCCATTGGCTTCACCATTTGAATCTAAGCTCTCTAGCTTGGAAGGCACCAAGTTCAATCCCTTCTCATGATGAGGAAGAAAGGGAAAGAGGTTAAGTGGCCTTTCTTAGAGCTTAGAGCAGTGGAGCCATGACGTTGTCAAACATTAATGGATAGCTACTGTGAATATTAAGTATAGAATGCTAGACTCTATGATCTAGATGTGCCTGCCTTCCATGAGTTTACAATCTGCTTCAGGAGACAAAACCCCAAAAGACAGTCTAAAATGTAGAACTCCTACTAGAAGCAGTTACAATGGGTGAGGTAGACATAAGGCAGACATTCAATTACTACCATCAATGTTTGGACTCTTGAAATACAAAGCAGATATTGCCAGGGTCCCATGATATCTGATCCAGTCACACCTGAGAGAATGGGGAAGGACCCAAGAGAGACTGTCCAGGACATAGCTTCTACTGACCGTGTAATGTAGGGTCACTATGTCCTTGTGTTTTGTATTCCCTGTGCCTAAGACCTCCAGGCAGCCAGCAGCCAGCTCAGCACATGAAAGTACTCCAAAATGGCACCTGGGTAACCCAACTTCTATGAGTTGCCCTGAGGGACAAAACCCACCCACCTGGCTCCCTTCTTTTTCTTCCTCCTGAAATACACTGTTCACCCACTGTGCTGCAGTGAGCCAACCTCAAAGCCAGAGTCCAGTGGCTCTCTTTCATTGACTGACCATGGGCAGCCTCAGAGTAGGAGCGAGAGACCAGGGAGTGCCCTCATTAGAGGTATTGGTGCTAGCTGCTGCCTTCCTGCCCTGCAGATCAATGGCCCCGCTTCCCTTACTGAAGAGAGGCTCCAAAGATCTTCCCTCCCTGCCTCTCCTAAAAGGCCCACATCTGCCCCCAGGAAATCCGAAAGCTTTCTAAATCACACAGAACCTTTTCAGTTTCTAAAAGAAATCCCACAACAGTATGAACCCGGAGGCGTTTTGCACCCAAGGAGGTTTTCTTTGGGAATGTGTTGCTAGCTTGTTGTGAGTGGTATTAGTGAATTTTGTATCTGCTAATAAAAAATGAAAGCCACTATTAAAATCAAATCAATGAGCTGTACCTGGTTTAGATCACATCGGAGTTGGTCGTTCGCTTTGGAATTTGCAGCATCTGTTTCAATTAAGCCTTGTTTTTTAGTTTAAAGATATTAGTCCGCTCACTAGTGGTCTGTTCACAACATGAATAGTGGGTATTGTGCTCCGTCTGTATGCAGTTAAACACGACTCTGTAGACTCTATTAAATAGCGGTGCTGCCCAATTAGGGGGTGGGAGGGGGGAGGACGGAGGACCCGACTATATGTGCCTGTCCCACATGCATTTTATAGATTCATAGTCAATGAAAATAGTTAACATAGAACATGTGTTGGGGGAGCAGGAGGGAGAAGGAAGGACCGGGCGTGCGGGGCTTTCCTTCCTGGTGACAAATGGAGCCTGGACCCCATCGATCATGCCGGGTTTACCTTAACAAAGGGGAAAGACAGGACCAGGGGCTGAAACAGCAGACCTGGGAATGTGGCTTGGGGGGAGGGGGGCAGGCAAGGTTAATATTAAAGATGATCACAGATACAGAGATGTGAAGCAAGGTCCCATGGAGACAGTGGTAACAAACTCATAAAAGTCCTACTGTGTGCTGAGCCCTGTGCTATAAGTGACAGAAAAAAGATTCACAAAGTTCTGTCTGTGCTCTCAGATAATTTACTGTTTAGTAGGGGGATGAGACACAGCAACAGAAAAATAATGGACAATATTGAACTGAAGCAATGAATAATTTTTTTTAATTAAGTATTTATTACTGCTAGGTACTGCAGTGAGTACACAGGATACAAGCAAGGAAGTAAACAATTCAGCATTTACTTCTAAAGGCTGTAGTGAGGATAGAGTAAAATAAGATTTATAAAGCACTTTGAAAACATTAAAATGCCATTAAATGTCATTTATTGCTATTATTTTTATTTTAGATTTTTATTGCATTTTTGACTTTCCATTTCCTAGATTTCTCTCTGTATCCTTTTCCTTCTTCCTCTCCCTCCCCAAAGTCCTTCCTTATAACAAAAAGGAAAGAGAGAAAGAAAGAAAGAAAGAAAGAGAGGAAGAAAGAAAGAAAAAGAACAAAAGGGGGAAAATCAGCAAAACTTAGCAATATATTGAAAAAAACCTTCCATTATATGCAGTATTGCCCATCCATGGACCTCCTATAAGTGGGAGAAGGTATCTCCTTCTTCTCTTTTAGGGGGCTTCCCTTGTACTTTATAATTTCATAATATTAATTCTTTTTATTTTGGGGTTGGTTTTTCTGTCCATTTCCATTGTTTTGCTATTGTATATATCCCTTTCCTGAATCTACTTGCTTTACACTGCATCAGTTCATATAATTCTTTCTATGCTTTTCTGAATTCATCGTGTTCATTGTTTCTTATAGCATAGTGACATTCCATTTGATTCCTGCATCACAGTTTGTTAGCCCTTCCTTAATTAACGGGTTTCTGGCTTGCTTCCAGGTCTTGCTTCTACATGAAGTGCAACTATAAATATTTTGGTGTAGATGGGGACTTTGTTCTTATCAATGACCTCCTTGAGGCAGTAAGCAATTATTCAGAGCTAAGTACCATGTTTGGCATCCCTTATACTAAAACAAAGACATTGCCCTTATAGAGCTAACAATATTCTTGGGGAGGGGGAATATTATGAAAAGAAGTTAAAAGAACATACATACAAAGTAATTTTTGAGTGGGAAGTGGGGAGGATGCAGCAAAAGTATAGAAGGTGGTATTTGGGCTCAGCTCTCAAAGGCTTTAGGAATACCAAGACATAGAGGAGGGGAAAGTGCGTTACAGACATGGAAAACAGCTCGTGCAGAGGCATGGAGCCTGGAGCAGGAATCCATCAGTCATCAATCATTTATTGAGTGTCTACTACATGCTAGCTCCTGGGGATACAAGTCACATAAAAGAGAAGAGCAACTAAAGCATTAGAATATACTTTGTGAAGTCTTGATGGAGAATATCATTCCTGCTCAGGGGAGTCAAAAAAGAATTTCTAGAGAAGGTCACATTTCTGGTTGATTGTAAAGGATAGGTCACTCCAAATACTTGAAGAAATGAATAATTTAAAGGTTGGGGGCGAGCTAACAGTCAATAAACTTTTATTAAGTGCCTACTATGTGCCAGGTATATTTCAGGCAGAGGGAATAGAAGTTCTGTGTGTTCTTCAGAGAGAATATCAATTGCTATAATTTATTAATTGCTATAATAGCATAGGTCTTTATGTAGTATCTCTTGTTTGTTACTTCCAGTAAACCTATAACTATTACAATTTTACAGATGAGGAAACAGAAGCAGAGAAGTTCAGTGACTTGCCCAGGACCATACAGCCAGAATTCAGACTTGGACCTTCTGACTCCAAATCCTTACAATAAATAGCTGAAACTGACTCAAGGATAAGTCAGTTTTGTGGTAGAATAGAATGCATGGAGGTGTTATTATGAGATAGCTGGACAAGCCCACTATAGTTAATCCCAAATTGTTCCAAGGACCCCTTTCTCCCCAGAACCTTATACACATGAATTCACAGTCTCTGAATATCAGCCTTAAAAGGGACCCGTTCTCCAACTTAGCCCTCAACGAGAATCCTCTCTACAACCTGCCCAGTAAGGGGTCATCCAGCTTTTACTTGAAGACCTCTGGGGAGAGAGAACCTGCCTCCTCTCCAGGTAGCCCATGTCACCCACGGCTATTTGAGATCGCCAGGGGAGTTTTGCCTCCCACAAAAATCCAAATGGGTCCCTGCAACTTCCCAGGTCTATTATCCTGTGTCAACTAGGGCAAAGTGGAATCCTTCCTCCAAGATAGTATCCTAAAGAAAGAAATTGTCAAGATATTTGTCATTATTTGTCAATAATGGTTACTTTATTTAATTTTTTTTGAAATTGCTTAGCACAGTACCTGGAATTTATTACATGCTATATAAAAACTTATTCCCTTGCCTTCCTATAAAATGAATGGGTTAGAACAATTGTTGTCATAGACTTTCCAAGTCTATGTCTATACCCCTCTGATCTTATGAATTACACACACACACACACACACACACACACACACACACACACACACACACACACAGAGTGGCATTATACGGACCCTTCAGTGTTAGTTCAGTTTCATATGAAATGTCTTAAATTTCAGAGTCTTTTAATTGAAAAGAAATCTTCATAGCTTCTGTAGCTCCAAATGAATATAACTCTACCAAAGCTAATTAGATATGGAATTTTGATGGATGGGCTGCCTTTGCAGCAAAGCAGAGATAAATGAACTGTCTATCTCAACATGCTCTAACTGAAGTGGGCATTCTAGTCCAACTTCATGGGCTGTGGTTTTTTCCACAGCAGGCATAGAGGTTAATTTCATTTCAAAGAATAATCATAATCAATGACATTTCTATATTTCAAAGTTTGCAAAGTTTTTTGCATACATTATCTCATTTATTCCTCATATCAACCCTGTGAGTTAGGTGTTATTTTTATTCCTATTGAACAGATGTGGAAACTGAGGCTAAGAAACGTGAAGTGACAATGTCTGAGGAAAGATTTGAACTTAGATCTTCCTGAGTCCTAAAGTGTCTTAATATGCCAATGAAAGTCAGTGATCTGACCAGCAGCCAACTTGGGACTAGGAAACTTTACCAGTCTTTAGGCAAGGGTATAAGGTACTATTGTGTCACTATACTGAAGAACTGTGACAATAACATATATAAACACATTCAGAGTCTATGATAACATTTTTTTTCAAAAGGCATTTATTAAACATCTACCAATCATCAGTGCTAGAGATACAAATGTAAAAGTAGAATCAGTCCCTGCCCTCAAGTAGTTTACATTCTAGCAGTGGGAAGGAGCATGTATCTAGAGGGATCTTGGCCAGAGAGAGGTATTTTGGTTTGGAAAGTTCTAGCAGTGATAAATGGAGCCAGAGGGAAGTAGATTGGCACACCCTTTCCAGGGGCAGCGTCAATATTGACTGGATTATTGTTCTCAAACTGGAAAATGGAAGAGGATGGGAAGACTGGAGAGTACTCAGGTCAGCAATGAAGTTGACGAGAAGATGGCCAGGGAGTAAAGTGAAGTGTGACTAGGGGCAGGTAAGGCATTTGCCAATTGGGGTACAGTGGACAAAGCAGGGATTCTGGATCTGAAAGGGTTAAGCTTTCTAGATCATGGTTTTTGGTCCCTGGGTAAAACACTAGTTAGGTGGCACACTGGATAAAGCACTGGGTGTGGAATCATAAGGTATATTTCAGCTGTGTCCAACTCTTTGTGACCCCATTTGGGATTGTCTTGGCAAAGATACTGGAGTGGTTCTCCATGTCTTTCTCCAGCTCCTTTTAAAGACCAGAAACTGACGCAAACAGGGTTAAGTGACTTACCTAGTGTCACACAAGTGTCTGAGGTTGGATTTGAATTCAGGTCTTCCTGACTCCTGACCCTATGGTGCCACCTAGAGCCTGACTTTTAATAATAGTTCTCATTTATTTAGTTCTTTAAGGTTTGCAGATGATTCCCATCCCCTATACACAAAAATAACTCAATTGATTCTCACAGCAACTGTAGAAAGTGGGTGCTATTATCACCTCCTTTTCTAGCTGAGAAAATTGAGTCAGAGTTTAAGTGACTTGTCCAAGGTCACCCAGGACAAATTTGAATCTGGGTCTTTCTGACTCCAGGCTCAGTGTTCTGTGCATTAGGACTTTCCTTAGTTGTCTCAAGAACAGCAATTCAACTCCAAGAAGCATTTATCAAACAACTGTGCCAGGTGCTGGGGGTACAAAGACAAGAGAGGAGGTGCTATGGCTCAGTGGAAAAAAATGCCAAGTTTGCAATCCGAATACCTGGGTTGAAATCTTGACTTTGCTACTTACTGCCTCAGTTTCCTCATCTGCTGGACTAGAGAACTTCTGATGTGCCTTCTGCCTCTGTGATTTAAGGAGCTTATATTCAACCAAAAGTCTATTTCATGTAGGTAAATTTAAAATGATGTAAAAGGAAGGGAGTTTTAATAGCATAGGTGGAGGTGACTAGATCAGGAAAGGCCCCTTTGTAAGAGTCCCTGTGCCCTGTTTTGAGGGAAAGAAGGGATTCTTCAAGGAAGGACTGCATCCTGGATGTTGGGAACCAGTAAGACATTGGCATGGAGGGGAAAGATGATATGTCATGTACAGGGAAAAGTCAGCAAGGAAGTGTTCCGGGAGTGAACAGGGTCTTATGTATGTGAGTCTGAAATTAAGCTGGAAAGGTAGGGAGGCTGCAGATGTTGGAAGACCTGAGATGCCAGACTATGGAGTCTGTGCTTCCTCCCAAAGGCACTAAGGAGCTCCCAATGTTCGAGGAAGCATTTGGAAAAGGGCTGTAATTCAAAGCTCTTCTGAACTGCAGATATTGTCCTGGGGTCTCTGACTTCATGGAAAGTTCCAGGCTGGGGCTGGCTCAAGGACCAGAGCTCATTCATGCCTGATGTATCCATGACCCTCACTGGTATTATAACATGGAAGCTATTCTGAGCTCACAATGGTCTGATCAGCCACAGTGGGGTTCATTATAATTTGACTCTAATATAATGATGTCATTTTGGTCTCCTTCTTAATTGAAGAACAACCACCAGCCAATGAGCAAGAGTGAAGACCAGAACACAGGGCATGTCCCAGGGTTTCAGTTATCTTTCCTATGCAGAGGATTCCTAGATAGACACACACATGATAGCTAGCACTCATATAGTACTATAGTACTTCAAGGCTTGCAAAGTGTTTCCCAAATATCATTTCATTTTATCCTCACAATAACCCTGGGATGTAGGTGAGATTAGTATCTCCATTTTACAGATGAAGAAATTAAGGCACAGAGAGGCTAAGAAATTTAGATTACTGCTTCTAGGTCCAGTGCCTCTGTCTCTCTGTCTCTCTTACGGATATATATATATATATATATATACCTATCTATCTAGATATAGATATGAATATATATAGCTGTATATGTAGAAATATATGTGGATGTGTGTGTAGATCTATGTATCTATCTGGATATATATGTATATATATATATAATATGGATATCTTTCTATAGATATTTGGTAAAGACGGATAGATAGATCTAGATTTATCTACATATATAGATATATGTACATATAGATATATTGATAGATATGTAGATCTATTTAGATATACATATAGATGTTGATAGATGTAGATCTATGTATTCATCCAAAATCTATCTATCTATCTATCTATCTATCTATCTATCTATCTACTTATCTATGCAAATAATAGGAGATAGATAATGGGAGATAGATCAATAGATGATGTATATATATATATATATATATACACATACATACGTACATACATAGCACCTATCTAGATATTTTTATCTAGATAGATCTACTTACTGTCTCATAGATCATATAAATCAGCCCTAGGATCTCACCTGAACTCTACTCATGCATCACCAGCTGCCTCTGGGACATCTCAAACTGGATGTCCAAAAGGCATCTCCAACTCAAGTCCAAAACAAATTCATTCACTTTCTCCCCAGACCTTCCCACTTTACTAACTTTCCAATTATTGTCAAAGGTCCCAGTATGCTCCCAATCCCCCCAGACAAGAAACCCAAGCATCATCCTTGACTGCTCACTCACTCACCAGCGCCATATCCAATGTGTTGCCAAATCTTGTCTTTTACATCTTCACCATGTCTCCTCTACTCCCACCCCCTTCTCTCCATTTACCCTGTGACCACCCTATTTCAGACCCCTATGTCCTAGATTGCGGCAATAACCTTTTCCCCTGCCTGAATTCTCAGCTCACTCCAATCCATCTTCTAACTCAGCTGCTGAGATTACTTTTCTGAAGAAGAGCTCTAGGTCACCACCACCCTTTCCCCTGCTCACTGAGTCCCAGTATCTCCCTACTACCTCACAGATCAAACATGAGCTCTTTCCTTTTTTTTCAGGTTCTTTGTAACCTGACCCCTTCTTACCTTTCTAATCTCCTTATATGATTCCCCCCCCCCCCTTCTTCATGTCCTAGTACCTAACACAGTGTCTGGCACACAGTAGGCTCTTCATAAATACTTGTCAACATGCTAGGGCAAACACTGTTTCCAGAGGCAGCTGATGCAATGGAAATATTGCTAGACTTTTGGTGGGAAAGCTTGGGCCCAAGTCCCAATACCGAGGCTTGTTACCTGTGCATTCCCAGGTGTGTGTCTTCCTCCTTCTGGGATTCGAGGTTCCACATCTGTAGAATGATAGGTTTGAACTGCATAATACCTAGGGTCCCTTCTAGCTCTGTTTAAAAAATAGTCATTTATGTATTTTAATATTCTTTTTAAAATAGTTCTGAATTGTCTTCCTCCTTTTCTACTACTCCTCCCCCATCGCTTGAGAAATGTGATACTAATTATACATATGAAATCAAGCAAAACATGGCCCTGCTAACTCTAAACTCTGCAAACTCTAAATGTGTTATCTTTTGAGAATTCACACTGCTTCCAAGAGACATTAGAAATGAGAATAGACATGTTATGTCCCATTCTCCCTATGGAGATCATAAGCTCCCTGAGGCCAGAGACCTTATGTTTTATCCAGCTCTTAATGTACAATTTTGGTCACACTTAAGCACCTCAGAGACCTATGATTTTGCCAGTGTTTATTCTCTCTCTACCAATAGAAAGATCAGATTTTCACTACTTAGTAGATGGTCTCTAAGAGTGGGGGAGGGAGAAGAGATCCTATAGCCACAATAGACAAGTATTTCCCAACTAATATCTGTGATTCATCACCAAATCATACTCAAAATCTTTCTCCCTTGGCCAAGTCTTAAAGAATCTCTGACTTTATTTGAAAAGCTTTCATAGGGAAAGGGGATCCAGACCTGTTCTATTTGGCCCCAGAGGGACTGAATCAGAAATAAGGGGTGAAAGGCATCAAGAGGAAAGTTAAGGACAGAGATCCAGTAAAGCAAGATGCCCCCAGTGTATTGGGTAGGAGGAGATGGAAGAGAGTATTAGCACAGCATAGCAAAGCATGGATGGGCTGAGGTCTGCCTCTGTAGAGGGAATGCCAAAATGAAAAAAATCAGAGATCCTTTTAAATAAAAAATGAGTTTTTAACCTTTGGGTATATTTAAAATAAAACAAGCTGCCTAGGGAGGCAGCTCACTAGTGGTCTTCAAGCAAAAACTGGAGGGCCATTTTTCAGGTGTATTTTAGTAGGGTTCTTTTTGAGTATGGGTGGGATTGGATGATATTAGAGGTGCCTTCTGATTCTGAGAGTCTTTGATTGAGGAGGTACCAGAGGAGAATTAGAGTGGAGGCTTTGGGAAGGCTAGGCACTTGATAAATGGTTGTGGAGGAAGAAAAGAAAGAGTAGGGAAGGAAGGAAGGAAGGAAAGAAGGAAGGAGGGAGATGATATAGGAAGGAGGGGAAGGAGAGAGAGGAGGAAAGGAAGGAAGAAAGGAGGGAAGGGAGGAAGGAGGAAAGAAAAGAGAAAAAGAAGGAAGGAGAAAAGGAAAAAAGGAAAGAGGGAGGGAAGGAAGGAAGAAAAGTAAGAAGAAAGAAGAGAAGGAGAGATGGAGGAAGGAAGGAGGAGAGGGAGAAGAGGAAAAAAGAAGGAAGAGTGGTAATGTGGTTCCACTGAAAAAAGAGCTGTTTTGAAGCTGAGATCTTGGTCTTGAATCTTGACTCTGACACTACCCGTGTAACCTCAGGAAACACCTACTGATTCCCCTGAACTCTAATGTCTTTCTCTATAAAATTAGGGGATTGGACAATGTGACTTTTGAAGTCCCTTCTATTCCAGATCCATCATCCTAAAACAATGGAGAAAATAGAGGAGTGAGGGAAGGAAGACTAGATATCTAGAGTGGCAGAGTTTAGAAGCAGAAAGCAGATGAGAGATGAAAGGCATCTTCTATCAAAGGCCTGCCAAGGCAAGAACACCTTTTCTGAGTTGTCAGAGAAAAGTTACCCAACCCTCCCCCCACCAATAATTTTTTTTTCCTCGATAGTGAAAAACACTCCAACCCCAGATAGGTTTGTCCTCCCTTGTGGAGGCTGTTAAAAAGTAAACACAGCCCCTAGCTCACCTTAAATATGTTAAATAAACACAAGGCAGGCAAGATGAATATTAGGTCATTTCTCATAAATATTAATGCTCAGAGTTTTCCAACTGGCAAAATTAAAGAAACAAAGAAGACCACTTTACTTGCAACCTCATATACTCATGGGTCCTGGCCTGGGCCCAATTAGGGGGGGGAAATTAAATAAATTCAACCCCATGAAATAGCTCTCCACACTCTCACAGATGCCAATTGGAGTTGGCATGGTCTCGACTGTTGTACCCACCGGGGTAAAGAATAGGTCACTGGGAAAGGGCTAGAGGAGGCCACTCACTCTCCCTGCTCTCTCTCATCTTCTCCCTCAGGTGGCTGATGCCACCTAATCCTCACTCCTGGCCTTGGAGTTTGCAAAACCCTGTTTTAGGATCCCAAATATCCTCTGCACTTAACACCCATAACTCTCGCCTGAAAAGCTGAAGCAGAAAGACAAGACTGCAAAGTAAGGAAGATTTCCTCTGGCAGGGTGAGGGAGGATGGGGTGGGGGATCAGAGACAGAGTTAGAGTTGTAAGTGAATTTAACTGAAGGCATCAGCATTTATTAAACAAAAGTCAAATGGTGCTTGCCCTTGAGAAGCTGACTTTCTATTAGGAGAGCCAATAGGTATACAGAGAAGCCAATACATACCATGAAAAAAAAAAAAACCTTCATGGTGGGAAACTAGGAGAATCTAGGAAGCCTTCTTGTAGGAGGAGGCTCTTGAGCTGATCATTTGAGGGAAGATAAAGTCCTCCAGTGAGGAGGTAAGAGGAAAAGCATCTTGGGTCCTGGGGATGTGCAATGGGAGGCAAAGACTTTTGGAAATCAATTAGATTGATTGAACTGAGTCCCACAGAGGTTCAGTGAGTTATAAATCCTATAAGTAGGAAGGGGCAGAGTCCAAATTCAAACTTAGCTCCCTTAAATCTCCAAATAGGACTTTCCCTACAGACCACATTGCTTCAAGACGTGGGCGAGGCAGGGCAATGTCCCATTGACCTGATGCTATCTTTTGTCTGCCCAGGCCCTCTCACCCTGGTTCCTATTCCTCACCCCCAACCAAACAGCAAGAGTTCATGCCACATATTTCCATCCTCCCCCATCCTGGGGTGCCAGTTTCCATGTCTCCCTCCCTCAGGGCATTCTGCTCTGGTCAGTTCAAGGTTTCAGTTCACCAGAGAAGCTCATTCTAGCCTATTCCTAAGGCTAATGGGTGTTAATAAGTTAATGCTTCAGCTCCAAGGTAAAATATTTACACCTTAAGAGGATTTCTGGACACAGGGTCTGGATATAAAGGGCTGCCTCTAATGGCAGGTGTTTCCACCTAACCATGGCAGGCTGGACTTAGCTTTGGAGAGGTCTACTTTTGAGCCTCTCTGTTGGACTCAACTATGAAATTTCAAATTGAGAGTCCAGAAAGACTGAACCAGAAGCCAAATGGCCCCTGGTCAGGGACAATGCTACACTATCCTTCCTAAAAGGTTGGCTTAAGTCAGAAATGGAAAGAGTACTGTCTCTTGAGTCAGAGGATTTCACCTCTGATGCTTACTACCTGTGTGAACCCCCCTTGGGCAAGTCACTTACTCTTCTGGGGGTTAACTTCCTCATCTGTAAAATGAGGGAACCTGTGCCTACCTAGATCTAGGATCTATGCTTCTAGCTCTGAGAGTCCATGCAGTTAATTAGGAGGTATTTATTATGAGCCAGACACTGTGCTACATGCCAGCTAAAGACAAAAAGACAAAGTAAAACAGTCCCTGCCTTCAAGGGGCTTCTATTTGATCCCAGGTTTCTTTCTGGGGATGATCCCTTTCTGGTTTCTCTAGTCTCTTTTACCTCTGCATTCCTAACCTCACACACATGTGCACACACACACACACATAGTATATACAATACATGCATGTGCATATACACCTGTACATATGAACAATATACATACATACATCTACATCTATATTCACATATATTCATGGGATCATAGCTTTAGAGCTGGAAATGACTCAAGGTGCCATAGACTCTAACCTCCTAATTTTACAGAAGAGAGAATATTTAGGCAGGGATGTGAAATGGTTTGCCCCAAGTCACATCTGTGGTAAGTAACAGAATAAGAATTCAAATGAAGCATCCTTCCCACTACCCTCTGCTGCTTCTATGCCAGAATATTGCATTGTTGTTCATTCTTCCTTTTGAAAAGGACCAATGACATCACAGGGTGATGTCTTGACTAGAGTGTGAATCGGATTTAAGTGAGGCAGAGTTGGACAAAGTCATCAGACTTGCTCTCTCTTCCAGTCATCAAAGTCCAGTGGCTTACAAGTGAGAACAACTGGTGATGGCCCAGGATGAAGTGGATGACCTTGGCATCTTCATTGTCTGACCAACCTCTAAGGGCTCCACAGAAGCTGCTTCAGCCACCTTCGTGGCCGTTGGAACAAATTGTTCTTATCTGCCCATTCCACCAGGGGGAGTCTTCACAAGCTTGGGGAGGACTCACCCCTAAATCACCAATGGGTTCGAAGTGTGTTGCTTACCCTCAACCTGGTTTAGCCCATCTACCCAGATGGTTTTACTATTATATGCCTATTGTGCATGTTATAGATTCTTGGAGCCACAGGTGAGATTTGGGTGGAAGGTAGACAACAAAGGGATGTGAGCAGCTCTGAAAAGGGCTCAGTGAGCCCTCAAACCAGAGGTACTAGTTCTTTCTGTGCACCCCATATACCCCACCAGAACAAAACTAGCCAATATCCTACTCTTCTCCCAACCTTGCCTCTCCAATTCTTCCTCTGGGAACAATAATCAACACGTTTCCATTGGAAAGATGCATCAGTCAACTGCCTTATGGTTCAACTCATAATCCCTATGACTTCCTGGAAAGAAGAAAGGATACAAGTATTAAGTGCTTACTGTGAGTGCCAGGCATTATGCCCATCACTGAGGCTATCAATACAAGAAAAAGAAAGTATCTGCCCGCAAAGAGCTTACTTTCTTATGTGGAAGACCACATCTCTGTCTCTGTCTCTGTCTCTGTCTCTATCTCTATCCCTATCTCTATCCCTATCTCTATCTCTATCCCTATCCCTATCCCTATCTCTATCTCTATCTCTATCTCTATCTCTATCTCTATCTCTATCTCTATCCCTGTCTCTATCTCTATCTCTATCTCTATCTCTATCTCTATCTCTATCTCTATCTCTATCTCTATCTCTATCTCTATCTCTATATGTTGTTCAAAAGCAGGGACTGTGGTGTAGAAGAAAGGTGAGCTGGAAAGTAAGTCCAGAAGTTGGGAACAAGGCCAAAATGGAGGCTTCAGGAGGAACCCAGAAATGGAAGAAGATTGTAGGTCTTACTGGAGAGGGCCCTGAAGTCCATTCTTTTTCATCTAGTCCCCTACAACCAAGAAAAATCCCCCACCCCATCCTACTTCACCGTACCAGAGGAAATCTTCCTTACTTTGCAGTCTTGTCTTTCTGCTTCAGGTTTCCAGGGGAGAGGTATGAGTGCTAAGTGCAGAGGATATTTGTGATCCTAAGTTGAGAAGGGTGCAGCATAGTTAGATGTTTCAGAATGGGAACACTCCTGACTCTGAGGGAAATTCTAAGGTGAGATAACCTGATTTGGAAGTCTAGGAGCCAGGACAGGGGAATTCTTTTTTTTTTTTTAATTTTTTTTTTTTTAAAGCAATTGGGGTTAAATAACTTGCTCAAGGTTACACGGCTAGGTTTTTTTTTGTTTGTGTGGATTAAGTGTCGGAGGCCAGCTCCGAACTCAGGTCCTTCTGATTCCAGGGCCGGCGCTCTATTCACTGCGCCACCTAGCCGCCCCGACAGGGGAATTCTTTACCCCTTTGGCAGACTGGTGAAGCTTATTGATCACTTCTCAGAATCATGCTTTTAAATACACAAGACTGGAAAGGAAACTGATTACATTGAAATTCAGTTAATATTAAAAATTCCTCATTCACTGTCCACCTTAAATGATAATGATGATGATGATGATGATGATGATGGTGGTAGTGGTGGTGGTGGTAGTGGTGATGGGGGTGGTGGTTGTGGTGGTGATGATAATAATAAACTCATTTATACAGAACTTCAAAGTTTGCAAAGTATTTTCCACATGTTAAGCCAATTGATGCTATCTCCCTGAAGAGCTAGTGCTGATGGAGGCCTGTCCCTGCCTCTCTTGTTTGGGATGATCACAGCTGCTTTGTATTACATTTATGAAGAATCTCACTCTTGGGAAGTTAGGTGGAGAAAACAGATGGAGCCATTTAAAGGGAGATTCTCTCAAGGTTCAAGCCAACTACTCTCTTTGATCATTCCCGGCTGTTTGTTTTATAGCATCTACTGGAAATGGTGACTGGCTCTGAAGGACACACACAGAGCAAATTTCACAGGGTTGCTGAGTCTCACAGCTGGAAAGGACCTCAGAGGCCACCCCGCCCAAGCCATACCTGGATATGAATCCCCACTATGACATAAAACATAAGTCTTCCTTTAACCTTAACTAAAAATGCTCCATTAATAGGGAGCCCTCAACCTCCTGAGGGGACCCTTCTACTTATGGATAGTTCTCATGGATTAAGAAACTTTTCCTGCCAATGAGCCAAAGTCTATCTCCCTGAAGTCCATTATTTTTCATCTAGTCCCCTACGACCAAGAAAACTATACACAACTCATTCTACATATGCGTTCAGGTCAGTCATGTCTGATTCTTCATGACCCCATTTGGGGTTTTCTTGGCAGAGATACTAGAGTGATTTGGCATTTCCTTCTCCAGACCATTTTACAGATGAGGAAACTAAAACAAACAAAGTTAAGTGACTTGTCCAGAGTCACACAGCTAGAAAGTGTCTAAGGCCAGATTTGAAATCAGGAAGATGAGTCTTCCTCATTTCAGGTCCAGTATTCCACCCACTGTGCTATCTAGGTGCCCCTTCTTCACATGACAGCCTTTCAAATTCTTGAAACCAGTCATTATGTTCCAGTTAAGTCATTTCCAGAGCAGCAAAATGTGCCACATAAGAATGTCATCCTCATTGGACCTCTGATTATACTGGTGCAGGAAACTCCCTCTATCATTGCAGGCTTGTGACTTCTCTGTAACTTAAGAGAGCTGCTTAAAGCACTGAGAGATTAAATGATTTTCCCAGAGTCAATCAACCTAGATGTGTCAAAGGCAAGATTTGAACTGAGGTCTTCCTGGATTTGAAACCTACTCTCTGTCCACTATGCTTCACTGGCTCTCTGATTATCATTATTAATATCATGTTGCTGGGGTCTTAACCCCAGAAAGGGCAAGTCATTCTCCCAATTCCATAAAGAATCCAAACGTCTAGAGCTTCCCACTTCCTTCAATAGATGCTTCTAAGACTCAGCCTCAAGGTTGCTCATCATCTTGGCTGCCCTCCTCTGGAAATTTCACAATTAACCAATGCCTTCCCTAAAATGTGACACTCAGAACTGGCCACAGTGGTCCAGATTGACCTGACCAGGACCAAGGACAGCAAACCTATCTCTTCCCTGGCTCTATGTCTCATCACATTAAGGTTTTTTGGCTATGGTGTCATTGTATTGACTAATCCCCAGTTTACAATCCACTAAAAACAGTCAATTAAGAAACATCTGTTAAGTACCTTCCTTGTGCCAAGTTCCAGGGCTTCAGAAAGAGATATAAGACAGTCCCTAAACTCAAGGAACTTATATTTTAATATTATGTAAGACAGACAACAAGTAAATATACAAACAAGCTATATACAGAAGCACTGTTATCAAGCCACACCTCCCTCATGTTGTACTTTTGGATTTTATTTTTTAAATTAATTTATTAGTTTAGTTTCAGTTAACAAGATTCAATTCCATAGTTCCTTGATTTTCAAATTTCCCTTACTTCCCTCCCCCACCCCCCACGACAGCATATAGTCCAGTATAGGATCTGCAAATACATTCATATTAGACATTAGTTCAATTACAAAGGCGTATTGTACTAGGTGGGATGAAAAATGGTAAAGAAGAAATAAAACCAAACAATGAAAAGAAAAAGATCAGTTAGCTTGCTTCCATAAGGATTCAAGCTCAGTTCTTGCTAGTTACATCTCTGAATGTCACATTTCTCTCTTTCATGAGTCTTTCGGGATTGACTTATATCACTGCATTGCTGAGAAGAGTCTAGTCTGTCATAATTGGTCGTCACACGTATGAAGTGTCTGTGATGGTATGCAAATTTCTTCTGATTCTACTCTTCTCGATCAGCATCAGTTTGTATAAGCTTCTCTAGGTAAATATGAAATCCGTCTCCTCTTCGTTTCTTATAGCACAATAATATTCCATTACATTCACATACCACAACTTGTTTAGCCATTCCCCAATTGATGGGCACCCCTTCAGTTTCAAATTCTTTGCAACCACAAGAAGAACTGCTATAAATATTTTGGTACATTTAGGTCTTCCTCCCATTTCTATGATCTCTTTGGGATATAACCCTAGATGTGGTATTGCTGGGTCAAAGGGTATGAAATTATTTATAACCCTTTGGACATAATTCCAGATTGCTCTCCAGAATGGTTGGATAAGTTCACAGCTCCACCAGCAATGCATTAGTGTTCCAATTTTACCACATCCTCTCCAGCATTTGTTACTTTCTTGTTTTGTCATCTTAGCCAATCTGACTGGAGAGATGTGGTATCTCAGAGTTGTTTTGATTTGCATTTCTCTAATCTATAGTGATTTAGAGCATTTCTTCATATGCTTACAGATATCTTTAATTTTTTTATCTGAGAACTGTCTGTTCATATCTTTTGACCATTTATCAATTGGGGAATGACTTGTATTCATATAGATTTGACTCAATTCTCTGTAAATTTTAGAAATGAGTCCTTTATCAGAGACATAAGTTGTAAAAATTCTTTCCCAATTTCCCACCTCCCTCTTGATCATTGGCTTTGTTTGTACAGAAGCTTTTCAATTTAATGTAATCAAAATTATCCATTTTACACTTTACAATGCTCTCTAATTCTTGTTTGGTCCTAAAGTCTTCCCCTCTCCACAAATCTGTCAGGTAAACTATTCCTTGCTTTCCCAGATTGCTTACAGTATCATCCTTTATACCTAGATCATGCACCCATTTAGACTTGATTTTGGTATATGGTGTTAGATAATGATCTATGCCCAGTTTCTGCCATACTGTATTCCAGTTTTCCCAGGAGTTTTTGTCAAATAGTGCATTCTTATCCCCAAAACTGGGGTCTTTGTGTTTATCGAACAATAGATTACTATATTCATTAACTGCTGGGTCTCCTGCACCCAATCTATTCCATTGGTCCACTACTCTACACCTCTGCCAGTACCAAGCAGTTTTGATAACTGCTGCTGTATAATACAGATTAAAATCTGGCATAGCTAATCCACCTTCCCTGGCATTTCTTTTCATTAATTTCCTTGATATTGGATTTTATTTTTTAAATTCAAGTGTGGCATTTCACATTTATCTTTGTTGAGTTTCATCTTATTGAGTTTGGCTCAGGATTTTATCTTATCAAGACCCTTTTGGATCTTGACCCTGGAACTCAATTTGTTAGCTATACCTCCCAGCTGCCTGCCTCCTTAAAAAATAAATGTTACTTAGGCTTTACTACAGTCAGTGATTACAATGTTTTATACAAAGGATCAAGGACCGATCCCTAGGGCAATCTGCTGGACACTACCCCCATGTTGAAATTGGCACGTGAATGCCTGTTATTTTAATCCAGTCATTAAACCAAGCTCAAATCTATCTAATTATACTATCATGTAGATCACCCCTTTCCAATTTGAGAGAGAGAAAAAGAGAAAGAGGGAAGGGAGAGAGGAAGGGAGGGAGGGAGAGACAGAGACAGAGGAAGAGAGAGAGAGAGAGAGAGAGAGAGAGAGAGAGAGAGAGAGAGAGAGAGAGAGAGAACAAGAGCAACCTTTGCCCTCTCCAGTCCTGTGCCACTTCTCCCATTCTCTACAACTTTTCAGATGCCATTGATCATCACATCTGCCTATTCTTTAAGTGAGTATGCACAAGAGTAGTTGAAATGGGAATTAAAGGGAAAGGACAGGTACAAGAGATGCTGTGAAGGCAGGATCTTCTAGACTTGGCAACTTCATCAATATGGGAGCAGGAGTAAAGGAGATGGAAGAATTGAAGTTTGATCAGCAAGAATTTATTTGGCACCTACTATATATCAGGCACTGAATTAGGCACTGGAGATATAGAAAGAAGAAAGAAAGAAAGAAAGAAAGAAAGAAAGAAAGAAAGAAAGAAAGAAAGAAAGAAAGAAAGAAAGAAAGAAAGAAAGAAAGAAAGAAAAAAAGAAAGAAAAAAGAAAGAAAGAAAGAGGAAAAAAGAGAAAGAAACAGAGAGAGAGGAAGAAAGAAAAAGAAAGAAGGAAAGATAAAAAGAGAAAGAAGAAAGGAAGAGAAGGAAAGGAAGGAAGAAATAAAGAAAAAAGAAACAAAAAAAGGAAGGAAGGAAGGAAGGAAGAAGACATTCAGAAAGTACTCCAAGGCAATTGGGAAGACGACAGTAAAAGCAACATAAATATGAAAAGTGGGAGGAGGGGTGAGTTTAAGGGTTGGGGAAGGGCTGAGTTTAACTTTAGACATGTCCTAATTCTGAATCTGCTGACCTGAACACTTTTAGGACATCTATTGGGAGTTCTTTACCTGTGGTCCATGAACTTTAATTTTTTTTTGTAATTATAGTTCAATATAATTAGTTTCTTTTGAAAATTCATATATTTGATTTTGTACATTTTGAAGATTCTGAAAAATAGGTCCATAGCCTTCATCAATATGCTAAAGGGGGCTGGGACACAGAAAAGGGGAAGAGCTCTTTGAACAGGCACTCTATCTCATCTTATTATCTGATGGATAAGATTTGTGATGCTTGCTGTTTGGGTATATGGCTTACAGACTCCCCAGTGAGAGCTACAGAACGCAAGGGCCAGGAGAATGCTATACAAATGAATCATTGTTATTGCTGCTACTGTTGTCCTTCTAGTCTTTGTCATCATCACCATCACCACCACCACCACCACCACCACCATCATCATCATCATCATCATCATCATCTTCCTGCCTTGGGACCAGGAAGACCTGGAAGAAGACCATGATGACCAGCCTCTGAAATATACTTGCTGTGTGATCCTAGACAAGTCACTCAGCCTCTCACTGTCCCAGGTAATTCTAGGGAGAATCTAAGACCATTAAACTGCAGTACCACACTGTAAGAGATTTAGAAATGGAAGGTATTTGGGAGATTACCTAGATCCTCATTTCACAGATATAAAAGTAGAAGCTGAGACAGGTTAAATGATTTGCCCAAAGTTATGCAAATAAGTAGATGATAAATCAGAATTGGAACTCAGGGCCTTTGAAATCAAATCCATCATTTGTTCTGCTGTATCACTGAAAGGTAACAACAGGTAAACAAAAGGTAACCTCTAAGGTAACAACAGCAGTGGTAAAGAGAGTTTCATCTGGAAATTCCGACTTGAGTTCAAACTGGTCTCAGATACTTCCTGTCCGTGTGACCCTGGGCAAGTCAATTAACCCTGATTGCTCAAAAAAGAAAAAAAGAGAAAAAATTCCATATACCAATAAAATTGCAGGTCTATACCCTATCCCTATTATTATTAATAAGTCATTAGGACTAGAGGAGTTTACCTTAAGCCAGCTGGGTCCTGGAGAGGGCACATTGGCCAAAGCATCTCTATGCCCAGATTAAATAAAGAATCCAGACACTGGGAGGAAGTCATTTCCTAAGGTTCCTTTATCCCCACTTTTCATGCCCCAAAACCCACTGAACATATAAAACCCAAGTCACATCTTCACTCACTGTCTACTATATATCTTCCAGTGGCCCAAGTGGTACCATGGTTAGATCACTAAGACTAGAGTTAGGAAGAAATAGGATTGAATATGACCTCAGACGCTTACTAGTTCTGTGATGCTTGGCAAGTCTCTTGACTTCTGTTTGCCTTAGTTTCCTCAACTGTAAAACTGTGGATAATTATAGCGTCTACCTCTCAGGGTTGCTGTGAGGTCAAATGAGGTCATATTTGTAAAGTGCTTGGCCCAATGACTGGCACATTTTTTGTTGTTGTTCAGTTGTTTCAGCCATGTCCTATTCTTCATGACCCCATTTGGGGTTTTCTTGGCAAAGGCACTGGAGTGGTGTGCCATCTCCTTCCCTAGCTCATTTCACAGATTCAGAAACTAGTAGGTGCTAAATAAATGCTTGTTTCGTGCTTCCCTCTCTCTTCCTTCTTTTCTTCCTAGAAAGCTGAAAACATCAAGCCTACTTCCTACTGCCAGACCTAAGTATGGATGGGTAAGAGAATATCACCTATCATAATAATGTCACCTCTGAAAGGAGACACAAGCTGATCTAGGGGTAAGAGGTGGCCTGGGTTCCTTTTCTCTGGATGTGCCAGATCCTCTTGAAGCCCTCTGGACACAATAATGCCCTTAAATGTTTCAATAGTTCTTTTTCCTCTTGATTTGAACATTCCAGTGATTCTATAGGGGGCATTTAATTGCTAAATTCTTGATCCTTTGACACCTAACTCATCTAAGTGCTCTGTGCTAAGAGTCAGACTATTTGGGCCGCCTCTGAGTCTTCTTTCATAAGGGCTGGGTAAGAAATGCCACATGTGAAGAAATGCAGACTGGAGAGGAGACTCTGAACTCAGTTCCAACATTTAACCCAAATGGATCTCAGAATCACAGAATCTCTGAGCTAGTAGAGGCGTCAAAGCCCTGCTGGTCCTACTGGTACCTCACCAAGAATCCCCACAAATATGTTCTCAGCCTCCAGATGAAGATATCCAGGGACACCCCTTGAGGCAGCCCATTGAGACAGCCCATTCTACTATGGGACACATCTAGTTGTTAGGAAGTCTTTTCTTCCAATCTATCCTAAATGGTCTGAGGGAATTCTCACTGTGGTTAATGGTTTGTTCCCTCCAGTTTAGCTGAATATAAAATTGTTTATATTATAAATTTACAAAAAAATTAAGGTTCAAATTTAAGTTTATGAGTTATTACCTCCACTCCAGAACTACTTGAGGATTGTCACCTAGGAGCTTGTAAAAGGATTGACTTTTCTCATCTTCAAAAGACAGCTCTGAAATCTCACTAATCAAACTTCAGAAAGCTTGGTACAACAAAGTCAGGGTGACCCTGGTTCAAATTCTGCCCCTGACACTGATAAGCTATGTGGCTATTAGCCGTTCTGACCCCCAGTTTATTCTTCTGTGAAATGGGTAATGTTCACAGTATTCAGCTCCCATGGTTGCTGTGAGGCTTAAATGAGAGAATGTGAGCAAAGTGCTTGGCAAATTTGGATGTTTTATGTAGTGCCAGCTGTTTCTGTTATTGACCCAGAGGAGGAGGAGAAAGAGGAGGAAGAAGAAGCTGAAGCAGAAGAAGAGAAGCAGAAAAAGAACAAAAAGAGGAAGAAGAAGAAGAAGAAGAAGAAGAAGAAGAAGAAGAAGAAGAAGAAGAAGAAGAAGAAGAAGAAGAAGAAGAAGAGAAAGAAGAACAAAAAGAAGGAGGAGGAAGAGAGGAGGAAGAAGAAGCAGAAGCAGAAGAAGAGATGCAGAAAAAAGAAAAACAAAAAAAGGGAGAAGAAGAAGAAGAATCATAATTAAAGTCCTCTTCTTGTCATTTAAAGCTCTTTATAACCTCCAATTCAGCTACTGGCCTTCTAACAGACCCTCAAACCCAGCACTCCATCTACATGGGCCATGTCCCACTCCAGGGATGCTTTCCTTCCTTACCTCCTACCTTTTAGCTTCTCACTTCCTTCAAGAATCAACTCAACCCCTCCTTTTCCCACTCCTCTATCCCCATGATCTGGAGCCTTCCCTTTTCAGCTTAAATTCCATCCCCTTTGTATAGTTATATGCATGAGTAGTTCCAAGGCAGGGTTGATTTGCTTTTTGCCTTTCTTTGTATCTTTATACTTAGCACAGTTTCTGACACACAGTAAGAATTTAGTAAGTACTTGATTGACTGAATGAGTTGAACTTTGAAAGAAATTAGGGATTGTAAAAGGCTTTGGTAAGAAAGGGGAATGTTTCAGGCATAAGATTAAGTTGGTCAGGCAGGGCAATGCTGAGAATGTATTTTAAAATGTATCATGTTGGAGGAAGGATTCAAACTTTTTCTGGGTCTCCCTATAAGGCAGAACTAGGAAGAGAGGGTGGAAATTGGAGGATGGTGAGAAGATTTTTGGTTCAGTAGAACTTCCTAACAATCAGAGTTGCCCAACAGTGGAATCTACTCCCTCATGAGGTAATGACCTCCCTATTACAGGGGATGTTCAAGAAGAAATGGGGTGACCATATGTTAGGGATGTTGATGGGAAAATCCAGGGTCAGTTGGGGGCAAGGCTAACTGTCTGCCACCTCCTCTGGCTTACTCACTGTTCTGCACATGGATCATCCTTTTCTCTTCTCTGTACCTTTGCACTGACCATTCTTCATGCCTTGAATATACTCCCTTTTCACTTCTGCTGTTTAGAATTCTTGGTTTCCATTAAAACTTCTATCTTCTACATGAAGTATCTGTTAGTTGCCTCAAATACCAGGCCCCTTCCTCCCAAAACAGCGTGCCATTCATTTCAATTGCATTATATTTTTATGGATATGTGAAAATGCTATCTTCTGCATTCGAATGTGAACTCCTTAAGGGCAAGGACTGTTTCACTTTTGTCTTTGGGCTATGCAGGCACTTAATAAATGTCTGTTGGTTTATTGGCCTCTAAAGTCACCATGATGTGACAGGCCCAAAATCACATGGCTCATTAGTAGCTGAGCCTGTAACTGACTCTAACCAATTCATCTTGGTTTTGGGACTCTCACCCTTGAGTCATTGTCCTACATTACCAGCAACTAGGAAGTGCAGTGGATAAAAAGCTGGAGCTGGAGTCATGGAAAACTGAGTTCAAATCCAGCCTAAGGCAGCTAGGTGGCACAGTGACTAGAGTGCTGGCCCTGGAGTCAGAAGGACCTGAGTTCGGATCCAGCCTCAGACACTTAATGCACACACAAACAAAAACCTAGCCATGTGACCTTGGGCAAGTTACTTAACCCCAATTGCCCTCCAAAAAAAAAACAAAAAAAAAACCAACTTTGGGGCAGCTAGGTGGCGAAGTGAGTAAGAGCGCCGGCCTAGGAGTTGGGATGACCCGAGATCAAAACCGGCCTCAGAAAATGAGCACCCACACATAAATAATGACTAGCCGTGTAACCTTGAGCAAGTTACTTAACCCCAATTGCTTTAAAAAAATCCAGCCTAAGACACATATTAGTTGGGTTACTCTGGGCAAGTCACAACCTCTGTTTGCCTCTGTTTCCACAACTCTAAAATGATGGACATAATAATATTTACCTCTCAGGGTTGTTGTGAGGATCAAGTGAGATAAAGAGCTTAGTACAGTTCCTATTATATAGTAGGCATTTAATGTTTCTTTCCTTCTTTTCTTTTTTCCTTCCTTCCTTTTCTCTCATTCCTTCCTTTCTTTCCTTCTTTTCTTCCTTCTTTCCTTCCTTCCTTCCTTCCTTCCTTCCTTCCTTCCTTCCTTCCTTCCTTCCTTCCTTCCTTCTTTCCTTCCTTCCTTCCATCCTTCCTTCTGTTGTTGTTAGTTATAACCCAGCAGGAATAACAGAAATAAACAAGGCATAGAGATGAATGAATGTGGATACATTGACCTTTATTTGAGATAATCATGGTTTCAATGTGTTCCATCTAATGCCTTGAAGCTCAATGTGTCCCAGTGACAATGAGGGTTAGTTTATAATCTATGTCAGGGGAGTCATACAAGCATATGGAATATGTAGGACTCTTTGACCCAGTCCCATTATCCTGAACTATATCAGAATTCCTGATGTTTTTTTTTAGGAATTCCCTCCAGGAATTCCCTCCCTCTATTTATTAGCTGCCTCCTCTGGTTCTGGAGTCAGGGGGCTTGCATTGGAATTGCCCCTTTGATGTTTGATAACTTCCCTGGACCTCAATCTCCCTCTCTGTAAAAAGAGGGGATTAGACTAGATGGCGTCTGAAGTCTATTGCAACTCTAGATCTAGGGTTCTATGGTGTTATGTGCCTATTACTGTACTGGGTCCTAGGGTTAAAAAGATCCAAACATAACAACCCTTGCCTTCAAGGAGCTTATTCTCTCGGGGGCCAAACTGAGTCCTTGGCCTCTGCCAAATGTAATTGGAGTTCCCATAAATACAGTCACCTCTTCAATTTAGATCTACAAAAGACCTTAGACTTCATCTAAGCTAATCACTCTGTTTACAGAGAAGGAAACGTGCTAAGCATCTGAGACTGTATTTGAACCCTGGTCCTCTGACTTCATAACCAATGATCTTTCCACCACACAGAATTATGCAGCTCAACCACCTTCTTTTTTTTTTTTTTACAAAGGAGGAAACTGAGGCTCAGATTGGGGGAAGCTAACTTACCCAAAGCAAAATAAGTAATTGACAGAGTTAAGGATTTGAACCTGAGTCCCCTAATCCCTCAACGGTTCCCTTTTTACTGCCCCACACTGATTACCTTGCCTCTGAAAACCTTCAGTTCGATATTATTCTCAATCTATTCCCTTTTGTTTCTTTATTGTAAACAGATCCAGGGACATTTTTGCGTTTACCTCTTTATGAGACGGGGCAACTTTTCATTATATTAACTGCCTATCCCTTTAACAGGTTATTATTTTCAGTAGGCTCTGGTGTCTCGTTATGGAGTTCTGAGCTTGGTGCAATGGAAACGTGCCCTTGGAGTGAGCGGGTTCCTTCCCAGTGTAATCAGCAGAGAGCTTCCCGGCCCCGCTCCCTGGTCATTTACAGGGTTCCTTCGAAAGGCTATTTTCTGCACATTTCATTAGGCTAGGCCGAATGAAATCGCGTGTCCGCTCCTGTTTCCGGAGACAAGCAAACCGCTACAAATATCCCCTCGCTGCTGCTCCTTCCTCGGTCGGTGCTGTGGGCGCCCTGATTCCAGGAGATGGATTAGAAAAAAGCTGTCATTGATCAGGCAGCAAGCTGGCGGTCTTTTTATTGAGGGGGGCATGGTGCGGATTCCAAAGGCTACATCTGTTTGAGCAACTCTCGTTGCCTTCCTGACTTCATTTTGCCAGACTTGGTGGTGAGGGTCAAAACGGCCATGAGCTAATCTCAGAAACTCCGCTATGAAGGAAAGGCTGGGCAGGGAGGCCGCCCGCTCTGGGAGGTCCCCCCCCCCCCTTCTTTCCAACAAGGCTGTATTGTTGGGCTCCAGATGTTCTGTCTTCTGCCTTCTGGCTGGCATGGAGGCTGGGAGAGGGAGGGGAAGGTAGGAAATGGGGACCTGGAGAGGTAACCTGACCGAGTGCCCGTCAGTGCAGAGGTTTCTGTATGGAGAATGCCTCTTCTCAATAATCTCAGGTGTCCTATCGCCTCCGGGAGCAAACACAAAATTATCTGTTTGGCATTCAAAGCCCCTCATAACTTAGCCCCCTCCTCCCTTTTCAGTGTTCTTACACCTTACCCCTCCAAAAAACAGGCTGCTTGATTCAGTGACACTGGCCTCGGAGCTGTTCCATGAACCCTCCATCTCAGCTCTGGGCATTTTCTCTGACCATCCCCATGCCTAGAATGCTCTCCCTCCTGCGCTCTGACTACTGACCTCCCTGGCTTTCTCTAAGTCTGTTATGGGAATGGGAATTTAAGATCTTCCCTGTCCCTAGGCCCTTTGATAGGTTTAAATGACAATGAGAACCTTCCTTGATTTGAAAATATACTCTGCCCGCTAAAAGGCTGAATGTAGCCACCTGAAGCCTGTGGCTGGAGGCTTGGTTTTCAGGAGTGCCCACACCTTAGTGCTGTGTGACTGGGCAGTGATATTCTCTGAGGGTTGTGATATTCTCTGAGCCAGGAGAAGGCTATATATATATATATATATATATATATATATATATATATATATATATATCCTGATGTGAGATTTTGTTTGGGGGATCACTTTGAGATGAGTTGTATGTGATTTAACCAGACAAGACTCTGGGCAGCCATTGAGCCCCTGGCTTTGTAAACCCAGATGTTGATGTTTCCCTCTCTGGTAACTGACTAGGTATGGATGCAATGGTCGGACAGTTGGAAGCCTGTCTGCTGATTTGTTTCTTTGTCTGTATTTTCTGTGTGCTTGTAAGCTCTGTATTCTCTGAACTTTGGGGTGCTGACCTTTTTCCCCCAAACTAGGTAAATGCCGTATGTTTTATTAAAGCAAGATTGTTAACCCATTTGGGGCTGCTTTCCTTTAGAAAAGCAGATCTAAGAACCTGTGTTGGCAGCCATCCTGCGGATGCTGGGGTGCTTGCTGTGAAGTCCTGAGTAAATCCCATTTTCTATAGGAAGCCTTCTCCAATCCCTCTTAATCCCAGTGCCTTCCCTCTGTTAATTCTTTTTTTAAATTTTATCCTGTTTATGACTTGCTGTTTTCATGTTGTCTTTCTTATTAGATTGTAAGCTCCTTGAAGGCAGGGGCTGTCTCTTTTTGTATCTTCAGCACTTAGCACAATGCCCAGCATATAGTAGGTGTTTAATAAATGTTTATTGAATTGAAATGAACCCATGTGACACGCATTCATTGATCCATCAATCCATTCATTTCCTCATTCATTCAACAAGCCTTTATTAAACACCAACTACATACCAGTCAGGAAGACCCAAGTTTAAATCTGACCTCAAACTTTTACTGGCTATGTGACCCTGGGCAAGTCACTTAACCTCTATTTGCCTTAATCCATGGGAGAAGGAAATGGCAAACCACTCCAGTGTCTTCACCAAGGAAATTCCATGGACAGCATTGACTTGCTATGATCCATGAGGTCATGAAGAGTCAGACATGAATAAACAACTGAACAACAGTACATCAGATGTTGGCCTCTGGGCTAAGAATCCAACCACAAAAAATGAAAGTTTCTACCCTCAAGAGTCTTATATTCTGGGCAGCTAGGTGGTGAAGTGAATAGAGCACCGGCTCTGGAGTCAGGAGGAGCTGAGTTCAAATTTGGCCTCAGACACTTCACACAAAAACTGGCCATGTGACCTTGGGCAAGTCACTTAACCCCAATTGCCCTCCAAAAAGAAAAAAAAGAGTCATATTCTATATGTACCATGGGGATATATAAATAAACAAAGATACTTTCAGAGAGCAGGTGCAAACAATTGAAGAGATCATAGAAAACCATAGTACCATAGTATCACTTTGGAGTCTGAACAAAAACTTTAAGAAAACTAGGGATTCTATGGGTTGAAAGTAAGAGCATTCCAGGTATCTGGCACAGCCTCCGTAAAGGTATGGAGTTAGGATATTGGAATGTCATGAAGAGAATAGCAAGGAGGTCAGTTTGCCTGGAATGTAGATTTTGTGAAAGAGAAAAGTGTGAGATAATCCTGGAAATGTCAGCTAAAGCTAGACTGTGGAAAGCTTTGACCAGGAGAGTTTGTATTGGGGTAATGGGGGACCATTGGGGCTTCTTGAGAAGGAGAACGACCTGTGCTTGAGAATTAGGAAGTGGAAGCTTGATGAAACAGAACTGGTTCTCTGAGTTAATAGAGAGGCAACATGGTATCATGTCTGCAGGATATGGCTTTGGTTCTCCTTTAGTCTGAGGCAGCAAGAGGTAGCTGTTTCCCTTCTTAATTACTTTCTGCTTGGGTTAATGTGAACGTGAGTCTATGTAACCCTTTCCATTCTCCAATTCAGTGGGCTGGTTGGGTTGTCACCTGGTTTGGACTGACTGGCTATTGACCATTCTCCTCTCTATTACTTTCTCTCTTCTCCCCAAGTATAACCAAATTGAGACTTTCTTTCTGATTTCTTACTCTCAGAGTCACAAGTAGGGAGGACAATTGGGGCTTTTCATCAAGGGCCTGAGACTTAAAGAGTGGCAAGAACACCATCCTGGGATGTATTTTCTCCCCTATTAGCCCATCCCCACCTGATCCCAGGGAAGCTAGGTGGCACCAAAATTCGTAGAGTGCTGAGTCTAAAGTCAGTAAGACTTATCTTCTTGAATTTAAATCCAGCTCAGACATTTACTAGCTGTGTGTCCCTGGACAAGTCACTTAACCCTGCTTATCTCAGTTTCCTCATCTGTAAAATGAGATGGAAAAGGAAATGGCAAACCACTCTCTTTGCCAAGAAAACCCCAAATGGGGTTCCGAAGAGTTGGACAAAACTGTGAAAGACTGAGGAACAACACTAACACCCTTGGTGATAGTGGTCTTGTCCAGTGGTCTTGTCCCAGGACTTCCTCCCCCACTTTGGTCTCTCCTTCTGATTACCTGGCTCCTCCCAGAATCTCCATTTTAAGGTGGAGGTCAACCCGGTCTTCAGAACTTTCCCTGCCATGCCTTCTTTCACCTCCTTTTCCGGTTTCCTTCTCTGTGTTGGCTTCTTCCATTATTAATTATGTAAGCTTCTCAAGGGCATGGGTTATCATTTTTTCTGCCTGTATTTGTATTCCTTCAGCACAGTGCCTGGCACTTAGAAAGAGATTAATAAATGTTTGTCAAGTTGACTTGGCTTGAGGACCACATACTAATCTCTATTCCTCCCTCTTCCATGCTTCCCCGTTGAGGAATGTCCTTAAGGGTCAAAGAAGCTTGATGGTGTCCTGGGGGTTAATTTCCTTTGCTGGCAGCTAAGCCCCAGGTGAGTTACCTTTTTTATGCAATCCACAGGATCTTCCCTTTCTTCCCCTGATACCTGACACAATTCTTGGGTGCAGGCCTGCCTGCTCTATAGAAAGAAGTACTAACTGTGTGGTCCCTGTGTATAACCTTCAGGAATGCTGGAGATGATGGACAGAGCACAAGGAGGGGGTCAGGGAAATCCAGCCTGGGCTCATTGAGCAAGTGGCCCAAATCTCATATAGACAACTAAGAATGATATCCCCCTTTACCATAGCTGTCAATATAGATGAGAGACTTATTCCTCGATGTCTGGGGAGCCCCAGGGAGACAAAGACAAGTTAATCTCTTGATACACTGACTTTCCACCCTGAGCACCTTTCTTACAGTCTAGTTCAACAATGGAATGTCTGAATTACTCCTGATTCCCAGAGCAATAATGGAAGCTAACAGCCACTGTGACTAATAGTGACATTTGTGTAGCAATTCAAGGTTTACAAAGAGCTATAGATCCATAATCAATCAATAGGAATTTATAAGTCAGCAGCTATGTGCCAGGCTCTGCTCTCAGTACTAGGGATACTGAGAGACAGTGAATAAAATGGTTTTTGCCCTCAAATAGTTTATGTTCTACCACGTTATTTCATTGTATCCAAAAAAGGTTAGCATCAACATATCAATAGTGTGTGGCCACTTACAGACAATTTTTGACCTTGATTTTCTGTTCCACTATTGTATGGTCATGCCAATTCTCTGTGACCCCCTAGACCACACTGTCCATGGTTTTTTTTGGCAAAGCTACTGGAGTGGTTTTGCCATTTCCCTCTCTAGCTCATTTTCCAGATGAGGAAACCAAGGCAAACAGGGTGAAGTGACTTGTCCAGGGTCGAACAGATAGTGAGCATCTGAGGCTGGATTTGAATTCAGGTCTTCTTCCTGACTGAAGGTCCAGGCTTTCTATTTACTGAGCCACCTAGCTGCCTATGTAAAAGCACCTTCCAGACATCAATTGCACTTGAGAAACAGTTATTTGGTATTTATTATGTGAAAACACTGTATTGGGTTCTAGGGATATAAAGGTAAAAAAAAAATTATCCCTGCCTTCAAGGAGCTTATATTCTACTGGGGAAGAAAGCAAAAAGCATAAAAATATAATGTGTCTGCACAGTACCAGAGGCACCAATCAGCAATCGTTCGCCAGACATTTATGAAGCACTTGTCTAAGTACTGGAGCTACAAAGAAAGGTTAAAAACCGGAACTTACATTCCAGTGCCATAGGACCCTTCCAGCTTTCTTTTTCACATTCCCTCTCTGGGTCTCAGCTTCCCTATCATAGAAAGAGAGAAAGGAAAAAAGACAGAGAAAGCAAAAGAGTCCCAAAGACAGGACAGGAGAAAGCCAGCTTGCTATTACTCTGGGGGTGATCCAGGAACCAGAAAGGACGCATTATTTAATTTCTCTGCGACTTGATTTTTTCATCTGTGAAATGAGGGGGTTGGACTACATGACCTCTGAGGTCCCACCCAGCTGATATCACCTTCACCCTTCCACACCTATAGTCCCTTACCTCTAGTTACATTTGCTAATCAAGACACCTTCATTCTAGAAACCCTGCCTCCCCTGACCCATTGCCCAGGCCTCCGGGGCCTTCAGGTCATACCCCATTTCTCCTTTCAAAAGCAACTCCAAGAAAAGGCCTCAGGTGTCAGTCAACTGAGAACTGAGCAAAACCCTAGAACTTGTACCCCTCAAAATGGTACCTTTTGTTCTCAGAAAGGAGGGGCAGAATCTACTGGCTGGATTTTCTGGAGGGGGGGCGGTGAGGAACAACATGGCAGCTCAGGTTGGGTTACATGGAGGGCTGGGGCCTATAAAATTTCTGAGGACTTCAGCGTCTGCCAGACTCTTGAGGGGAGAGGGCAGCGGACACCCAGAGGAAACCTTTCTCAATACCCTTTTATTTCATTCGATTTCACCTCCTCTGAGGGCTCCCCCCCTCTTCCCTAATAGAATTACCCTTATCTGCAAGTGATTTAAACTCTAAGGTTTGCTGAAGATTTAAAGAGTGTGAACACAGTTGGAATGTTTTAAGCTAACAGTACAAGTTGCATTTTAAGAAAATAATTAACTCCCAGGGGAGGTGTGGTTTTTGGAGTAATGACAGATTTTCAAGGCTGCCTTCCCCTATATGGAGTTTCCAAATAATAAAATATCTTTGATTCCCTACTGATGTCAGATGAGAACCTGCTAGTGTGTGAGTGAACTGTCTTTTTTATTTTAAGAGGGCCCATTAGTGTCTTAAAGACACAGTGCACAGGCCAGTCATCATATATGCAAAAGGGTCGCCTGAAGGCCTGGCAACTTTACTGAGTTATGAGCTGAGCTTTCTGACTTGATTCCCTCCACTTGTCCCTTTGGATTCTATGCTGCCTCAGGCCCTTTGGGGAGCTGGACCCTAAAAGCAAAGAGGATTTTTCCATTAGGTCCAAAGACTCCCCATGGATGGGACACTTCCTCCATCCCCTTAACCCACCTCCAGCTGCTAGCCAGTTCCTCCCCACCCAATCTCCCCATATCCAGAATTACCTATACATATTATTTCTCCTGACTGAATGCATGGTTTTGTTTTTGTCATTGTATTCCAACAGCTAGCACACAGTGGGTATCTAAAAATGCTTACTCATCAGCATTTCTTCCTCATTAGCTCCTTCAAGTAGGTGGGTAGGAATTGGGGCTTGGGGTGAAATAAAGTTTGGGTGAAGCTGGTAACAACCAATAGGATTCTTTTTTTCCCCTCAGATAACAAAATAGCCTGCTTTAATATTCTGACCTCCAAGGCCTGATGTTTGGGTTGGCTACCCATTTTGATCTTTTCCATCAGCTCCCAAGGCCTTCAAGGGGCCTAGGTGACTGATTGGGTCAGCGACTTAATGGAAACAGGTATTACATGGTCAGGCTCCATTGCTGGGCTCAGAGGAGGAAACATTAACATCTCCCCAACGTCACCTTCTTGGCAGCAGTTTGGAGGTTGGAGGAGGGAGAGGAGAGGTCATGAATTACAGGGGCCTGGAGGGACTGGGGAAGGAGCGCCCTGTGCGGACATCCCAGTGGCCAGCTCTGGGAAGCAGGAGAAGCTATTGGCAATTCAAGGTAGTCAGTGCTACTTATTTCCACAAACTCAGTCCAGGTACAAATGGGTACAAAAGACCAGCTGGCTTGGACGGCCTCCTGCCCGCATCCTGCTCTCCAACTTCTTCCAAGGTCATTAGGTTTCCTGGCGAGCCTGAAGGCCCTTGGCAAACCCTTTGGCAAAGGGAGGCTGGAGAACCAGGTGTCCCCATTCCCAGCTTCCTTCCTACCAGAAGACCTAAGTATCTGCCTCCTGGCTTGGCTCCTTCCCTCACAGCTCCCTAGGTTTAGGTACTAGGGATCTTTCAAGTAACCTTTCTCCTCTATAGCCCTCAGAGAGCCCTGAAGACCCCTGCAGACACCACAGCCCAGCCAGGGGCTGCCCTCTCTATACCAGTCAGGCTCATCATTAGCCCCTGGAACGGCCTCACCTCCATCACTTTTCTTACTCAAAATAAAACAAAGAATCAGAAAAAGCCCCAATCAGCTAAAACTGCTAAAAAGGCTGGCAGTGTGTATATGTGTGTGTGTGTGTGTGTGTGTGTGTGTGTGTGTGTGTGACTTTAAGAGCTATAAATATCCTCCTGGCAAACTTTCCATGCTTTAGGGCTAAAACCTTACGCCAAAGTCCCTCCCTTCCCCCTTGTCCCCCACTCTCTATGGGTCAACTGAACCCTAGTGGTAAACTCAGCGCCCTGCAAAACCAGTCTTGACTTTTGGGAGTTTCCCTGCCTGGAGCTTCTCCCTGAGCTGGTGTCTCTAGAAGGCTCAGAACTGCTAACTGCCTGGATTAGGGGTCCAGAATTCTGACCTTGCTTAGAGACTGATAGGAAGAAAGCCATCCAGGTGATGTGCTTAATCTGCCAAAGAATAAGCATTTATCAAGCACTTGCTGTATGCTTACTGTATTGGGTACTAAATTCTAGAAATAAAAATAAAGACAGAAACAAGCTCTGACCTCAAGAAGCTTACTTTCTAATGGCAGAGGCAACATGAAAATTAATAGATACGTATGATATATAGGTGGTAATATACATATATGGGCATAGATATGTGTGTATGTATATGTATGATATATACATATATGTATCATACATATACATACACATATCTATATATTTCATATATAATATATATAATATAAGAGAGAGAGACAGAGAAGACAGAGACAGAAAGAAAGAGAGGAGAGAGACAGAGACAGAGAGACAGAGAGAAACAGAGAGAAGATCTGAGTTTGAATTTTGCTTCTGACACTACTTACTTACAGGATCTTACATACCCACACACACACATACACCCCCAAAGGGGTGTGTGTGTGTGTGTGTGTGTGTGTGTGTGTGTATTATAGATAGACGGATGATAAATATAGAATAGATTATATCTATATCTATCTACTATCCATTCCTGAGGGAGAATAAGCAGGGGAAGTAATGATTCCCAAAGGAAGCATGTGAGGGATCATTACTTGTCCTCCCTAGCTCCCCCAGCCTCATTCAGTTGGGGTAAGAGGAATTGTTCAAGTGATCCTTTATCCAACTCATTGTACTTTCCTGTGAAACAATTTTTTCCTCCTCCTTTGGGAATGGACAATTGAAGGCAAACAGCTGCTCCTACTCTCAGTCTGGTTGTCAGCCACTCACTTGTCTGGTTGGCCAACCCCAAAGTCACTAGGCCTTGGCCTTTGAGAAGCAGGGCTTATCCATGGGGTTTCCCTATTCTGTTCAGCCTCAGGGTTACAGTGATGATGGCTGCCTCTGAGCAAGGAGTGTAAGGTTGTCTGAAGCAGGGGGTTGCCTTTCCCCCCAACAAACTTACCTACCTCTTTGCCTCTCAGGGATTGTTCTTTCTGGTAATTTACTTGCAAAACATTTGGCCATTAACACCCAAAGTAAAGTAGATTGTAGGTCACAGGCTATTAAAAAATAAACCATCTGGGCTCTCCATAGGCTTGTTTAACTGCTGATTTGGAAAGGAGGGAAAATTCAGTGTGTGTGTGTGTGTGTGTGTGTGTGTGTGTGTGTGTGTGTGTGTGTGTGTGTGTGTGCAGGTGATATAGTGAGCACTGGACTGACTGGTCTCTCCCATAATGTCAAGGGTTCACTCCCCAACTGAAAAAAAGAGAAAACCATCATTCAATGGTCACCCTTCTGGTGATGCCTCTTTTTAGATGCAGAGAGTCTGGTCCTTTGTTGAGAGACATGGATAGTCTTGAGAGTACCCAGGTGAAGGAAATTAGAATATTGAAAGTTAGGATTATCAAGTCACATGAGGAACAGAGAAGAAACTGGCTGTGTTCACCTTCAGAAAAGAAGATTTAGTGGAGATCTGATGGCAGTCTTAAAGTTTGTGAGGGGCTGACCTTGATGCCATTTTCATCCTCAGTGAAGGCAGATGCTCTGCAGAGCAGAAGTCTCTGAAGGAAAGTGTGTAAGAGAAGAGATATTAGGATGCCTATCAACCTGAAGGTCTACAGAGCCATGTTGCTGACCTCATCATTGTATACCTGTGAAACCTGAACAGTCTACCAGCGCCATGCTGGAAAACGGAATCACTTCCATTTGAATTGTCTTAGGAAGATTCTTCATGAAGATAGATTTATGGAAAATATCATGCTAAAAAGCATGGGAGCAAGCACACTCCATTGGTGATGGGAAAGGGGAAGAGCATCATCCTTCATCCAGAAACCATGCAATCATGTCATCAGGAAACTGGCATCCAATACTGATGAACTTCTTGGGCTGTTCAATTTCACCATGATCTTCCATGAGCCCTCACTACTGACAGTATCAAAGGCCTTGGTCAGATCCACAAATGTTGTGTGTGGACCTCTGTTCTGCTCCTGGCCTTTCTCCTGGAGTTAAGCAGCAAACATCATGTCAACTGCTCCTTGGCCCTTTATGAAGGGCTTTTGGATTTAATACCATCTTCCAAGTGAAGGATCACTAGTTAAGGAGGACTCTGGCAAGAATCTTGCCAGCAATGACTAAGAGAGGGATCCTCCTGTGTTTGTCATAGGACAACCTGTTTCCTTTTTCATTTCTAGAGATGGACAGCTATTTAACTTGAAAAGGCTACAAGCCAAGACTAAAGTGGAAGGAGTATTGGTACCTGACTTTTTGTTCACATGTGATTATGTGCTCAATGCAGCCTTTGAGGCTTAGAAGCAACAAAGAATGGGTCAATTCTGTGCTTTTTGTGCTAATTTTGGCCTAACAATTAACATCCAAAAAACACACTTGCTCCACCCGCTAGCACAAAACCACCCATATGTGGAACTATCAGTTATAATAAATGGAAGAAAATAGAATTCTGTGGATATATTCACTTACTTGGGCAGCACATTTTTTAGAGATGTACACATAGATAAGGAGGTTGATGCATGCCTTGCCAGAGCTAGTTCAGTGTTTGGGAGGCTCTGAAGGAAAGTGTGGGAGAGAAGAGGTATTAGACTGACTATCAAAATGAAGGTCTACAGAGCTGTTGTGCTGACCTCATTGTTGTATGCCTGTGAAAATTGGACAGTCTACCAGCACCATGCCAGGAAATGGAATCACTTCCATTTGAATTATCTTAGGAATTCTTGTGTAGGGCTAACCTGCAAAATAAAAATTAAACTTAGCAGCAATGGGTAAATGTCTGTGTAGAGATAGTATGATATACAAGATAATATGAAATGAGAGGACCTCGGTTCAAATTCTAGCTTTACCACTTAACTTCCCTGGGTCTCAGTTTGCTGATCTGTAAAATGAGGAGACTGAGCTAGCTAGCCTCTAATTTTTTATTCTAAGTTGCACAAAGGTAAATGTGGGCATAGACTGGAGGGGGAAAACAAAATCAAACAAAACTTTACTAACGAGAGCTGCCCCCAAATAGAATAGGTCTGTACTGGGGTTATGACTTCCTCTTCTCACCAGAGATCTTCAAGCCAAGGTTACTTGGCCATTAGTCCTGGAGGTCATAGTGGGCATTCCTTTTCAGGTAGGGGTTGGGCTCTGGAGATACTGTGACTCAGTGCATTTTATACTCAACCATTTTTTTTACACCTTGCCAAAGCTTCTGCCATGCTGGCATGGCCTTCAGGAAGCCAGAGAATTTTTGTTTGTTTGTTTTGATTTTTTTTGTCCACTGGAAATCATGAAAAGGTTTACTGAAGTGGGGAGAGGTTGTAATCTACATTGGGAGAGGGGATTTTCACACCTGGGAGATCACAGATGCTTGGAGCATTGAAGGAAAAACTTTCCCTTGTTAGATTTGGTCTTGGTTGCCTCATCCAGAGGATTTGCTATTTGACTTGATTTTTTGTAACTGCCAGATTTAGATGGAAGAGATAGAAAATGCCATCTAGTCCCTCCCGCCTCCACACACACACTCCTTCATTTTACAGAAGAGGAAATTGAGTCCCAAAGGGCTTATATTACTTCTTTGGAGCCATGCTGGTATGAAGTAGCAGAGCTGGGTGCGTTGAGATCTTCAGAGAAAATGGGGCTAGCTTGGTTTTCCTCCCAGACCAGATCTAGACTCTTGTATCCTCTCCTCCCTGCTCCACACTAGGCTGTAAAAATCAATGATCTCCTTGATGTCTAGATAATCAAATTAACATCCAAAGAAAAGGGAGCCTGTGGAGTTCCAGCGATGCCAACATTCAGATGGCTTCCCTTTCACCAGTCCCAGGGAGAACGGGCTTCAGGTCTGGTTTATTAGACAATAGAGACCAGGTGGAAGCCTTGGTCCTGTGCCAGCCCACATTGGTGGAGGGAGTTTTCTCATTCAGGAGTTCTTTATCCCAATGAAATTATTGGTACACTCTCTAGTTCTGACACTGTATAAGTGTGTGTTTTGTCCTTTGATGGAATGTAAGCTCCAAGAGGTCAGGCACTCCCTTGGTAATATCTTTGAATCCCCAGTTCTTAGCGTAGGGTCCAGCAATTAGGAGAAGCTTGAAAACATCAATGGGTCAGTGTAGGAAGGAATAGGAAGTCTTGAAGAATCCAGGCTTCTAAAGTGGATGAGAAGCCTTGGCTCAAGTGGGGAGAGTTAGCTAAGATCATTCAGGCCACGGGATTTTGTGTTAGCTGAGCACTGATGGAGCTACAAAGTGTGGAACCGGAATCCCCGGCACCATGTGGAGACAAGGATTGGTGGAGCAGAAATCCCTGCCCTCAAAGTGATTATTAGAGAGGGAGAGGGCATTTCTACATGGATATGAAGAATTATTTCCAAACTTTTTTGTTTAGGAAGAAAAAGGAAGGTCACATTGAAAGATTAGAGACAGATGACTGGGGATACAGTCCTAGACCTGGAGTCAGATTTTAAATCCTTTTTCTGATTGGAATGCTCTTGGCCTCAGTTTCCTTTTCTGTAAAATAGAGATAATGGTACAAGCCAGTTGTAAGGACAGCACAAATGAGAAATATGTATAAAGTGCTTTCCAACACTTTACTTGGTATAGTGACCACTGAGGCCATGTATTCTGACCTCCCACCCTCCTCAGGAATGTTCTTTGTAGCATCCCAGGCAAGGTACCAGCCAATCTCTGCTTAAAACCGTGAAGTGATGGAGAGTCCAGGACATCTTGGGTCAGGTCTATGTTTGTTGTTGCTGTTTTTTTGTGTTCAACTCTTTGTGAACCCATTTTGGGGTTTTCTTATGCAGAGATACTGGAGTGGTTTGCCATTTCCTTCTCCAGCAATTTTACAAATGAAGATACTGAGGCAAACAGGGTTAAGTGACTTGCCCAGGGTCACACAGCTACTAAGTGTCTGAAGTTGAATTTGAACTCAAGATGAGTCTTCCAGACTTTAGGCACAGCACACTATCCACTGTAGCACTTAGCTTCTCCCTAATCTGTAGTAATTGTTGGGATGGTCTTGAAATAATAAGATCAATCTCCCTGTGACTTTCACCTGTTTATACTAGAATGAGCTACATGAGAAGCCTGTCTTCTCTTCCTTATAACAGCTTTGCAAACTCTTTGAAGACGGAGCCCCTAATCTCTGCCTGCCTCCCCACTCCTCACCCTGGCAGCCCATGAGAGATCCTTCTGTAAAACTTCCCTATTTCTTGGACTCACAAGGCATAGCCTCCAAGCCCTCATCCTACCAGGAGCCACTGGAAGTATTCTGGTTTATCAATGTTCCTTTTAAAATAGAGTGGCCAACCTTTTTTTCCTCCTTTAGAGAGGTGAGATTATGGATATAGCATATTGTATACACTGCTAAATTGTTGGTGTGTCATTTGATTTTGCTGAATACATTTCTTCTTTTTTTTACTCTTTTTTTTTAAAAGGATGGCTCATTGGGTAAGGGGAGACAGAGATATGAATTGGGAAATTAAAATGCTATAAAAATAAAAGACTTTAAAGCATTTTTAAAAAGAAAAAAGTAATGCCCAGAATTGAATGCTATGTTGCATATGTGTTCTGAGGAGGTCAGAGGAAAACATGACAATTTCCTCTCCTATTCTGGAAACTGGGATTTTATTAATATAATCTACTGTGGGTAGTTAGTTGGCATAGGCTTGGCGTTGGGAAGACCTGAGTTCCAATCTGGTCTCAGATACTTCCTAACTGTGTGATTCTGGGCCAGTCATTTAACCTTCAACCCACATTCATTTCTTCATCTGTAAAATGGGGATATAACAACATCTACCACACAGGGTTGTTGTGAGGATGAAGTGAGATATAAGATTTGTAAAGTGCTTAGCATAGTGCCTGGCACATAGTGGGGCAGCTAGGTGGCAAGAGTGCTGGGCTTGGAGTCAGGGAGACTCATCTTTTCAAGTTCAAATCTGGTCTTAGACACTTTCTAACTCTGTGACCCTGGGCAAGTCACTTCACCCTGTTTGCCTATAATGTTAATGGGATTTAAGATCTTCCCTGACCATTAATAGGTCTCATATGGAGCCCATTAAGGGATACTTTCTTAGGGGAGGCTGACTTGTAGGAAGGCTTTCACACCTTTTGCTAATTCCTAATTAGGCACTGAGTCTGGCTCTGAGAAGTGTATACATATTCAAAGTCGGTATTTTGCTTTGGGGGCTTGCTTATGAGAAGGTTCTTGTGATTCCCTGGTCGAGATTCTGAATGTTCAGAGCTCCCTGACTGCTCAGATGTAAAGACTCTTTCGATCTGGAGTTGTAGGTAAAGTGTATAATTGATTCAGGCAGTCAGAGCTTTGACTATTGGTTTTTATTTTGCTGCTTGTATTTTCTCGGTTTGTATTTTCTCTGAAGTTCACGGTGCTGATTTTTCCTCTGAACCAGTGAATGCAATTAAAAAATATTGTTGACTCCTTCAACAGGCTCTCTTTCCTAGTAAAGCAGATCTAAGAACCTGTGCTAGCAACCATCCTGGGAACACTAATGTGGTTGCCACTGAATTGCCTCAGTTTTTTCTGTTGTAAAAAGAGCTGGAGAAGAAAATGGCAAACCACTCTGGTATCTTTGCCAAGAAAATCCCAAATGGGGTCACAGAGAGTTGGACAGGACCAAAGAATGAGTGAACAACAACAACAATGACAAATAGTAGGTACTATATAAATGCATATTCCCTCTCCCTTAATATCACTTTCTTTTTTCTTTTTTGGCTATGAGGTCACATTTGAGCTTGCTTTCCATTACTCTTTTCCCTATAAATGACTTTCTAGTAACATCTCCCTCATCTTGTATGTCTACTATTGATTTTTTGAACCAAAATCTTGGACTTTACATTTATCCTTCCTATGGATATTGAGCTCCTGATTTAACTGGCCAAACAATGAATCAGTTCATTTCTTAAAACAACAACCAGAACTGCCAAACAGCCAACAACCATGACAACAATGGTTGAAATAGTTGAGAGACAACAGTTTGATATTGCAGGGACCAAGTAACCCTCGGTTTTCATTTGTCATTTCTCATCTCTTCCCCTTCCCCAGCTATTGCCTGATGTAGTCCTGGTTTGTTTGCATAATTGGGGAGGAACCGTAGGTGACAAACAACAGGTTGTTTTGCACCCCTTAAACACAGGTAGAGAATGTCTATGACCAATGAGAAAGGTTTGAGAGAGCAGAGAATGTTTAGCATGGAGTAAACTCAGAAAGGATGTGGAAGCTGTCTTCGATTAATCAAAGAACGGCCATATGGAAGAAAGAATAGACTTGTTCTGCTTGGCCCCAGAGATTCAGACACTGGGACAGTGGGGACAGGTGCAGAGGCATATTTCAGTTGGATGGAAGGCAGAACTTTATAAGAACCAGAGTTATTTCAATGTGGACTTGGGCTGCTTTTGGAGGTAGTGATGCCTCCATCATTAGAGGTGTTTGAATGAATGGTTGTTGCTGAATATGTTCCACCAGGGATCCCAGTTCAGATCTCCCATCTCTTGGATTTTATGCTTTTAAAGCTACTAACAGGAAACCTATCTTGGGATGCAAAGCTTAACAGTGGATATTGGCATCAAGATATTGGAGGCTGGTAGTGATATGGTTAGCAAGGTCTGCATCATATTCAAGCGTAAATGACTGCATTTAAAAGCTTACTAGACAAACAGTGAGTCCAGACTCTATGGTACATGATAGAACTACAAATAAAAAAGCAATTCAATTTTTGTTCTAAAGCATCTTACATTTCTAATGTGGGAGACAGCATTTACCTACTCTAGTACAGTTGGGAAATTCTGGTGCTGAAACAGGATGGAAAGCAAAATTCATTGGGTTGGAAGGAGACTATTCAATAATTTTACAATGAGATTATTTTAGTGGGTCATGTGGTACATATGTATGTGCTGTAGGGATGCAGAAGAGAGAGATTCCTGTGGTTTGGAGTGGTCTGGGAAAACATCCTAGAGAAGGTGGGACTGGATGAGGACGGCAAGAGTGAGTGGGATTTTGAGAAGTAGAAAATGGCAGGGAACAGATATTGTAGGTGGGGAGGATCTCTTAGACTGAAAGAAATGCAGAGATCACCGAATTCATTGACCTAGATCCTCATGAGACTTCAGAAGCTATCTAGTTCAATGTTCATACTTTACAGTTGGGGAAACTGAAGCACGGGATGTTTTTTTCCCCCTAATGTCACCCAAATGCCCAACTCAGGATTTCAACATGGGAACTCTGATTCCTAAAGCAATATGCTTTCCACAGTAATATATGATTCAAATTTTACAGATGGGGAAACTGAGGCCATGGAAGAAATTAACCTGACCATTCACACAGAGAACTAGTGGTATCGACAGAATCTCATAGGAGGGAATTCTTTTGTTTTGTTATCCCATGAACCCATCTGCAGTTGGCACACATTTTACCTACCCACCCCCCCCTCCCTCTTTCAGCTGTTCTCCATAATTAAGCTTTTGGGCCTCAGGTCAAATACCACAACATGTTGGCTCCCTTAAATGCCCATTTCACAGCCAAGAAGTCAGAGGGTAAATCTGTAATGAAGACTTCCCTGCTCTGTGTGTGGTTTCACACTTCCTACCTTACCTCACTGCCCTCAATTGCTTTCTACAGTAGAAAGTACAGGAGGCAACAGGCTTGGAACAGTTGGTGCTAACCAAATACAGGTGGGCTCCACTTAAAAAAAAAGACAACTGAGACTTATCAAACCTAATGGGTGATTATTTGCTCTACAAAAATATTCTTCATTCCTCAAAACAAGGCTTTCCTCTAAGACCTTAATTTCCCACTTCCCACCTTTTATTGGAGATTTGGGGGGCACCCACGGGTGTGGAATGTGACATACACTATCACACAGTAGTTGCTGTGCCCCTTTTCTTTACAAATAAAAAAAAATTCCTCTTAGCAAGGAAAGGCTCACTTAAGGGAAATGTTCAGAAATGACTGTGATATAAAGCAAATGGTATCATAAACACTTAAAAAGAAAAGAAACTGATTGTGTACTTAAGATGATTTGTAGGAATCTGACTTCCTCCTTTCTTTTCAGAAAGACATCAGTATGGACCAATGGAAAGACTGAAGGATATGGAATCCCATTGAGCCCCTTCCCTACCCCTATGTGACTTTGGGTAGATCACTTCCCTCTCTGGTCTTCTTCTCCTCCTCCTTCTCCTCCTCCTCCTCCTTCTCCTTCTCCTTCTCCTTCTCCTTCTCCTTCTCCTTCTCCTTCTCCTTCTCCTTCTCCTTCTCCTTCTCCTTCTCCTTCTCCTTCTCCTTCTCCTTCTCCTTCTCCTTCTTCTCCTTCTTCTTCTTCTTCTTCTTCTTCTTCTTCTTCTTCTTCTTCTTCTTCTTCTTCTTCTTCTTCTTCTTCTTCTTCTTCTTCTCCTTCTTCTTCTCCTTCTTCTCCCTCCTCCTCCTCCTTCATTTGTTTATTTTACAGGATTCAATTCCATAGTTTCCCGAGTTTCGAATTTCCCTTCCCTCCCTCCCCCCCACTTCCCACGATGCCATATATTCCAGTATAGGATCTTCAAATACTTTCACATTAGACATTAATCAGGTTACAAAGGCGGATTGTACTAGATGGGATGAAAAATGATAAAGAGGAAATAAAAACAAACAATGAAAAGAAAAAGATCAAGTAGTTTGCTTCCATCAGGATTCAAGCTCAGTTCTTTCTAGTTCTATCTCTGGATGTCGCATTTCTCTCCTTCATGAGTCTTTCTCGATTGACTTATATCACTGCATTGCTGAGAAGAGTCCAGTCTGTCATAGTCGGTCATCACACATATGTTGTGTCTGTGATTGTATACAAATTTCTCCTGGTTCTACTCTTCTCACTCAGCATCAGTTTGTATAATCTTCTCCAGGTAAATATGAAGTCCGTCTGCTCCTCCTTTCTTATAGCACAATAGTATTCCATTACATGCATATACCACAACTTGTTTAGCCATTCCTCAATTGATGGGCACCCCCTTTAATTTCCAATTCTGTGCAACCACAAAAAGAAGCTGCTATAAATATTTTTGTACATATGGGTCTTCCTACCACTTCTATGATCTCTTTGGGATGTAACCCTAGAAGTGGTATTGCTGGGTCAAAAGGTATGAAATTATTTATAGCCCTTTGGGTATAATTCCAGATTGCTCTCCAGAATGGTTGGATAAGTTCACAATTCCACCAGCAATGCATTAGTGTTCCAATTTGCCCACATCCTCTCCAGCATTAGTCATTTTCCTGTTTTGTCATCTTAACCAATCTGACTGGAGAGATTTTGGCTTCTTCTTCTGTAAAATGAAAGTGTTGGTTTAGATCCAAGGTGTCAAACACACATCCCAGGGGCCCAAAATCCTCCCAAGTGTGACCCAAACTATATTATGTAATTGAAAAATATTTAACTAAAGGAGTAAAAATATAATAAAACAGATAATATTCCATTTTAATACTAAATCAATGTACTCTCTCAGGGATCCTCATGTATGGATGTTCCCCCCTTTTATATGTAAGTTTGACATCACTAGATGGGCTGATTCTTGAGTTTCTCTCCAACAGAAATTCATATTCTTCTGCATAAAGAGAAAGGATTGAGTGAAGCTCTGGCTTCCTCTCATAACATAATTTGGAGAAAGTAGTAAAAGAGGAGATAGGTGGCCACCCATCTCTTTAGAATGATGCTAAGCCCTGAGTCAGAGTTTTCTCACACTGAAATGATACTTAGTTCTTTGGGACAATTAAGTTTGTCTTTTTAGCTATTCAATTTAGTTCAACACACATTTTCCTTCACCTGCTTCAAGGAGAATATTAAGTCAGATCCCTGGGATGCTCTATTAGAGATCTCTTTCCAAATTGTAATTGATTCCTCATTGCCTACTCATATCCTCCAATCATTCAAATAGCTCTCAATTCATAACTAAAATATTTGCATCTAACGTGCCAATCTCCATCTCATCCAAACAACAGCAAGAGAGTCCTGGCCAAATGTTCCATTGAATTTTGGGTAGACTGTGTCTATGGCATACCCATGGTTTAATCCGGTAGCTCATCAAAAGAGAAAATGAGACCATATAGACTCTCGGTGATTACTGTTTCCTTTTCTAAATTATCACAAGCCTTCCCTTAAATTTTGCTGTAAATTTCAAGTCAGAGGTCCTGGGTTTGAATACAGTCCTGCCACTACATGTATTTGGCTTTTCTGGCCTCATAATTTATGCATCAACATAAAAAATAAAGTAGTTGGATTAGATAGTCTCTACAATGGTTTCCACGTCTAATATCTCCTTCCTGTACCCAACCCCTGTACTTTACAACTCTGGAACCATAATTTGATCAGCCCTGTCATTGCTACTGAAAAGGATCTGTAAATAGGACTCCCTCTGGCTCCATCCACAGACTCTGTGTCTTCCAAAACCAAACCCTGATCTCTGACCACAATCCCTTAGCTTTGTTGGAAGCTCCTGGAAGGTAAGTTCTATCTCACTTTTGGATTTGTAACCAAGGTATTGAGCACAGTGCTTGGCATATAAAAAGCACTTAATCAATAGTTTTTCATTTATTCTTTAATTCTTACAGTTATTCATTCATTCATTCTTGTTGTCACTCATTCAGGATTTAGGTGGTGTAGTAGAGAAAGCATCAGAATCAGGAAGACCTGATTTTGAATGCAGCTTCAGATACTTACTAGGTGTGTGACCCTGGTCAAGTCACTTATTCTATTTGCCTCAATTTACTTATCTGTAAAATTGGGATGATTATAATAGTATCTACCTCCAAGGGTTGGTGTCAGGATCAGACGAGATAATCATAAAACACTTAGTACAGTGCCTGGCACATAGTACCATATAAATATTAGTTATTCTTATTATCTCTATTATTATTCAGTTAGTCACTATTATCCTATGATCATGTTAGTCACTATGCCTAGCACTTGGGATGCAAAAATAGAAGTTGGAAATCAGATCCTGCCTTTGAGGAGCTTAGACATGGAAGGATTCAAAACATATGCAAAAAATAAATACACAAAAAATGCAAAATGATCTCTTGGTGGTTACCTGAGAGACCACTGACAACTCTGGATGAATCCAAGTTAATTAGACTTGGCCTCAAGAAACCTTTCCCAACAATAAGAGTCCCCCATGGGTGGGATAGAAATGGTTGTCCCTGGAGGTGCTGGGTTTCCCTTTACTTGTGTGTAGTTTGTCTTTTGTCCACGAAGAGGACCATGGCATCAGAGAGATGATGACATGACTTGCAGTTGACTTGGATTTAAGTGAGTGAGGGCTGTGCAAGGTCACCAGCCTCACTTTCTCCTCCAGAGCCATCTGGGTCCAGTGACCAGAGATATCCATCAGGATGACTGGAGATGACCCTGGATGCAATGGGAGCCCCTGGCCCTTGTAGGTTAAAGTCTTTTCAAGTTCTCACTTTAAGTGAGGCAGTGCCAATTCAGGACTCTTTAAGGAGTGTGTCATGGGATGGTCCCTTTAATAAAAAAAATCAAAGTGGGAGGGAAAGATCCTTAAGGAGGAGGTCTTTAAGCAACAGCTGGAGATCCTTTGTGCAATTTATTTAAAAGGGGGATTCTTCTCATATATAAGTTGGAATCAAATGACTATTGAAGACCCTTTCAAATTCTGTGACCTAGCAGTGGCAGGATGGAGAGATGGGAAAAGAAAATGGATATCAAAACCTGTGTTATCTTGGACAAATCACATAGCCACCTCCCTGTGCCTCAGTTTCCTTTTCTGTAAAGTGAAGGGGTTGGACTGGGTGACCTATAAGCTATTTTTTTCTCTCTGACTCTTAAGTTTTGTTCTAGGGGGTGATGACTTATAATGCCTGAGCCCCTTCAATGGAGAGAAGCCCTGTTAGCCCAGGGCCAGGAGAAAGGTAAAGGCAGAGACATTACAAATTGGCCCTCCATCCCAACCAAGCCACTCCTTCAGCCCTCTTGGATTCCTGCCAATTGTGTTTATGAAAAGACACATGGCAGAGCAGGGGAAATTCTGCTATAATTAAGAGATTTAATGATGGTTTTTGCCCAATATTGGAGAATGGTTATGTCTCTCATTACACACTTTAACAAGCGTGTTTCTTCATGACAGAGCCCTGGGTCTCAGTGGTTGCTCACCGTGCCATGTGTGACTTTGATTCCAAGGCATTTTATGAGGCTGCAGATTAAGAATGCACGTAAAACCTGCAGAAGAGGCCTGCTTGTGTGTGTGTGTTTGTGTACATGCCCAGTTGTAGGTGTGGGCTTATAGGTGTCTTAGAGCATCTGTGTGTATCTAAGGGCCCCTGAATGTCTGTACAAATTTGGAGGCATGTTCATATGCTACTTTGAAAGGCCATGTGCATCTCTGGGTTCCTGCATGTATACAAGGACATGTTAAATAATCTTTTCATGCCACTGTATGTGGAGATGTATTGCCTCTATTAGAATGTAAGCTTCTTGAGGGCAGGGACCGAATTATTTTTGTTTTGGTGTCCTGGGCACATAGCATACATCCTGGTATGTGATGGACATTCAATGAATGCTTGTTGAATTGAATTGAATTTAGTTCAAGTCTCTCAACTTGACTTGATTTTCTATGTGGTCCTGTTCCAGAATCTCAACTGCAGAATCTTATAGCTTTAAGGGACTCCAGACAATATTTAGTGCAAGATGCAACTGAACTCTAATCCCCTCCATAGCATTCCCAACAAAATGTCCTTCAGTTTCTGCTTGGAAGCCTCCACTGAAAGGAAATGTTATTGTCTCCTAGTCAATACACTCTATTTTGGAATAGCTCTCTTTGATAGACTTTCCTTATATCAAGCCTAAATTTGATTCTTTGAATCTCTCCCCCAGCCCCAGTCCAAACATTTCCAGTTCCTTCCATCCTTCCATCCAGTTCTCATATGGCATGAACTCAAGGCCTTTCACCATGCTGATTGCCTTCCTCTGAATTATATAAAAAAACACATTCTTTTATCCACTGAGTAACTTCACATGGAAACATTCCCAGCTCTTTCTCCTCATCCTCACAAGGTGTTATTGTGAGGCTCTGGAAAGATCCAAGAGATGCTTTTCCCAGGATGAGGTTTGGTGTTGGTAGAATTTTCTACACTGCTATAAAAAAGATCAGATCCCATCAGAGCATGGCCATTATAAGGCCAACCTCAGTCAAAGACAATGTCTTGGCTCTGACCAGTGGTTCTTGGATTTTAAGTCATGCTCCATCTCAACATCTCCCATGAGCCTTAGACTGAGCACAGAATCTAGAGATCATCTATCACTGCCCCCACACCACAGCAAAGAAATGTTGATAGACTCTTGATACTTTTTAACATAAGTTTTTGCATTAGTACGAGCAGCATGCTAAAGGGTCCCTGAGAAAACAGCACGAAATTCCTAGATATCTCATAGAATCTGGGATCACCTTCTCCCAGCTTCCTGAAACATGGCTGTATGAGCTCTTGTGGAGAGGAGGGGTAGGAAACAACTCCTCCTTTTTCTTCTTCCCCTGAAGCTTTTGAAAAATAAACAACATCTTCTCCTCCCTTATTTATCTTTTCAGCCCTCTAATTTCCAAGGCAGCCCCAAATATCTGCCCAAGCATGTATTTAACACAGTTGTGGACTCTCCGCCTTGGTAAATCTACTATTTACAAGATTGAGGAAAAATCACACTCTCCCCAGGGGGCAGTTAGAGTCAAGCACACTTGTGTCCAAAACTAATTCGCTGCCAAGAAACTTTCAGACGAGGGAGATTTGCAATTGGAAGAGTCTGGATGAATGAAGAACAGGATCTGCGGGAAACCAAGCTGCTCCGTCTGC